>VZTY01018627.1:0-11135 GCA_013400935.1 Turnix velox
AACTAGAAGGTCCCTTCCAACTGTCTTGTCTGGAATCACCCTCCTGGGCTGTGGAGCTGAAAATGATTCTGCTTTATCCTGCCCTGCATTGCTTTGGGCAAAACTCATTTGCTGCTGTGTTTCTCTGCTTCCCCTTCTATGGAATGGGGAAATATCATCTGCATCCCAGAGGATTTGAGCATTACTTATTATTTCTATAGGTATTTGAAGGTTAATAGCTTTACACAAGCCTAATTAATTGCTATTATTTAGTTTAATAGTCTATCAGAGCTTTGCCCATACAAAGCTTGCTCTAACATCCTCTGTGTAGAAAGTCCTGGAAGCAGCAGGGTCTGGCTGTGGTACAGGGGGGGTGTCCCACAAGTTGGGGTTGTGCAGTGACACTTAGAGGGGTCACACATCAACTTGAGGTGTTGTGATGCAGGCTGGGGGAGAGCAGCTCTTCAGAGGAGACAAACTCGGGTGGGACACCAAGATAAAAGAGAATAATAAGCACATTCCTCCTAGGATGGAGTTTTCCTTGAGTCTTCACATTGGTTGTGTGAAGACAGGACTAAAAGACAGATGGTTTAAGTGTTACTTTTTGCAAGGGTAAAGTTTTATGTCTCTTCAGCCTGTTTTTTGAGAGCCCTGAGTATTTTTTTGCAGGAGAAACTACATCCCATTAGTGCTGCTGAAATAATTCATGGGGACTTTTGATGTGGTTGTGTTCTGGCTGAGGGCCACAGCATTTAATGGAGTCTGAGGTTGAGCTTTGATGGGTGTTTGTACAACTTTAAATGGTTTTGTGTTTGAAAAGAACCACTGTGAATCCTGTGAGTGGCTGTGTTTTGGCCTGGGCTGTGCAGAGCTTGCCCCTGCTGCTCTTCCAGCCCCCATTTTCCCATCACATCTGCCTCTGGGAATTCCACAGAAGCCTGAAATTGAGGAGTACTTGCTGTTGCTACAGGTGTTTTTTACTAATGGCATCATGCAGGATGATGGAAGGTCACAGTTCCCATCTGTGCTGGAGCACTTTGTCATCTCCTGGGGTGTCCTGAGCTCCTGCAGCTGGAGCCTCAGGGAAAGACATCAGGAGGGACCTGCCCCTCATCTATAATGATGCCACAGAGGGATGACAGACAAAAGAAATAAGGCTTTTCCAGCTGTACCATGGATTTTGGAGGGTTGGGCTGTTCCCTGCATGTCCTCATAAGAGGGCTCTGCTTAGTGCTGCAGAACCTCATCAACCAAAGGGGAAACCAAAGCCATCCCCTGCTGAGTCTGAACAGGGATTGTGGCTTGATCCTGATTAAATAGAACATGCTATTGATAATAAACCAACAAAAAAAAAAGGAGAAAAAGATAAGAGATTTAATGTTAGTGTTTAAAAAGCCCACAGTTAACAGACTGCTGCAGTGTCATCTCATTTGAGAGGGGAGATGTGGTGTGCCTGAGAGGAAAGATGGATCACATACATTGTGTGCCTGACAGTAAAACTAATGGCTATTGGATGGGGTGTTAAGTATATCATAAAATCAGTGTTAGGCCACGTTCAAGAAGATGCATTTGAACTGTTCTGACTGTCCACTGACAGCAGCTGAGGGCTGGGGGGCTACAGCCATAAAATGGTTTGGGTTGGAAAGGACCTTCCAATCCCCCTGCCTTGGGCAGGGACACCTCCCACTACACCAGGTTGCCCAATGCCTCATCCAGCCTGGCCTTAAACACCTCCAGGGATTGAGGGAGCATCCACAACCACTCTGGGCAACCTCTTCGAGTATCTCACCACCACCAGAATGAAGAGCTTTTTTCTTATCTCCAGCCTAAATCTCACCTCTTCCAATTTGCATCCATCACTCCTAGTCCTGCCATTCTGGACCCTATTCAAAAGTCCTACCCCAGTCTTTCACAGTGATTCTTATAGAATCAGAGAGTGGCTTGGGATGGAAAGGATCTTAAACATCATCTAGTTCCAACCCCTTGCCATGAGCAGGGACACCTCTCACTAGACCAGGTTGCTCAGTACTTAATCCAGCCTGGCCTTAAACACCTCCAGAGATTGAGGGGGCATCCACAACCTCTCTGGGCAACTGTTGCAGNGTCTGGGAAAGTAGGAGTCAAGAATGAACAAGATAACAAGAACTTGTGTACAGCTGTGTGTGTTGGCAGAAGAACTCTAAGAGGAGGGTCTGACATTAATGCAAGAATGTAACTTGTAACCAATCAGTATGTTAGTAGCATTGATAATTAGCCATCATTGTATATAAGCTTGTCTCATGCTCTCAATAAATGGATTCTGGCAGATCATATTGATCGTGGAGGTCAGCCCCTTCTTACACCAATTGTCCTATTACTTTAGGCAACCTCTTCCAGGGTCTCACCACCCTCACAGCAAAGAATTTCTTTCTTCTCTCCAGCCTAAATCTCCCCTCTTCCAATTTGCATCCATTATTCATAGTTCTGCCATCCTGGACCCCATTCAAAAGTCCTACCCCAGCCTTTCTGTAGCCCCCTTCAGGTACTGAGAAGCTACTGTGTGGCCCCCTCTGAGCTTTCTCTATTCCCAGAGATGAAGGCAGAGATCTTGTCATAATTACACAAATCAAAACTTTCACTTAGTTTCAATGAACAAATTACTTTGATATCTCTTCTGGAGCTCAGGAAAAGAGCTACATGTGCTTCTTCCAGGTCCTTCCAGTGTCTGTGCTACTGTGTAATTAATAGATTGCACATTTCTTTTCATCAACCACAGTTGAATTTACAATGCAAACTTTTAGCATAACAAATCCCCCTCCCCTGCTACTGATTACCCAAAAAATATTTATTCAAGATTTAAAAACCATGTAGTGTCTGAATATTTTAGTAAATATGAAATATTTATGCTTCCTTTGCAAAGCTCCCCTAACTGGGCTCTTAATTAATTTGCCATAAAAAATGCATAAAGCCAGGTAGAGACTTTTAAATATAATTATTAAATTATGTCATTGACTTTCAGGTGTTCACCTCTTCTTCCTGCCAGCCTGGAGCAGGATGAGCACCAGGAGTATGAAGAGGTTCTGCTGCAGGTTGGAAATGGATGAAAACATATTCCTGGCTACTTCTGGAGGGCAAGAAGTTTGTGAGCTGTGGGGATACAGTGGATTAATCAGCATTTGCTTTTCACTGGAAATGCCAGTTGAAAGCTGGAGACAATGCTGGGAGATGCTGGATGAGGCTCTGAGCAACCTGCCCATGGCAAGGGGATTGGAACTAGATGATCTCTAAGGTTCCTTCCAACCCAAACCATTCTATGATTCTGTGCTCACACTGGGAAGAGGAGGATGCTAAAAGCCATGAGGGCACAAATGGAGCAGCAGCTCAAGGCAGGGATGTGTTCCCCCCGTTTCACCTTCCCCCATACCCAGGAGGGCTTTTCCTGCCTCCTTCCCTCTCTACCTATCCTTCTCTCCCACCTCAAGGAAAATCTGGGATCAAGAAATAGATCCAGAGCCTGGGATGCATTTCCAAATTCATGTTTTCAGGAGATCATGGTGCCTCTTCTCCTCAGGGCTCCCAGCTATGACATGGAGGTCTGTGATGACTCCAGGGCGCTGCCAGCACCTATTTCTCCCCATCACTCAGACACCAGATCCCCAAGGATACATTACCCTTTTTCCAAGCCCCTACAACAGCTCCCAGGAGCTGCTCATTGCCAAAGAAAGGTTGGTTGGAGCCCATCTCCATGCCTAGGGATCTGAGGAGACACCATCACATTCTGAGTTCACCCTGTGCCCATCCAGCCTTCTGAAAAAATTTCTCCAGCCAGAGAAATAGAAGTCACCTTCCCTCAAGTCACTCAGGAGCAGACTCTGCTCTCTCTCTGCTTGTCTGACCCCACTGGCAGCTGCTGAGTTGAAGGAGAAAGAGATGGAGTCAAGAACTGAATCCCTGAAGCCCATTATTTTCAGGAAATTGTGCTCCTGGAAGCCCTCACAGCTTTTGTAATCACCTCCCTGTGCCATAGAATCACTAAATTCAGCAGCAAAAGGTAGGCAAGGTTGTGTGAGAAGTCCTCCAGGTTTTTGGGGTGGATGCTGAGCAAGAAGGAGCAGCAATGGGACACTCTGAAAAGGGAAAAGACTGAGGTGATTAGTAAATTATGAGGAGAAAGCCTGTAGCCATGTTTTCAGCCTTTTCTATTAACATTAGCTGATGTTCACATGATGTTCTGGGCAAAGACAACACCCCCCATTTCCTTCCATTTCAAATTCCTGTCATCTGCTGCAGAATTACATCATGCAGCATCTGAGTGCCAGTGATGGACCCCCAGAAAATTCCTCAGAGCCCAACATATGTTGGCTACAGAAAGGCTTCTCAGAGTCAAACCCCAGGGGTAAATTCCACACAACTGAAATCTTGTTGCCAAACTCTGAGATAAATCCCTGGTTGTCCTGCCTGGCACAGAGCTTGGCCACCTGGACATACCATGGCCCTCAGAGGAGAGGAACAGATGCACAGAGTCCACCATCCAGCTACGAGACTTCCTAGGAGACCATTGCTTTCCTCCCATGGGATGGCAGTTAAACATTACATCAGCTTTCCACAAATTGAGGAAAAAACCCAGAACTTTGGCCAGTTAGAGAGATGCTGGAAAGTTTTTGCACAAACACTCCAAGTCCATGTTGTCTCCACAGATGTCTCTGCATGGAGTCAATTCCTCTTCCTTCACCAGCACTCCCTGCCCTGGAGGGGTGAGGACACTCGGTTCTGTGTGTGCAGAGAAGGAATTTATGGACCAGGAGGTCCATACCCAAAGGCTGCAGGAATCACCTCATAGTGATTCTGCTCCTTCTTGCCCAGCAGCACCTAATCCTTAGTTAATTAATTATTCCTGGCTTGATTACCTCTTCTCAGAATTAAAAAAAATCATTTTATCAGCAACGGTCAGAAAGCTCCAGGAAGAAAATACTGGAACTAGATGATCTTTGAGGTCCCTTCCAACCCAAACTACTCTATGATGCTTGATCTGGTCTAGATGTTCCTGCTCTAGCAGGAATGTGGGACTGGATGATCTCTTGAGGTCCCTTCCAATCCCTGATATTCTGTGATTCTTTGCCTTAAGCCCTGCACCCATCCTGCTCTCCATCAGGCATCATGCCTTGTGCACACCCTTCTGCCACTCCCCTGAAGGATCTGCAGCCAAGGGGGGCTGACTGAGGTTCCCAGAAGGTTTTGTGAGTGCTGTAAGACCAAACCTTCCACTTTCTGGAGCACAGAGCATGACTCTACATCCAAAATACCACAGGGCAGACCTCCCTTAGCCTTGTACCCTCCTGCCATGGAACAGGAGTTCAAATCAGAGACATCCCATTGCTGTTGGCATGAGGAATAACCTAGGAGTAATGGATGCAATTTGGAAGAGGGGAGATTTAGGCTCGAGAGAAGAAAGAAGTTCTTCACTGTGAGGGTGGTGAGACACTGGAAGAGGTTGCCCAGAGAGGCTGTGGATGCCCCCTCAATCCCTGGAGGTGTTTAAGGCCAGGCTGGATGAGGCATTGAGGAACCTGGTGTAGTGGGAGGTGTCCCTGCTCATGGCAGGGGGGTTGGAATTAGATGATCTTTAAGGTCCCTTCCAACCCAAATCATTCTATAATTCTATGAATACAACTTGGGGAGGGGGTTTCCATAGTTCTTTGGACACTGGGAAGAGGCTCTTCCCCATGAGGATGGTGAGACACTGGAACAGGTTGCCCAGAGAGGTGGTGGAGCCCCTATACCTGGAGACATCCAAGGCCAGGCTTGCTGAGGCTTTGAGTAACCTGATCTAGTGCAGGGTGTCCCTGCTCACTGCAGGGGGTTGGGCTAGATGGTTTTTGAAGGACCTTTCTACCTCCATGATTCTAGAGGCATCTACAGGGGATTGGGAATGGCTGGGAGAGCTGGAGGTAATATGGAAAAACTTATAAAGTTTATTAAAGACTGAAATGTTGAACTTAACTCTCAAGACCAGGGCTTGAGGGTAGTGAGACACTGGAAGAGGTTGCCCAGAGAGGCTGTGGATGCCCCCTCAATCCCTGGAGGTGTTCACACCGTGGGGGTTGACATCTCTCCATGGACATCCTGAGGAAGCTCTGCACAACCTCCACAACTCACTGTAATCATTGCTGTTGCACTGTTGTCATGGGAAGGAGCAGTGATGACTGAGTAACTCCTTCTCCCAACCCAATTTTCAAGGTTTTTTAAGACTATCTCTAGTGCCTCTTGGACTCTTTCATCCTCTGAATGAATTACAGCAATGCAAATGGCTTGAAAGCAAATGGTGCTCAGTGCATTGTTCTTAATGTGCTTCTACCTCCTCCTCCTCCACCCCTGATTTATCCCCCGCTTCATCCTCTGTCGCTGATGCTTAAGGATCCCTTAAGTCTCTCTTTTTGGCTTTTTTTCTTTTTTTTTTTCCTCCTTCAAGAGAAATAAAAGGCTGTTACAGCAAATTAGGATGAAAGGCTGAGCTGCTAAAGACACCACAACCAAAACAAACAGGAAAAACAAAGGGATTGTTTTGGGTTTTAGGTTGGGTTTTTTTTTTCTTTTTTTCTTTTTTTGAGGGGGAGGGGTTGGAGGGGTTGTCTTTATTCTCAGAAGAAGGATTAATGTTGCGTTTTCTAAAAAGTTCATCCTGGAGGCAGGCGGTGGTCACACTGCTTGTAGCAAGATTGAGCTGTTTAAAATTTCAGGGTTGTCCTCCAAAGAAATAATAATAGGATGTTGTATGGAGAGAAATGTGCTGACAGCAGTGGTGTTTGGGCAATAATTCATGTGCTGTGGATGATGCTCTGGAAAGCTGCCCAGATGGCTGGCTGCTGTGGAGAAGGGATACTCTCCTGCTGAGGGTTCTGCAATTCATTGGGTTGGTTCTGCTCCACCATGAAACCAGCTTGGAGATGGTTTCTGAGGAGTCTGGCAGTATGCTCAGGGTCACAGAATCACAGAATATCAGGGATTGGAAGGGACCTCAAGAGATCATCTAGTCCCATCACCCTGCTGGAGCAGGAACACCCAGATCAGGTCACACAGGAAGGTGTCCAGGTGGGGTTTGAATGTCTCCAGAGAAGGAGACTCCAACCCTCTCTGGGCAGCCTGGGACACTCTTCTCTCACCTTCACCCTGACAAAGTTTCTTCTTGTATTTCTGTGGAACCTCCTGTGTTCCAGCTTGAACCCATTGCCCCTTGTCCTATCATTGGAGGTCACTGAGAAGATCCTGGCTCCATCCTCCTGACACTCACCCTTTCCATATTTATAACCATGACTGAGGTCACCCCTCAGTCTCCTCCTCTCCAAGCTAAAGAGACCCAGCTCCTTCAGCCATTGCAGTCCTGATAGGAGACCTCTGTGTTGTGGGTCTGGTTGGATGGGAGCTCCTCTCCTCTTGTTTGCATGGAAATTTGAGTAACTGGATATGGACCTCCACCTCTCTGATAGGAAGCCTCTAGGTTGTAGGGAGCTTCTCTCCTCTTCTATTAGAATGGAGATTTGTGCAGATGGACATGGAGCTCCACTCCTCCGTTTTCATGCAGGTTTGGGCTGAAGGACACAATGATTTTCTCCAACAGCAGCAGGGGTGATGTTTTCTCCTAGGAACACTGACATGAACAGTCTTTGGAATCAGACCTGTACCACAGGATCTGTCTTTTCATGGTTATTCTGAGAAAAATGGTGTTCTTGGACCTGGTGGTCCCTTCTCTTCTGTCTGTTGTGGAGGCAACATGTGGTATTACACTCCTTCTTTCCCCAAAAAGACCTTCCCTGAGGTGCCTGAGGTAGCTGTGTCTCATGTTAGGCAAGTTTAGATTTGGTTTAACTCCATCCCAAATAACAGAATCATAGAATGGTTTGGGTTGGAAGGGACTTTAAAGGTCATCAGGTTCCAACCCTCCTGCAGCAGAGCATCAAACCAGCAGCTCCTTCATCCTCCCACCCCTTTTTGTGCTTCTCCACCAGCCCCAAAATGGGGATTGCCTGTTACTGACAAATTGAATTGCTGGAAACCCTATCAAGGGGACTTAATAGAAGGCAGAAGATTTGTTGGTGATATTATATTTTAAATCATTTTCTCGTGGAGACTCTTTCTTTAGGGAGGGGGGTGGAAATGACAGATAACTGGTGGTGTTTTAGCTCTCTGAACAATGCCTGCAAGTCCCCCTCAGCCTGCCTGCAGCCAACTTAAATGCAAATTGCACTCTGCCAGCAACTTTATTACACATGAAAACCAAATTTCACTGAGCTCATAAGTTATCTGAGGGAGAACAACAGTCCATTTCCCCCACTCCTGAGCAGGGCAGGAGGCAGCTCTGTCCCTGGGAGCCCTGGCTGCCAGCTGTGCTGGGAAATAAGCTCTTGGGTATCCACTGGTCTTGTGTGAAGCATCTTCATTAATAATGAAAAAAATAAATGACTCCTGAGGAATAACTAAGTGTTTTTATTGATATGAGTGCTTTGCTTGGTGCTGTTGTCACTGTTTAACCCCAGCTGAGTGCAGAGGCTGCTGGCTCTGCCCACTGGACCACATGGATTTAAAAACAAGGATGTTTTGGGGTAGAGAAGACCCCACTGCTCATCCCAAAAGGATTTCCACCTTATTTAGCAATCCAGCCATGTAAGCAAGCTCCTCTCTGGGCAGTGGGTTCTCTCCTGGTGCAGTCAGTGCAACTGAGAGCTCATTAAAATCTCCTTAATGACTCCATGAGCTCCAAGGTGAGAGCCTCCTGCCACAGCAGCATCTCGAGGTGTGAACATCCCAATTTGGAGCAGAACCTCAACAACATGGACAAATCATCAGGGGATTAATATTTTTCCTTGCAACTGCTTGGGAAGGTGCTGGGGATCAGTTGCAGCTGGGAGTGTCTAATTGCCCCTCCAAAGGACTTCTCCATAGCCCCCTGTAACTTTTTTTTTCTGGTGTTTCTGGGTTTCCAGATTATTAGAGGCACAAAAAGGATGAGGGCATTTAAAGCCTGACTGAAAGCTTGACTTTAAGCCCCTGGAAATAGTAATAAAAAAGAAAGTAAAGAACACAGTAAAGCTGCAGAAAGGGATTAAGAAAGGGAAAAAAAGCCAACAGGGACAAGTAATTCTGGCTCTGTCTGATGGGGTGATATAGTCCTTATGCTGTTGCTGGAGCCAGGAGCTGCTTCCAGCTCTCTGTACACAACTCCTTTTTCTTTCCCTTTTTAAACCTGCAGCCACTCTACACTTTTGTGCTATCCTGGCATCGTGTAAGAAGGAACTGAAGTTTAAGAGCAGCCATAATTTTCTTTAAAAATCTATTTTCCAGAAGTATTTTGTGTGCAGCAGAGAGCCTGGAAAGCTTCTGCTGCTTTTGAAGCCTTTGGGGACACTCTTTTAAAAACTAACAACAAAACTTTAAGGTGGTTGGTTGGTTTTGGTCAACCTTGGCAGGTAACCATGGGTATAACCATTGCTGCTCCTCATGAGCATCCTGTTGAACATGGGTTGTGTGTCCCAGGAGCTGCTGGTGGCATTGGCAGCCCCTGTCCCTGCTCCCCCTCCCACAACTCTGATGTCAGATGGTATCAAAAGGGTTATAAATTCTCCTGGCAGGAGCCTGTGTTTCAGGATTGATGAGTGTGATCAGCAAACTATTCAAATAAGGCTGGTTATTATTAAAACCCTGCAAGGAACAGGATGACATGCAGAGAAATTAATGCAAAGCAATTTCTCCTCTGTTTTTGAGCCTTACCTGGCTTTAATGTAGGTGGGTTTTAATTGTTTTTTTGGGGGGTAGATTGGCTACTTTTGTCTTTGTGTGTCTCCACAAGTCAGGGTTTGTGTGGGTGGGAAGTGGCCACATGTGCACAGACATTGCATTTGCCAAAGGCTTTGGAAAACCATCCAGAGCTGAGGCTAAAAAGGGTAGGGGGGTGATGGAGGAAACCTAGCAGCTTTCCCATTACTAACATCTACATTTTTATGAGCTTGGTTGTAATGTAATTCCCACCTACTGGGACAATTCCTGAGCTGTTTGTTCAATATTTATCTGGTTCTGAGTCAACCCAAAGTCCCACATCTCCAGGCAATGTGAATTATTCTGACTCTCTGCCTGGTGACTGCTCTTGGCTCTGGCCAGGGATAATCATGGAGATTTTTTTTGCTTTATCAGTGAAAGCAGTTAGGTGACACCAGTTGTGTTACACGTGTGTGGCTGAATGTTAGAGCAGGATTTAGCTCCTGCTTTTGTAAAGCCAACAAAGAATCCACTGAGGTGTTGAGCAAACACCTCAGCATCTCCCAAGAGGGAAACCTGGAAACCCTCCTCCTGGACCAGGCATAAATGCAGCACAAACACTCATGAACAGCAACAAAAAGCTTCAAATTCACCAACTAAACAGAGTGTTTGTGTTTTTGTGGAGGTGTCTGTGTGTGCAGCTCCATCCAGTATAAGTGAGTCTGAGCTGGGACCTGCAGTAGAGGAAAAAAACCCCACTGGACACATCAGCTTTCAAAGAAAAAAACCCTGTAGGTATTTCTGCTACATGCTGAGTGTCCTTCAGGTTTGTTTCAACCTTTTGAATTTATAGCCTAACATTTCCTGAATGGCTTAAGGTGTTTTTTTTTTGGATAATTGCACTAACAGAAAGGCCTCTGACCCCCAGCAATTAGCCACCAAACCTGGAGTCCCAAGAGCCTCCTCCCAAATGCAGGCTTCAAGTGCACACTGGAGACTTTCTGCATGGTTTTCAGCACAGAAATCATGAGAAATGTGCCCTAAAGATCTCTGGTTTCCCCATGCAGGTAATTTTTGGTGTGGTAATAAACTGTTTCCTGAAAAAAAAAAAAAAAAAAGAGAAGTTGGAGAATAGTGAAGTGGAGTATAAAATGTGCTGCCAAGTGTGAGCAGAACTCCTCAGAGCATCTCTTGGAGCTCTGGGTCTCAACCTGTGCAGCTGCCTGTGTCTCTCCTTGGTGCATGGATCCAGGTGTTGTCTCATTGCTCCAGTTCCAGAGGTTTTTAAAAAGTGATATTTAAAGGGGTGCAGCCCCATGGCACAGGTTGAGAGGAAGAATGATTTGGCAGATGTTCAAACTCAAATTCTTAGAGGTGATGGACACTTCTATCAATCTCTCCCCATTTATCTGGAGCACCTCCCTTCTAAG
>VZTY01018628.1:0-59981 GCA_013400935.1 Turnix velox
TTCACATCTGATACAGGTACTATAACCTATCCCCTCCATTGCAAGTGCCTGGCTCAGGCACTCAGTGCATCCAGTGGTCTGCACACCCACACCTCTGATCGGGGCTACTGTTTGAGTGCCCACACTCTTTCTACCAGCAGTCTTCTGTCTTGTATAAACCATGTCGCTGCTCTCTCTTTCCGGCTTCTAGAAAGCCCTAGAAAGGAGTTTCTTGAGGTTTTCTGCTGAGGCTGGCTCTGACAGTGAAGGCTTTCCCTCACCGGAGCTCATCTGCTCTGAGATTATTTTTAATTTTGATTATTTTTATGTCTTCTTTTCAGCCTTTTCAGCTACTGTGACTTGGGACACCCTGAAATACCTAGCAAAGCAAGTGAGCAGCAGCCAAAAGCCACCAGGAGGACCAGGGACTCATGCATAGAAGGGACAGGTGCAAAGTTATATTTGGCTACTTATCTATTTAGCAGCCAGTGAATGCCAATGACCAAGATGGGCAATAAGTGGCCAAGAGGCAGGTAGACTATATGAGTTTACCTGGGGGAGATGCAGCCTGATAGTGTCACTGCAGTTAGATAAGGTGAAGTGCAGGAAGGTATGCATAGGCTTCACTTTATGAGTAATGGTGAATTTGGGTGGATCTTCACAGAGGACTTGCTGAGATAAGACCTATTGCCTGATGCTTGTAGATGAGCTGAAGCTATCCAAGGTCAGTAAGAAGACACAAGCTGACTGCAGATGAGAAAATGAAACCTGCTTGACAGCAGGAGAAATGCATTAGCCTTTGTAACTGCTCACTTAGAAAATAAGTTCAAGACCCAGTAAATGGAGCTGGTATTACGAAGACTGAGGATTGAGCATTTATTGACTGTTCACTCCTTCCTGTACAGGAAGGAACTATCTAACAGTCAGACACAATATAGAAGATAATAGTGGTAAACTGTGTCTTGAGACATTCAAACTGGACATAAAATAAAAAAAACCCAGACCCAAAAAACATAATATACTCAGAGAAGTTGTGACCTCTCCCATCCAGTCTTAGTAATTACTTTGAGGGGAGTGTTGGACTTGCTAATCTTCAGATGTCATTTCCAGTCGCCATTTCTGCAAATCTTGGCCATTCTACTAGGCTTTCTGTAGCTTTGCAACACTCCTTGAAAACCTGCCAATAGCACAGGATGTTTCAGATATCTTGTGTCATCCTGTCTTGCTAGATGCTCATGTTTTGTTAAAAAAAATAGTCCTCAGTGATTTAAATTAATATTAGGAATGCATCTGGTAGGTCATGATCTGAATGAGATTTTTTGTAATCTTCCTGTCAACATCTCTACATATATATAAGCTATGAAATATTTAATCCTTAAGGACGATAAAAGGAGACCCTCCTTTACTTTAGGGACAGCCTTACACTCCACCATGTTGTCACATAAGCAGCTGTGACACTGGAGTAGATTTGCATCTCTCAAATCCTTTAAAATACTTTCTGCCCACACATTGTAGTATGAGTTTTATCACAACATTATGTGACAGTTGATGAGTTACTGCAGGTTTAGAATGGTAAACATGTGTTTAAGAATTAATAAACCCTTAATTTTTTTAAAAAGTTTTTTTATTAGTTAAAATTAACAGAGGAGTAACGTTAAAGGAAGCAGTATTTAATAATATAACTTTAAACTCATTCATGCTTCACTCAAGGAAGTCCCACTGTTACTGGGTACTATCTACATCCTATGGCCAGGCTGCACTGCAGAACTCACACTCCCCTGTGCTTATCCCAACCTCACCGACTATATGGGAATTCAGGTATTTGGAGATTAGTTGTTTGCTTGAAAATAGGTCTTCAGTATAGAAGTTGTGTGATTTATCTGGTTAAGAAAGTCTTTGAAAGCTTAACACACATGTAAATGCAGACAGTCTGGAAACAACAGCTGAATGAAGGGATTACATTGTCTGTGTATTTAGCAATGTAATTCTATCCATCCTGTCTATGAACCTTATGGTACTTACACTTTATAGAAAGAATTTCTACTTTTTACAAGATGCAAAAAGGTGTTATATAGACAAATGGAGGAATATAATAGTACAAAGATCCAAACTCTAAGCTAAAGATCAGAATGAAAAATCCCAAATATTTCAATAGGAAAAGCAAGGTGAACATTTTTCCAGTTCACAATTAGTATGATGGAAATGCAAAGAGAATGTGATCTAATGACAGAGATGGTAGTGATGAATCTTGCCTTGCTTCACATGCGACATTTTCAGATGGTGACAATTCATATCTAATACCAGTTTGGACTCCATGTGGGTCAGTAATCTGGAGGCAAAATATTGTAAAAAAGGTTTAGCATCTTGAGACAGGAAACCCCCCAAACAACATATACTGTAAAAGTCGTAAACTAGCCCAAAAAGTAACTGTCCAAAATTTACTTTGCCACTTCTTTTAGATAAAATTTTCAAATGAAAGTATCTTAAGGATTTGCTTTAACCCTGATTAGCAGCTAAGCATCCTATGACTGTTGTTGCTCTAAGTGCAGCTTAGTATGTTTCTATTTAAATTGCATAAATTTTGGCCATTCGTATAGGTTTAAATGGAGAATTCTGTAAAATGGGCTGGTCTCAGGATTGTTTAGGATTATTTTCTGAAGTTGGACCTTCTGCAATGCAGACTACCCTTGAAACAGAAAAAAATTAGCATTACAAACAAAATCAATACAAGAATAAAATACCTATAAATCCCCTTGGTATTTAAGTAGCACAATCCAGCACTTGAACTTGACAATGTCCAGGGAGCATTATGTGAATGCCTGTATAAAAATACACCCTTTAATTACATTAATTTACATTCAGCATTACTGCTTTAGTGAGTGTGTGGACTGGCAGCAATAATGATGTCTTGAGCAAACATTCATAATTAACTCTCATGCAATTCAGAATTGTCCATGGAAAGTATGGCTTAAGTTACTTAGGTGACAAACCCAAATATAAGAACCTGTTATGTAGATACCTTAATCTGTAGATACCTTCTTAATCTGGTCAGAAGAATCCCACAGTCTCCATTTTTTTTAATGTAATGGGAAATCTGCACTTGAAGGCACTCTGCTCGCCATCTGCATTATATTTGGATACTGGCAGAAACTTCTTCATTTTATTATATAAGACAGGTAACTAATTTCTACATTCTTATGCTTTAAATTAGATTTTCCCCAGCTGCCTGCTAAATTAATAATTTAAATACAAGCTTATTTTTTTAAAGATATTTTAGAAATGCATTTGATGTTATTCTGTTTCACAAATAATAGTTTTGCATTAAAATGTAGCAAAAGAGTAGTAAAAAGACCATTAAATTGTAATTTCTTGCCTTTGAAATGTATCTGTTAACATTCAAATTACCAGGACATTTGTACATAAATCATAGCTGTCTCTCCTATTAAAAGCTGAATCCTGGAGATAGCATGCCAATCTGAAATTTGTGATCTCAGAGTTTTTTTCCAGCAAAAGCTAATTTAGTCTTTTTGTATATATTGGCACCCACTGGCTAAATTAAAACCAAAGATAATTAAAAGCTTTATTTCATTTTCTACAATCCACGTTTACATATCTGATTGGCAAGCAGTTTATAAACCAGGGCTGCTAACAGCTTCCTTGGTCATCACTGCTATATCTTAATGTATTTGAAATGAGGGCGATGAGCTCAATTTTACCTACAGCTGAAAATGCATGTACACAGTGTTAAATGAGACGGAGGTTGTAAATGTCTTCCAGGCAAAGGCAGGAGAAACTGGATGCTCCACTAACTCTAAAGGCAGAATATTCTATCCGTAAGACAGTGTTAGGTAGACCACATTATTAGGGCCAGTAGGATGGCCCTAAAACAAAAGCAACATGTAAAGAAAATATATACCATGTTATGATAGAGTATGTTTCTTGGCAGCTCTTAAGGATACATGAAACTAATGAATTAAAAATTCTATAAATCTGTTTTCTTAATATGTTTCTCAAATTGTTTTTTTCCTGGTCAATAATTTATTTTCAAAACTCTGTTATATACAGAGATTTACTATCAGTACAAATCATGACAGCTAGATTTATGTTTTATTCTTGGAGGACCAAGAGGAACACTCACTCATGATTTGTAAATTTAGACTGTCTCAAGAATCTGTACTTATACATACTATCTCTAACATTCTTGAATCCTTGAATGATAATGATAATGAAGCAAGCAAATGTGTTTCTTTAGAACATCTGTATATGTGTGTACATGCACACCTGTATGCGTGTGTGGTTTATGAAAACAAACTTTTTAGTTGATCCAGCTGGTCAATTCTTTTTCTTTGTCTCTTAATTGTTTCCCCCATCTGCTGTTTACACCACTTTGGCATCAGTAATTTATATGCAGATATAAAACTTCATGCAAATAAAAATTACGATAGTAGTCCAAAATAAAGATCAGCACATGATTCAGTAATCTGGAAATAAGCAGTTTGAAAAATGTTTTTAAATATATTTCCTCGCAGAGAAATGTGCTATAACATATCGAATATATCAAGAACATATCGAATTAATCAAGAAATAGACTAAAAAATACATTGCAATAAAAATTATTTTCTTTTTTAGAGATTCAGATTTGTTGAGTTCCAGACTGGCCCAGTCAAGACTGAGAAAATACCAAAAAATTGATATATAAAAGGTTTTTTTCATTGAATCATTACATATTTTGGGCTGGAAGGGATCTTCAGAGGTGTTCTGGTCCAGTCCCCATACAGTGAGAAACATCTTTATGTAAATCTTGTTCTTCAGAACCCTATCCAGGGTCTCCTGATCATGAGTGTTTCCAGGGACAAGGCATCTGCATTTGTAGGTAAGCTATTCGTTGTCATACCACTGTAAAAAATGTCTTCTTTAGATCTAGACTAAATCTAACTTTAAAAAAAAACCCAAAACTTGTTACCCCTTGTCATATTCTGCTTAGAAAAAAATTGTCCACAATTTTCTTATAAGCCTTCTTTAAGTACTGAAAGTCCACAATGTGGTTTCTCAAGTGCCAGCTCCCTCACCCTGTCTCCATAAGGAAAGTGTTCCATCCCTCTGATCATTTTTGTGGCCTTTTTTCAGATCAGCTCCAACAGGTCCATCTATTACTTGTGCTCAGAGTTCCAAAGCTATAAGCAGTATTCCAGGCTGGGTCTCTCTGGAGCAGAGTAAGTAGAGTAGATGGGCAGGATCACTTTCCTCGACCTGCTGGCAAAAAGGTATGTGTGCAGGTTATAGTCCATTTTCAGAATCTGATGATGAGAGAGAATCTTTGAAATTATGGGTTTACACAGGGCCACTGAGAACAAGAACATAAACAAACAAGAAGTAACTATTCATAGTTTTAGGAGAACACAAACTTTGCATTTACCATGGATTTATATAATTCATCAGCTTCAGGATCCATTTCTTTTCCATCCACTTTTCAACTTTTTTATAGTTTTCAGATATAGTACAATGTGTAAACTTATTTACTGTACATTGATATGAAGATAAAATTTTAAAACTTACAAATGGACATTTTAATGCTAAGACATAAAAGTGATAATCATATATCAACAAGTATTCAAGAGAAATGCATATAAATTCAGTGCATATTAATGACTTTATTTGACTTATCTTGGTTTTTAATATTTAAAGTGCATCAAAAGATTTGCTTTTGGTTGAAGAAAAAGATCATGGAAAGGGGACAAAAAGAAACGAAACTAGAAAACTAGAGACTGTTTTGTCCAACTTTATGGTTTTTATATTACAGATAGTTGATTTGCCAGACTTTGTTATGCGAAAAAAGGAGAAGGAATCTTCTATGGGCAAATGATTCTTCCTTAAGGCAGGTGGGTAAAGTAAGTAGAATGTAATACTCGTAGATAAGAAGAGTCATGATTTGGAAGAACTTGCCCAGATCCTCTGATGTACTAGACTTCAACTTTAGGCTTCTAGTGAACTCGAACTCAGTTGGATGAACTATATCCCTGCTTTTTTAATCTGAGATTCAAGGCAGGCAGCAGTATAAACTAGACTCCCTTGCCAGAACCAAGTGATGTAGCTTGTATCTTCTAACCTATTCCCTTTATGCTCTTTGTAAAGATAATGTTAGAGCTGAAGCTCCTTATTTTAGAGCTCCTTATTTGACAGGACCATCTTTTTGCTGTAATTTATTGCTAATATTTTTCATAAGATACTCCTTGGAGGTAACAATTCCAGTTTTATGTTGCAGAGTCCTGACATCAGGAGTTGCTATTAATTGAATTAAATGCTTGCTGAGTCTAGATGCAGCAGGTCCTTGGAAAAATCAAGTTTTTTTTAAGTGGCATAGCCAGCAGCAGAAATAAATTAATAATATTCCTAATAATGGTTTTTGTTACTTTCTGGGCTTAAGCTGATTGGGAATGGATCATAAGGCAAAAAGAGTGGAGAAAGTCACAAGGAATACTATAGAACTGGGATGCAGTAAATTAAAATTGTGTCAAATATTAACTACTATATTCTCAGGGGGAACAAAATCTTACTTCCTTCCTTTATATTATCCTATATTATTTACCTTACATTTGCAACTCATCATTATCTATTTTAACTTATAAAATACAGTGATGACAACAATGAAGAAATTTCTCTGTTCCAGCTAAACTTTCCCTCCTACTGGACTCTTCAATGCAATTGTAATGATTAATATGTGACAGTGCCACCCTTCCAATAAGAACAGCTTGTGCTTTCATAAACAAAAGATTCTGAATTAATTCAAGGTGGAAGCAGATGGAGAAGTTGGCTCAGGAGGCAGAAAGCTGCTTTTTGATCAAAATGAAATTGAGTACTCTTTTTTCTTGACAGTTCTGTTTCCTTAAATGAAAGTTCTTAGAAGGTTCTTCTTAATTGCTCGTGATTCAGCAGAAGAGTAAATTCAGCAAAGTTAATTAAAAAGACAAAAATATACAAACAAAAAAACCTACCTACGGTGTTTTGTACATTTACACCTTTTATGTAGTTATGCTACAGCAATGCAGAGCAATCAAATAACCTGCCTTCAGCAGCTTAGGTTCAGAATATTGTGTGATACTGAATTGTCATGCTACATGCATAAATAAAAGCATTTAGAAATATTAAGACAGTAGTAAGACAACTGAGAAAGACAATAATATTTTCTTGTTTCCTGTTATTTATTAAGACCTACTTAATATTCTGAATATTAAACTGTGATTGGTTTTTTTATTCTGTTTTTAATCATTAGAAATCATTGTATTTATTTCAGAAGCAAAATATTTGGGTGAAATATATCTTCTACATCTAAAACTAAATTAATAATTTGAACTATAAAATAATAATCCGTGAAGATCTGCCTATCTAAGGCGATGATGCATACACTAATAATTCATTAGTTCATTATTTGTGTTTAAAGTGAGCCCCCCCAAAAATAATTAGTATGTTTTTGGTTTGTTTCTTAGTAAAATATAGGTAGTTCAAATCTTAGTTCAATTTAATATGTCAGCTATTTTTCACCATTTAGATCACATTTTTCCTTGTGAATAAAACTGAAATAAAATAATTTCATTACCTTGAAAAATAATTTCAAAACTATCTTTTACATTACTTTTGGCAATGAAATCCCTGAAGAGAAAAGAAATACCTGATTACAGATAAATAGCAGAAATAAATGAAATATCAGAAAGACTAGCTGTTGGAGCCTTCTTAAAATTGTAACCCCATTTTAAACAAATATACTTGTATTATCTGCATGATCTAATAGCTGAATACATTTTTAGAAAAAATTCACCAACATGATATCCACTATCATGTAATCCAAATGTTCATGTCATTTTGCATTGGCATCCAAAAATAGTGAATTATTTTTCTGTAGCTACTGAATGTTGGACATCTTTTTTTGGATGACATGAGAAAAGTTGCTAATAAGAATTTACAACTGATCAACTTGTCTATTCTTTGAGCAGGTGATTTTACAGTCTAAGGACAGGAAAATGAAAAGGAAAAATGGAGGGTGGACTTAGCGTAAGTTATTTCTACTATGCATTCACTATAGCTTATTTCCTTATACTTACACAATCAAATAGCAATTGAAAAATACACATACCAGGAATAAGGTGATCACTAACCTGTGCTACCTCTCCTGAGAAGACTTATGAATGAGAGATGGATAGATCAGTGATTATGTCCTGGCTGGCAAAACTGATGCACCAGGTAGAGGGTTCTGCACTGTCCTACAACTAGATTTGTTGCAAAAGGTGTGTTTCTACATTTTGTGGCAAAAAAGTGTTTTATCAATAAAGGCCAACAAAGATTTCTTTTACTTTCAAAATTGTATGTGTAAGCTTTATTTCTGTTACATTAATTGTATTTTTCCCATAGTTTAAAACATACATAAAATATGAAACATATTATTTCAGTAGTATGAGAAATAACATGTAAAAAACTCAGAAAAAATGTAATTTATCGAAATATAATCTTTTCAATAATTGAGTATTTTAGATTAAATTGCTGTAAACACAACAATTTTGAACAATGAAAGTAAAATACAACCAAAGTGCATTCGAGATGTTAGGTTCACAATACATGCTCTCCTTCTGAGAGAAAAGATGCTTGATAGATCCAGAATGTTCTTTAGAAAAGCACAGAAAGAGAAAAAAGTAAAAATATTCTTTTATCCTCTCTGCACCATATCTTTGTAATCTACTGATCACCTTTAATAATCAGCCATTTTGAAAACTAAGCATTATTCATTTAGTTCTTAAGCTCTGTACTGAACTCCTACTGAAACAAAGGTAGAAAAGAATGATAATATATAAACAGCTCCCTCTTCCCAACATTTTCTGCAAATAAATAGAATAAATGACAAAAATAATATTAAAATGTTTTTTATTTCCTTATATCATAATAAAAGTGATTAAAATTACAAAAAAATACTCTGTGTCTAAAAATCTCTGTTACTACGGAATAAAGAAGAACCTACCCAAAAGAAGGGGATTGACAATGCTTACATAGCACTTCCTCCTACCAACTGTTGAAAAGGGAGATGGATACAATTCTGCTACTAGTGAAGAGCGTATGAGTTTGCAGGTGACTTTTGTCTCCTTTGACACATGTTGTAAGGGGGAGCACATTTATCAAATGAACTCTTTGAAAGTGTTATTTTCAGTGTTATTCAGAAATGACAGTACTACTAAACAGAGGGCCACATATCTCAGGACAGAGAGGTGGCATAATATTGTGTAATTTTGATTGAGGGTAATGTAAGTGAAGGGAAGGATATACGATAAAAGGGATAATAAGGCTTTCCGACAGTAATGTCTGGTTGAACACGAATTCACTTTAAATCATTTAGAGAATATCTAAACCCAAACCCTGCAAAGGCCAACACTTCATATGATTTCTGAGGTGTTTTTGTTTAGCTCTATAGTATTTATGTGAATCTTTGCGTAGCTTTTAAACTAACAGCAACTTCAGCAATATGTAGCATAATAAAATTTAATCCTACTTAGGCAAGGATTGAAGAAAATTGAAGTATTTATTTGGTTATTACAGCATACTAAGATTTGCAGTTGGTCGCATAAGTTTTCAGTAGGAATTGGTTAGAAGCATGTTAAGCACACAGTATGCACACAAGTATCTGGCCCATACAGATATAAGTTCACAGAATCACAGAGAATACCAGGGATTGGAAGGGACCTAAAGAGATCATCTAGTCCAATCCCTGTGCCAGAGCAGGAACACCTAGACCAGATCACATAGAAAGGCTTCCAGACAGGTTTTGAATGTCCCCAGAGAAGGGCACTCTACTTTGGGCAGCTGGTTACAGTGTTCTGTCACTCATTGTGAAATAGTTTTTTCTCATATTTCTGTTTCACCGAGCAGCAGTTGCCCCATGACCTGTCATTGGAGGTCACTGAGAAGAGCCCATCTCCATCCTCCTGACTCTCATTCTTTACGTATTAATGAGGTCACACCTCAGTCTCCTCCATGCTAAAGAGACCCAGCTCCCTCAGCCCTTCCTCATAAGGGAGATACTCCAATCCCCTTAAACATCTACATGACTCTGCGCTGGACTGTCTCAAGCAGTTCCCTGCCTTTCTTGAACTGAGGGCCCCAGAACTGGACACAATATCCTTGATGTGGTCTCACCAGGGCAGGGTAGAGGGGAAGGAGAACCTCTTTCAGCCCACAGATCACACCTCTTCCAACATACCCCAGGATGCCATTGGCCTTCTTGGCCACAAGGGCACGTTGCTGGTCACCCTGCTGTCCACCAGGACTAAACCCATCTATGTGAAACACACATATATGGAATCATAGAATAGTGTGTGTTGGAAGGAACCTTAAAGATCATCAAATTCCAATTCCCCTGCTGGCAGGGACACCTCCCACTAGATCAGGCTGCACAGTGCCTTGTCCAGCCTGGATATACATATGCATTGACACATGCCTATATCATATTTTCTAGAAAGGAATATATTCTTCCGGTTTTCAAAGAGTTTTTCATGTAAAGCTGAAATAATCTCATTTGTTTTGATAAATCTAGTATTTTTATACTTAAAATTGATATGTGATTGAATTTTCATATAGGGAAAAAGTATTCTTGTCTTCAAATGCCTTGATGTGCAGAAAAATATCTTTATGATTTGACCACTGCCGCTAATGAGATTACCATAAATTAATTATCTACTTGGACATTAGACTGTAAGGTAGTCTTACACTCAAAGGTACTTTTATTCCTGTTGATTGTCTATTTTTTACCTAAAAAAACGCATTACAAAATGAAAAATATTTGTGTTGCAGAACTTTATCTTTTCAATTTTTTCTTCTCACTCAGGAATTATATTAAATAACTTCTATGGATTTTCAGTCAGCAAACATGCCAAAAACTTGCAGCATGCTGTCACTAGTGTCTACTTTAAAGCAATTTTGCCTCACAAAGTCATTCACAAGCAATTTACCTGAACCCTGCAAACATAATCATTAACACTCTGAAGCCACTCTGACCTAGGTCAGATCTGGTAAAAACAGATGCTTCTTAATGACATACTGTTTCCTTGTAAATCCCATTCAGAGGAATTCATAAATCACAAGGTGCTCTCAGGCCATGGCAAACTTCCCTTACAAATAATAGTCCTATAGAGATTTTTTAAGGCAACCATCCGAAGGATCAGGTGTTGCCAACTGGAGCATTAAAACCTCATTTATACCTGTTTACAACTAGCTGCTGTCAAAGGCCCATAAGATGGGAAGCAGAAATATGATGTGCCCATAATTTTTTCAAATCACCTTTGACTCTCACTGCTCACATGAAACAAGCAACCTGCTGCCATGAGACCACAGGCAAATATTCCAGATGAGGAATTCAGGGGTCTACTAGTAGCAGTTAAGATACTCTGGGGTAACCTGCATGGCTCTGAGCTACGGATCCAGAAAAATACCAGGGTCCCACAGTTCTATGCCCCATCAGCCAGCCCTAGACATGTTTTGAATACCTTGCATCATTCAGATTGGCACTAGTCAAATATGTTTAGGCAACTCCATTGATCTTGCATTGTACCTTGAGGGTAAAACCAGTTTTTCTGTTTACCACTAATCTACAGATATAGTGTAGAATTAGAATATTTTTTCATAAAGAAAAATCTAGCTTGGCTAGATCAGTGAATGCACACTTTGCATTTACAGTAAACTAAGAATTTAAATATCAGAGTAATACTACACAGAAAAATTACACAAGAACCAGCACCAAATTGCTCACTTTCTTAAGACAGGTAGCTGAGGAAAGATTAGGAAGAACTGAGTTTAAGTAACTTATTCATTCCCCTATGCTTATTCGCAAGTAAAATTACTTACTCAACCCCTCCTAAAAATCCCCCACATTACTTTCTTTCTACCAGGGGTTATGATTCTAAGTGCAGGAGCAGCCTCCCTATGTGCTGAAGGATGAGCCTGCAGTGAAGAGGACTGACCTGGCACGAAAGAGAGCTTTGACCGGAACTTGTGAGAGAAAAAGAGAGTTCGTGGCTTTCAGAAGAGGAGGCAGGAAACTCGGGAGGACTACAAGCTATTGTGAGGCAATCTAGGAAGAAAATTAGAAAAGCCAAAGCCCAACTAGAAATTAATATGGCTACTGCAGTAAGAGACAATAAATAACAGTTCAAAAACTGGCATTATTAGCAATAAATATATGCCAGATCAGTAAATGCAATCACTATCAGGGTGAGGTGCTCTCTAATAATTGCTGGAACTGCAGAAAATTAATTTCTTTTTTCATTATGGTACCAATCTGTTTTTTCAATGTCTTCTTTAAAACTTCTTTATCCTTAGCTCCTTCTTCATAAACAGTTTTCTGCCCTTCCTATTGTCATTTCCAATCTGGCATCACTAACTCAACCTTTTATTTTTCCTTCGTTCTTTAGCTTCTTTCTTCCCAAATAGGCCTAGAAGACAGAAGATGCAGAAAAAGAACATATTATTATCTGTTATCTGGTTCTTTTGGATGGCCCCTCTTCTTTTGCCTCATTTATTTGGTTTATAAGTTACTCATAACAGTAACAAAATCTTATTCCCCCTACACACTGAGCAACAGTTTTACTTGGTTCTCAGGAACAATATTATTTAGTCATTATGAGTAAAAATAGAATACAACAATAATTAGAATTATTTATTGTGCTCTACAGTGTTAAAAGACATTTGAGGTAATAATTTTAAAAAATAAAACAATTCTTAATTGCTTTTATACTCCAAGTATTGTATAAGTGTTTATTTTGCACTATATTATGTGATCGTAACTGGATTCTATGTACTGATTTTGAAATATTATAAAATATATTGACCTGAACTGTAATTAAAGTTGTTTTATTTTTTGTTTATATCAAAATCTAGTACATTTACTGTTTCTCAGATATGATTTATAAATCAAATAAGAGTTGTATTACATCAAAATAGTTAATTGACTAATTTATTTCTGAAATTGTAAGCAAACATTGGCAGTGGCAGCTGTTTCTTACAGTTGGTAGATATTATACTATACAACAGTGATGCTATTTTTCACCTTGTTCAATTACTCTATTGCAATTTATAAAGTGACATTTATTACTTCGCTACCATCTCTCTCATCAGCTTGGTAGGTTCAGTTTTTCTGATTACAGAATTTCTAAGTTTAGAAGCAATGAAGAAATTGTTTTGATCCACAGTGATTTAAAAAAATGTAGGCAATAGTAAAGCACCGAGCTATAATATTAGGTGGTTATTTTCAAAATCTAGAACCTCAAAAATACTCTTCATATCTTAGGTTAAGTACCCAAAGCTTGCTGTATCATGGCTGTATGAAACAACAGGGATTGACAGAGTCATAGGATTCATTCAACTTTTCCATATAAATTATTTCTTTCTAGGTTGACTCAGACTTGATCATGTTGATACAATAAAAAAGAGTTGCTTGGGTACTGTCTGTTGAATCTGGAAGTAAGTCATCCTGAGAAAATACATGTGGAAGAGCATAAAGGGACATTAACAAGAAAGACAAGCAATCATGCTTGCATCCACCGTCTTACAACATTGAAGGGTGGAGGCAAAACACTTTCTTTGACTTAGTTTCATGAAGGTACCAGAGATAATCTCGAGTTAGAAATTTGAGACAACCTTTATTCATACTGCCCAAGGGACAAAATGAGAGATGCTATGCTTTAATGAAAACATAAAATGCTTAAAAGTTAAGGGTAATATCAGGGTGAATAATTTTATGCACCACACAGAGGAAAGGAAAAGAGGTAATACAGTGTAAAACAAAAAGGTTTAAGAGCAGTTCAGGTTTAGTGCACACACTGAGAGGGAACATGCTTTCACAGAATGAATAGGCTTTCACAATGGTCCTGCTGAGCAAGAAGATAATTTAAAGATATTGAAGTAGCTTAGGAGAGGAGAGACTACTTACCTTGCAATTTGGCTTTTCTGAAGATCCCCTACCAAATCCTGAGTCCCAGAGAGTGAAAAATTTGAAAGCTGCCAGACCTTTGGTGATCCACAAAGCATTGATGAGAACTCATATCAACCTCCAAGTACAGCTGCCAGGTTTATGGATTGGAGGGAAATTAATCCACAAAGCTACAATAGTTTTCAATTCTAACTTTAACCTTAGGGCAATACACAAGTACTATGCTAACATGATACCTTCTGAACCAGCACAGATTATTCTTTAAGGATACCAGTTATTATGGATGATCTGTTCAGGGAAGCTAAAGTTTAAAAGGCTGATATAAATTAAAAGTATAGAAATAACAATTTCTGCATAAAGACAGAGAATAAAATTGTTGTCAAAAATATTATATGAAAAAAATAGTTTTAAAATGTATTTAAACAAGCTAAAAAATACAGTAACATCTAATTTTCTCTTTTTAGGTCCATGATAGGTACAAACACTTCCTATAATCTTCATTCTATGCAAATCCTCGCATCTGTACTAAAAAAAATAATAAATTTAAAGTACATTTTGAACTTTCTAATTTCAGCACAATATTTCTATAAAAATCAATTCTTTAAAATACTGTCTGATAAATGCAAATAATGAGATTAAATTCAGTGTCATGAGGCTGTCAGAGATACAAATTAGGCTTTTCTCTGCTGCTGAATGACTGCTGTGAAATTCTGGTAGCTTTGTGCTTGAAGAAAAATGTTAGGTCTGGGATGTGGAACCAGAGAACAGTTCAGACATTTTCTTTTAGTGACAATGGTGCCAAGAAAATACAGCAAATGAATGGTGGTAAGAATTTTATGTGGATTTGCACATGTGGTTTTTACACTCTGAGCTGAAATATCAGAGAGACTGCTGATTCTTTGTATAAGCAATCTTACTGAGAAGGGATCTGGGGCTTAGCAGAAATCCTAGAAGGTTAGTAAGATTGAGCATTGACATTCTGTGAACTGAGTACTCCGTGTAAGAAAAATAACCTTTAAGAGCTAAACATTCATTTTGTCAGAGTGATGAGCAATATGAAATAGTTATAGGAAAAAAAACTGATACATAAATGTATGCACCTGAAACTGAAACTGTTAAATCCTAAGAAATACTGGGATAGCTGTTTCCAATCAGCTTACTTTGTCATTTTCTCAGCAAAATTGAGGTATGTCTTTAAGTTCCTGGAGGCTGTTCTCAACTGTACCCCATTCTGTTTGACAATAAACTTCACTGGTGAATCACAAGCAATGTTTGGACTGTAATTCCTTAATCAAGCATAAGAAACTGGCTAAGTCCTCACCACGGGCTGGTATTTCTGCTATGTCACACTACCTGTTCTAAGCAGAGAAAAATACCAATCAAAATTAGGCACTTAACTTTCCTGGCTTGTTGAAGTATTTCTGATTCTTGCAGTTTGTGGGCTCATGGGATCCTATATTATTTAATACTGGCAATCTACCAATAAGTTCTTAGCAATGAACAGTGGTTTCTAGTTGTCTACTAATCTTTTCCCCTTTTTTTAAAAAAAAAAAAGAGTCACAAACAAACAGAAAGCAAAACATGAGATTTTCACAGTATTTATTGTTTACTAAAAATAATGAAAATCAAACAAACCATTTTTTCAAACTTATATCCTATCAAAAGAAGGGATTTTTATAATTGATAGAAAATAAAATATATACATGGAAATCTTTCTCCAATTTAGTTAGAAAATAAATAATCAAGGATATTACTCTCAAATTCAGTTGCATTTATGGTTGTATTAAATATACATATATAAATTTTCTTCAACATTTGAGTAGATTGAAGATTGAAACAGAAGTATTTTGAGTATTCTGTATTGATAAGGAGTTCCTGTATATCCTATATTTCTGTATTATCACTGACTTCATAACATCCTATACCTACATGAGTATGATATGCATTTGCTTACCTGTCTTTTCAGAGTGTGGCTGTTTTTATCTCATTTTCACATTTCCTCCTTTTTTTTCTCCTCAGGATTCCAGAGAAACACTGGAAGTGCAATACACCCTAAAGGATCTGGCTTAACAGAAGGAAAGAAACTGAAGTTGCTTACATTGCTAACCTTGCTTAGAAAATAACTTCTTAGATAAGAACTTCTAAGAGATGATAGTCAGCAGTACTGAGAAGGAAATTTGAACTCACAGTCCTGGACATGGTGGAAGCATCATTCAGTGCTGGTTTTCTCCAGTACTGCAGCACCTGGGACAAAAACATTCCCCTTTATGTATGCATCTGTTTGTTTTTGAGGTTTTTATGAGATTGACAGATGAGTGTTTGTATTAACCTATCTGAAGCAAAGTAGCTCAGAGCAGCTGCCTTCAAATTACTAGACACAGGACCTTAATCCCAGCAGCCTGTAAAAAAAATATAATTTTAACACTATTTTCCTATTAGTAACATGTTAATGAATCTAATTTTGTCAATGATAAAACTTTCCCATACGCTGTATTTCACAATAGTAACAAAACCACACCCATTCACATTTAAAAGAGACTGGAGACTCTCCTAAGTGCAGTCAGGTCTTATGAGGTTGCCCTTGTCTTCAAAGTGGTTTAGCTAAAACTGGAGTTGAAACAGAGAGAAAGCAATGCTTTGTAAGAGGAGTTAGAGTGGAAATGAGACACTGCAAGCACCTTTTAAAGTCTCCTGCTCCTGTTGCCACTGCAGCTTCTGTTGTTCAGGAGGTAGCAGAGGTGCCTGGGACAGGGAGAAGTAGGAGACATTGATTGGAAAACACGTGCTCTTCCAGTGACCCTGCAGAAGCACCTTTGAGGCCTTCAGTGTCAAATTGTTTTGCTTCAGCAATAAGGTTGGGTTTTAGCGCTTGAAAACCTTTCTTTTCATAGACTTTAATCTTATTATATTTCTAAAATTTTATGAAACTTTTTACACTAAAGAATTTTTCAAAGTATTTTCTTACTATGTGCTTATTAATGTTTTCTATTGGTTCTAAGCTTTCCTTGAATATAGCTTGTTTTCACTAGCTAGCCTGATTTCCCTTTTTATTCCTTCTTCTGACAAGATCAGAAAATTAAGGACACCAACTTTCCTCTTTTTCTATGAGTAATTTTAAAAAGCAATCGTTCCTACTGAGATCTGTTTTGTTTGTTTACTTTCTGTGTGTTTTTCACATGTATTTCCCTCACTGATACTTCTAAAGACCTTGTGTGATGTAATACAGGTACTGATCACGCAGATTGATCATTATTAGCAGTTGTTTTCCTAAACACTTTCTTCCCCTTTTAAATAAAGATCAATAAACATTGTCTTCTTATTCAGGACTTCTATTTTAGTCATCCTTTGGCTTGTCACCCTTCCTTGGTGCTTTTCTTCTTCTTGCTACAGTCCTGAGCGATTTTGCATAATGATTCTCCCATGCTGCTACAGAGGCTTTCCTTGTGTGAGGCTTAGCATGTTCAACATCTCTTTGATCCTTCAGAAGGCTAGAAAACTCATTCAAAGGCCAGTATTAGGATTGAAAACTGAATAGGGAAAGGTGACAAGCTCAAGAAAGGACAAAAATATGAATTACTCTCTTCTGATGTTGTTACCTCTTCTGGAGGAGATGGTAGAGATGAAGGAGTGATAATTACTTTAGTCTCTGTTGTTAGTGAATTCTTTATGCCCTTTGTGCTCCTGATGTTTCCTGCCCAAGGAAGAGATGGGACAAATAAACTAATATCTCCTGTTATTTCCATTCTTCTTTATTCTTTACTATTAGGATTCAATTCAGCCCTATGGGAAAAAAGTATGGAACAAAGGAGTATGTGTTAACTTTTAATTGTTATTGCTAGAGTTCCTAGGAGTCTAGGACTCCACTGTGTTTAGCACTAAAGAGAGACAGAACAAAGAAAGGATGGTTGCTGCTTCAAAGACACTTACAGTCTCAACTGTAAGACACAACAGGGAAGGAAAGAGCAAAGGTGTATGAACTCATTTTAAAGTAAGTTGCTCTGTGCACCGTGCCTGTATGTGATGAACCATCAGCAGTGGTCAGCACACACCACATTCCTGAATTTCACACAGGCATTCAATGCCATTACTGGCATGTTTATACTGCATTGTTTTTTGTAGCAAATGGAAGATTCTAGTGAACTTACTGTGGCAGCAGAATTTTTGACCAGTATCCCCTACCCAGCTTTGCATCTGACTTCACTCTCAGCTCCCAGGTAAATGCATATAATGCAGTACTATGTACTGCAGGAGAGTGGGGTAGAGAGGTAGATGGTATGGGAAAGCAGCAAGTGGATATTCCATCCCTTCTCCCTTGTGGAGTCAGGGAATATAGTACAAGTCTCAGACAGGAAAAATGTGAGAAAGGAACAGGTTTTTCTGGTTTTTTTCTGTGGATTACATTAATTCTGCAAGCCACATGATCTCTCAGATAATTAGACAGTTAATTAATCACTGTAGCATGTTGCAGCATCTGATGGGAGGGCTTTGACCCAAAGTTAGCTCATCCTCAGCATGATGCCATGGTTTAGGTATCAAGCCCTGCCTTGCTGACAGCATTGTATCACAATCAAGGTACACATATGCTCCAGTTCTGTCTTCCCATATGAAAAGTGAAATTTTGTTTGATTTTCTCTGATGAAAGAAACATTTGCTGTTTTCAACTAGGATTTCATTCAAGAAGTTCAGACATTTTTTGATTATTCTATACTGATGTGATCTTCTGATAGTGACAATTTTTTTGTGGCAAATGAGCTTCAGGTTCTGCATTTTGCAATGACTATTAAATATTGACATTCACTCTAGATTGTAGTATCTGGAATCATACTAGATGCTAGACCATGATACTGGTCAACATGGAGCTGCATGTACATTAGTATTTTAATTTTAATTGTAATTTGTTTTTGGCATAAATACACCTGCGATGGCCAAATTTGCAGAGTGACTTTGGTGCAAGTTATGTACATTCCTTTTTATAGGTAACTTACCATCTGATTCTGTTCCAGCTGCATCTGAAAGGTGATAAACTCATCATAAGGTCATACTTGCCTCCACTTCACGCCAATTAGCTATATGTACATATGTGTAAGATCCTTGAATCTTCTGTTCTCCATCTGAACAGTCACAACTCTCTCAGCCTCTCCTATGTTGGATGTCCCAATCCCTTAATCCTTATAGCCCTTATCTGAACTCGCTTCAGGTGGTCCGTATCTATTTTGTATATGGGAGCCCATAACCGGACCCAGCATCCCAGATACGCCTCCCTGCAACTGAGCAGGGATGGGCAAGACCATCTCCCTCCACCTGATTGGTATCCTCTGACAGTTGTGGTCCAGGAGGCTGTTGGTTGACTTTGCCAGCATGGCACAGTGCTGGCGCATGTTGTTCCCCAGGTCCCCAGGGATCCCCAGGTCCTTCTCTGCAGAGAAGCATCTTTACAGGCTGTCAGTCTCCAGCTTGTGCTGGGGCAAGAGTTTATTCCTCTCCAGGCACAGGATCTAAGATTTCCTTTCACAGTCATTACTGAATCATTATTACTTTCTGTGTAAACTTCCATGTGACTGGTGATGTTTTCAAGTGACTTTCATATGAATCAATCTTAAGTTTCCTGTTTAATGAATTACAGAGTATTTATTCATTCGTAATTCTGCAAATTATAGTTTTTACTTCACTGATTATTCAACAAGTGTTTTAAGTTCAATGTTTTCTAAATATGAATTATCAATATCTATTGATTTAATTGAAAATTTTTGTATGCAGCAATACCACAGCATTTTTAGGAAAGTTGCATAAGTAAATTCTTTAGTATTAAGAAATAAATACATCCTTTTTTCCCCTGTAGAATCTTTGATAGATTATGTTCAATATTTTACCCATATTTTGGAGCATATTTCGTAGGGTTATGGTTATGCCTGAAAATATACAGAATGGTTTCCTCATTTTTAACTTCTATTTCATCCTGTCTTTAAAATAACATGTATACATACCTAACAGTTTTATTGTGCAGTTTACAGGCCTGGCACCTTGAGGCAGTAGATTATCACTCTGTTCAAACACATATTAAGCTTTTCCTTTTCTTCACAGTTCAAGTGCAGGTGTTCTATAGTCTTCATTTCCCACGGTTTTTGTCATCCTTCCTCAGAGCTATCCAGGACTGCTCTTTTATTCCTCAGGGAAAGGTGGAATTGCTGGCAACAGTTTTTCTTTTCTTATCTTGACCTGGTGGCTGAGTGGCTTCTGTGAAGTTGCCTGATGCCTTTCATCCCCTCTCCTGCTGTGTGAGCGATGCTGAGCCTCAGCAGCAGCGTCTCTCCCCAGTCAGTTGCTTCTGTTCTTTCAGCAGAGTGAGGATAATTACTTCACTGGGATACTGTCAGCTCCAACTGAAGTCAAGGGAGCTAATAGAATCTCAAATAGCTAATAGAGGCACAGCTTTGTTTCATGTGGGGTTAAATAAGATGGAGTTGATTCAGTCTGATATCCATTTCAAACCACAGTACTATGACCGAACTCAGCTTCTGGGATTAAATTCTCATTTTATTTGGACTGTGTGCTCCTAACGATGTATTTGTCTGATACTGCTATGGTTCAATGTAACAAATTATTTAGCCATATGTTTACTGTAGTAAGCATACAATAAGTGACATTTTAAAAATTCTTTTTTTTGTTTGTTTTTTCTACTATGGGCAGTAGTTTAAAAAAGGAAAAACCTGTTTGTTTTACCTATATTATATCATACCATACCAGGCGTAAAAATTAAAAAAGATCAGAAAAAAATTACAATGGCACACTCAAAAGGCAAATACCAGTTTCATTATTCTGATTACTTTTATTTTCAAAAAATATTCTACCCTACTTACAGGAAATTTTGTTCATAATTTTCCTGCATTTTCTCCATGTTAAAACCAGAGCTTGTGTTCAAATTAGATATTTACATTAAATTCTAATTACTGTTCATTAAAATAGATTGAGAAGGAAAAGACACCTGGAAAAAATGAATTATAGTCTTCATAAATGTAATATCTATAATAATACAAATTTATATTTTGATGCCCAGGGAAAAATGCTCCAAGAATCCACCTTTCAAGTGCCCAGTTAAGAATGGAAGCAAAAATTGACCAGTAGCTTTTGATCTAGCCATTTTAAGTGCATGTTTAGCTGTGAAACTCTGACACAATGAGTGCTTCAGCATAAAATTTCTGTAATATATTGGTTGAGCTTAATGTAATATGACAATAAAGAGGCAAAACATGACCTTGTTCAGTAGGCAATGGATTTGATTTAATCTGTGAGACAATGACAGAGAAGAGGATACAAACATTAGAAATGGTCATTTTACTCCTTTGAAAGCTGAATTTTACTGTAGAATCAGCCTAAATAGTAATATTCGGAGTCATTATCACTATCAGTAATATCAGGGAAAGTTAAGTTCCTGGTGACATTTCCCTCACTATGCCTGGAAACTTTCTAATGACAAATTGGTTTGGCATTGAATAGTTTAAGGGAAGCTTGGCTTTACCAGCACACCTTCTTCTAATGGTAAATGCCTTCCTTTGAACCGTTTCTTTTTTAACTCAGTCAATTCATTAATTGCCTCAACATTAATTTTTTTTTTTCCCTTCTAATTCCCTGGTACAATTATTTTTTGCTGCTGAAAGTATTTAGCTTTCTAAGAAAAATATGAGATGCTTGTTATACAAACACTATTTTTGCACAAGCTGTGCTTCATAGGACAAAACTACTCTAATTCTAACACATATTTAACATAAATCCAAATAAAAATCTCACTATGATATTCCATATCACTTGACTAGAAATTAGATTCCATGTTTTGGACTAGAATATATAAGTCTGAGTAAAATGCCTAAATTGTCTATAGTTGGTGATGAAAAATAAGTATTTTGAAAATTATTTCACTGAAAAACACAACATGAAACAGTACAACTGCAAATATCATTATTAAGTACTATTATTAAGTATCTCTTCCAGGCTATAATGAAAGCCCAAAACCTTGTAGTGAGTCTTGCTGGATATTTCTCTGAATACAGGCAACATTAACACATTTTGGAACATCTCCTTTTAACTGTTGAATTACAGAATTATGATTCTTTTAAAAGGATCCATTTTGAAATGTGCATGCAGAATTTAATTTAGTCCAGATCTGTGTTGGTCAGAGAAAAATACTGTTAAGCTAATCAAATGGTATATCAGACTCCACATCTCTCAGACAGAGTCATAGGAAAGTTATTCTTCTTTAAATCCAGCCCTGTAAATGAGGTTTCTCAGATTATGAATTCAAGAACCACTGAAGCCAGATAAAGCCCAAAGATAGTATAAGATAAAATAGAGATTTCATGAGACGTGATCTAAAACACATGCTCCTCATAGATCTTCTAACTAGGAAGGCAAAGATAGGTTTTTACTTGTCTGCTTTGCTATCTTTCTGACCCAAAAGCTTTTGAATGTCTAGCTGCAATATGTTATCTTCAAATGAAAGATAAAGTTTTCTACTGTCTTTTTGTTTGTTTAGGGAGTGTGTGTTTGATTTTTTTTTTCCTCCACTAACTTTTTATCCCAGAAGTTAAGAAATTACTATATCTTTGACAGAGTGGTCTCCTACATCTGGAAGATATGTCACCTAGGTGATATAGGTGGTCCTGCTCCAGTAGGGGGACTGGACTAGATAATCTTTCAAGGTCCCTTTCTAATCCCTGACATTCTGTGATTCCGCAATGTGCAACATTCTCTAAGAAATTTAGAACCTAATTTTTAGTGTTGGAGAGTTAAAAATATGACATAGATTAACAACTCTGTTCTCTTTATCCCCACACATTTTCAGAAAATAGAGTCTTGGACATGAACAGGCTGCAGAAGTTAACTATCAACTAAACTTCAAGCTAAGACCTTAATGATGTCTTCAAGAAATTAAAATTCTCATTTCTGTCTTAATAAACTCTATAGATAATATTGTTAGACACAAAATTATGATTTTTAAAAAATAATTACAGGGAATCCCAAAGGTGTGCCATCTGTAGCTGTGGTCAGTTTTCATCTGTGTTAATGGAAAACAGAAAAATACTTACTTTAGTACAAATCAAATTTCCTGTGCTTACAATAAAGAAATTAGAAGTACCACTCTGGATTTGATACAAGTTTATTAAAACCTCTGAAATTTTTCTATTGGCTTTAGTTTAATTTATTTTAACATAGAAAACTATAAAATGTTCTTTGATGTTTTACACCACTAGGAACACTTTAAAAAAAAAAATCTGTAATGTTCAGGCAGTTACATATCTGTCAAAAACACCTGAATGCAAGAGGGGGACAGAAAATCTCACAGGTGGACACTTAAGACCCTTATCACAAGCATCAAGGCATGAGTAGAATTGGATTACTTCTGTGTAGTATGAAAGTAACACTAGTTATTGAATCCTCTTTTTAATTCCCAGGTTAATCTTGACTGATTTTAAGTGCTCAGTGATACCAATTATACCCAGTGATCCACTCCAGTTAACAGTTTTTTGGGTTTTTGTAACTCAGGTTGACAAAAGGCCCACCAGACTTGTCCCATATAGGTTTCTATTCTATTCTTCTGAAGAAGCAGATTGCTTGGGGACAGGAGGAGAGGGAAGAAATTAGAATTGAAAACAAATGAACAAAATTCATATGAGTTAATTGCTGATCTTTGCATCAGATTCACAAGACCAAACCCAGGGAAAGCCTTACTTTTCCCTCTTAACTCACTTGTGCCACCACAGGAGTAAGAGAAAAAAATATGGCTTGCATAGAACAAACTGTGCAGTTCTGTTTTTCTTTATTAGTCTGGATTTGTAGACAGCTCATTCATTAAACACAGTGTGCAATTAAGATGATGAATAGGATTCAATGAGGAAATATAAATTTGTTATTACTGAAGGACTTCTTGGTCCTTTGTGTTTGTAGTCCCAGTGTTTGTGAAGGAACCACTCAACAGAACAGTTCAAAAAATGCAGGTAAGTTTCTTTCATTCATCTCTCACAACAAGAATGGTTTCTGGTTTTGTTCTCATTGCTATGAAGTTATTCTACGCATGATTTCCTGAATTAGCAAGGCCTAGTAACAAGTCTGAAGATGAGGCATTTAATTTTGAAATATAATTTATTTTCATGAACTATATGACATCACAAGCTACTGAATATGAAGATAAATGCCCATTAATTGGCACAACACCTAGAAACATTCAAATAGGAGGCAATGTCCAACCTTCTACTCAGAACAGAGTCAATGCTGAATTCTGGCAATTTTGCACAGGGCTTTATCCAGATGAGTCTAGAAGATATCTGAGGACAGATTCAAGCTGTTTGTGCTGCCTATTCCAATGGCTAATGAAGCTAAATTCCCATACCACACCCCACCTTTAGCACCAAAGTATTTTCTCTTTTTCCACCACCAGGCACCACTGGTCCTGGATCCATCTCCTCAATGATTTCTTGAAGAGAATGGACTGCTACGTTCTTCTCCTCAAAATACTTCATCCAGGCATACATCCAAAAGACAAGGGAAGAAATAGAGGAAGATACCAAAAATAGCTCCCCTCCTTGGGTCAAAAAAAAAAACAACTAAAAGTGTATGTCTCCAAAGTATCTATTACCTGCCTACTTGCTGCATTCTGCACAGCAGGGAGCTGACTAAAGGGACTGGCAGAAAATGAAATATGAGTACTGAATCACATTTCTTACGTAAGTGTACTTTCAGGTTTCTTATAACCCTAAAAGGATTCATAAAAGAGAAAATCATAAATCTCCTCAAAATCTCTTCCCTTGTTCCGCAATAAGGGACTAAAGCCTGACAGAGAGCTTTTAAAACGTGTCTGCTAGGAACTTGCTATACTTCCATAATAATTCCAACATCATCAAAACCTTCTCATTGAAATAAATCCTACCAAGGATTTATCACACTTAGTTTCATGAGGGTAATTCTCTTGCTTAAACTTTTGCTACCAGAGCCATTTTAGGCACTGTAAGCTATGCTTGGCTTCCAGTTGTTGCTCAATAAGGAAAACATTTTCTCCTAGGTGAAATCTGCCCATACAAAGCACAGAAAGCTCAGGGCAAGGAATTAAGTTTGGAGGTCAGCTGAAGGCTAAGTAGGATAAATTAATTCTTGTATTTTAGGAACTGAATCAGTCCCAGAAACCAATAGTGAGTCTGCATCTACCTCTGAGGAGGTTAGCCTAGTATTTCCTTAGAGGGAACAAAGAGAAACTTCCCATTTCAGGGCATGACTCATGAGAATTACTTTGGACATCTGCTTTATGATATTCCACAGAGGTATCTCACTCTCCATTGACTGCAAGCTGGTGACAAACGTACATGCAGAAGTCAGCTGAGGACATTCAAAGCAGATAAGATTAGTTTTTCAAGGGAACTTGATGATCTCTGTATGGCATGTATTCTGTACCACAATTTTTACACCTAAAAAAACAAGACCAAATCTGCTTTCATAAAGTCAGCTACTGCATGGAAACTCTGTAGGCTGTTAGGCTGTTTGCATATCAGCATAGTTATAGCTTCTGACAGCAGATGAGGAGACACATAGAGAAATAGTAAGAATTTCTGATACATTTTCCCACTGTTTATTCTAGAGAGTTCTGAATATTATAGAAGTCTCTGTGACTTCCATGCTATTCTACTGTGTACCACTCTGACTGGTTTATCATATTGGAGATACTGTCACAGGGTATAGAGGCTATCATGAACTCATAACTGAACTAGTAGATTATTCTTATCCTAAAGAATACATACAAAGCAGTTTTTGAAGTCAATGGGATGGCTAAAACCCTCTGATCTGTTTTTTTTTCATGGAAAAATAATGTTGTCAAAACCTGTGGTGAACCTTCTTTAAGAAACATAATTTATTCACCTTGCTTATATCTGCAAAGTTGCTGACATTTATGTGGGCTGAATTCTCAAAATTTAATCATCAGTGGATTTAAAAAGACCATAGATGCATCTATTTCAGAAAACTTAAATAACTTCCTGATAGGTTTTTTTGCAGGTATTTTTTTCAGAGTTTTATTTTCCACCTGTGTATTTGGTTTCTAAAAATTAACTATCAGGATATTTCTGACAGTAATAAAGTAATATTTCTTCAAAACAATCAGCTTCACCATCTTAATTTACAGTGTATCCTAGATATTTCAACTACAATATTGCTACTTGCATATGAGCAACACTGGGACTTCATTCTTCCCTCCATGAATTGTGAAGATACAAGGGATATTAATTTCTGGCCAAAATTTTGACAATTCCCTCATACATTTCTAGCATGATTTTTTGCTGATAACCCTCTCTTTCAAAAAGAATTTTAACAAAAAATGAAAACAATCAAAACAATCCAGAAATCCAAACACAAAAAATCCAAATTAATAAAAAAAATATCTGGACTCCTGTGAAGCCATTTACACAGTCCCTCACAGCATCCTTTTCTCTAAGTTGGAGAGATATGGATTTGATGGGTAGACTGTTTGGTGGATACGAAACTGGCTAAATATCCTCATATCCAGGGGGTAGCTGTCAATGGTTCAATGTTCAGGTTGAGAGGAGTGACAAGGAATGTCCTCAGGATCTGTGCTGGGATTGGTGCTGTTTAACATCTTCACCAATGATATAGACAGTGGCATCGAGTGCATCCTCACCAAGTCTGCTGATGTCACCAAGCTGTGTGGTGCCGTTGACACACTGAAGGGACAGGATATCACCTAGAGAAACCTGGTCAGAGAAACCTGGAAAAGTGGGCTTGTGCAAACCTGATGAATTTCAACCAGGACAAGTGCAGGGTGCTGCACTTGGGCCAGATCAGTCCTCATTATCATCGAAGACTGAGAGGTAATGTAACAGTGAGCAGATCTATGGAAAAGTACTTGGAAATATTGGTGGATGAAAAGTTGGACATGAGTCAACAGTGTGTGCTTACAGCCCAGAAGGCCAACCATATCATGGGCTGCATCAGAAAAGTTGTGATCAGCAAATTGAGAGAGGTGATTCTGACACTTCACTCTGATCTTGTGAGACCCTACCTGCTACTNAATGTTGTCAAAACCTGTGGTGAACCTTCTTTAAGAAACATAATTTATTCACCTTGCTTATATCTGCAAAGCTGCTGACATTTATGTGGGCTGAATTCTCAAAATTTAATCATCAGTGGATTTAAAAAGACCATAGATGCATCTATTTCAGAAAACTTAAATAACTTCCTGATAGGTTTTTTTGCAGGTATTTTTTTCAGAGTTTTATTTTCCACCTGTGTATTTGGTTTCTAAAAATCAACTATCAGGATATTTCTGACAGTAATAAAGTAATATTTCTTCAAAACAATCAGCTTCACCATCTTAATTTACAGTGTATCCTAGATATTTCAACTACAATATTGCTACTTGCATATGAGCAACACTGGGACTTCATTCTTCCCTCCATGAATTGTGAAGATACAAGGGATATTAATTTCTGGCCAAAATTTTGACGATTCCCTCATACATTTCTAGCATGATTTTTTGCTGATAACCCTCTCTTTCAAAAAGAATTTTAACAAAAAATGAAAACAATCAAAACAATCCAGAAATCCAAACACAAAAAATCCAAATTAATAAAAAAAATATCTGGACTCCTGTGAAGCCATTTACACAGTCCCTCACAGCATCCTTTTCTCTAAGTTGGAGAGATATGGATTTGATGGGTAGACTGTTTGGTGGATACGAAACTGGCTAAATATCCTCATATCCAGGGGGTAGCTGTCAATGGTTCAATGTTCAGGTTGAGAGGAGTGACAAGGAATGTCCTCAGGATCTGTGCTGGGATTGGTGCTGTTTAACATCTTCACCAATGATATAGACAGTGGCATCGAGTGCATCCTCACCAAGTCTGCTGATGTCACCAAGCTGTGTGGTGCCGTTGACACACTGAAGGGACAGGATATCACCTAGAGAAACCTGGTCAGAGAAACCTGGAAAAGTGGGCTTGTGCAAACCTGATGAATTTCAACCAGGACAAGTGCAGGGTGCTGCACTTGGGCCAGATCAGTCCTCATTATCATCGAAGACTGAGAGGTAATGTAACAGTGAGCAGATCTATGGAAAAGTACTTGGAAATATTGGTGGATGAAAAGTTGGACATGAGTCAACAGTGTGTGCTTACAGCCCAGAAGGCCAACCATATCATGGGCTGCATCAGAAAAGTTGTGATCAGCAAATTGAGAGAGGTGATTCTGACACTTCACTCTGATCTTGTGAGACCCTACCTGCTACTGTGCCTCACTATCCTCCTAGTGAAAAAAATTTTCCTAATGTCTAAACTAAACCTCCCCTGGTTCCAAACGATTGGCCTTCATCCTGTGACTCCATGCCCTGGCAAACAGTCACTCCCCAGCTTTCCTGTAACCCATTCAGGTACTGGTAGGCCACTATGAGGTCTCCCTGAAGCTTTCTCTTCTCCTGACAGCCACAGCTCTCTCCGCCTGTCCTCATAGGAGATGCCATTCAATCCATCTGCCTCAACAAACCAGAGAATCACCGAGCCAGACTTGGTTCTTTGTGATTTAATCAACAAGGCAACAGTGGCACATGAAAAGGGGCTTTAACAAACCCATCATTTCTAATGTCCATTGGTTCCACCTGTCTCCCTCAAGCCTGATGCTCCACAGCAGCCCAAAACTGAGCTTTCCTCTTGCCTTTCTTCAACACCCCTTTTACACGCTGCAGATATTATTTGAGAAAAACTTCCTGTAGCCATGTCCCACAACGTTCATGTCCCTGATGTTCAGCTAAGATCAGTCTTTAAGTTCAGGTGTGTTACTATTGCTATTATAATATGATCTGTATCTCAGAATTTCATAATCAGTTCATCCTGAGAAAATTAGATTTCTCAACACAACACATATTTTTCCTGCAAAACAGCCAGCAGACTTTTAAGCAGTCTCTTGATAGTTAGTCTCTCTCCTAAATTTATTAAGAAGGAAAAGATTTAATTGCAGACAAAGTTTTAAATCACTTGTAGCACCTAATATGTGAGCAATTCACATACATTGAAATATTTTTCTTTTGATGCTTGAGGTAACATAATCTAATTACTGTCAATGCAAAGCTTGTGAGATTTAAATCTTTCTCCTTTGCCTGTTATCTTCTCTGAAGTCATCATTTTTACTCAATATTATATAGAGTTTTGTCAGCACTTCACAATTTATTTTACTTTTCATTGTGATAACATAGTCTTTTTTTTCAACAACCCTCATGTTCATTCTCTCTTCCTCACTGTGGTTCACCTTTTCTTATGTCTCATTAGACATATGGCATCTTCTGTAGGGGCATAGACATTAAACCCAAAGCAAGGAACTTTGAGCTTTCAAAGTTATTTTAAATGTGTTTTTACAGAGAGAGGCTTCAAAGATGAATTGTCTTTCTCTCCAATAGAAACAAAGTTCCTCAGCCATACTAGGTGACATTGATAAAACATGCTATTTGCAGGAAAATTCCTGGCAGGAAGACAAGTCTCCTCTTGTGATTCATATCTTCGAAGAGACCAAATAAATCCAGCAATTCACAGGAGACAGTAGGATATTAGCAATGCTACAATTGTATGTAGTACAGGCAATTTAACACCAATTTATGCTTAATTAAGCCTTTTAAAAAATATAGATATGTGGATTTTAAAATGAAGAATATGGTGAATTTATTTTACACATATAAGAATGTAAAATAAAAATGGAAAAATGTGTGTCTTGAAACTATCCACTTAAGAAAATAATAAAGTTCCATTCACATTCAAAGTAATTTCTTTTGCATAGATATTGTACATAAACCAAAATACCATAACCTCTCAACTGAACTACCACTTTCTTCTACCAAAATTAGATGAAGACTTCAGATATGTAATACTCACGTTTGGCTCATGTTCTTCCTAGTGTTTTCCAGATAGGACCTGTGACCAGTAAGGGGAAAGATAATGATAAAAGTAGGAAAATAGAATAAATAATCTGTTGGAATGTAATGCAAACACATAGCTTGCTGAGTTTTCCAGAGGAGTAAGAGGACTGTCCTTCTCAGGTGAGAGGTATTTCTCAGAAAAGACAATGATGTATTTTTTGTTAATATCTTTTAGCCATGGTGTAATTTCTGCACTATGAAGACAGAAAAAATATTTGCAGGTCAAATTAATTAAATGCTCTAAAGGAAGATGTAATGGACTGTTTATCATAATGGACGTTTTGCATAAGTCATTCAATAGAAAAATAAATTTTTCTTAGAGAAATCTATTGCAACACAAGCCCTGTGAAAAAAATTCCCAGTATATTAAATTTCTTATCCTCTTTCACATAGCATCATAGGATAATTCAGTTTGAAAGGTACCTCAGAAAGTCTTTATTCTACTCAAAGCCCACTCAGGATTAGGTTAAGTTGCTCAATGCTTTGTCCATCTGAGTCTCAGAAAGCTCCAAGGATGGAGTTCTCAAGGGCTGGGATATTCCTGTACTCCATTATCTTCACAGTGGTGTTTTCTACCTTATATTCAGGTGAATTAACTGTGGTTTAGCACATCATTTGTCACTCATTCTTTCACCACAAATCTCAGTAAAAAGACAAATCCATCTTAATAGCTCCTTTATAGATACTTAGGACCTGCTGTCTGGCTGTCCCAAAGCTGTCTCTTCTCCAAGATAAACAAGCCTATCTCCATCAGCCTCTCCTCCTGGGGTGCATGCTGGAGCAACTCCATGGTTCCCTGATAACCTAATAAAAAATTCTCAGCATCCATCTTGCATTGGTGTATGTGGAAACTGATATTTCGTTCCAGATGCAGTCTAACATGTGATGTTTAAAGGAGAGTGATTACTTCCAGTGCTTACTGTGTTCCTCTTATGAATCTTAATTATCCTAATATCTATATGTATGTCTGCTATGTGATAAATATCTACATAATGTATATAAATCAGTTTGAATTTTATCTGAATCTGAGAGTAGCTGACAATATGTCACAAAGGTCTGGTACAGACACCCAGGTGCTGAGTCTATTTACTTTAAGCCTTAAATAAGAAATGTTATAATAATAAAAGAACTGGTGATGCACAAACCATCTAGGCTTAGGAAAGAAAAGAGTTGTCTTTTCAGTGTTTTCAGGTTCAGTGATTCACAAACACAGCTATTCCAAGCACACTTGCAAGATTGGCTGTGTGAAGAGCTCATGTCTCTTCTGTCTGTTTTAGCTCTATATAAACACGTCACGTATCTCAGAGTTTCTGTATGAGAGATGCACTCCTTTGTGGCCAAAATGCATGTGTATATACATTTTAAAAAATCCATTTTTTATTTTCTCTTTCTACATTTTGAAACAGAAATGGAAAAATTCTGTGAGGAATTCTAACCCGTATGCTGCTAAATTCAGATGCAAATTGACATAAAAATAATTCTACAGCTTATAGGTACCTAAGACACAAATTTTTAAATAAATACATTACACTGGCAGTTTTATACAGCCACATATATATGTGTGTGTGAAATGTTTAAATAATATATATAATATGTATTCATATGTATGCACATGTATATTCACTTTTCCTCTTTATCCCTTTTATCTTTTTTAACTCTCTAAACAGATGAAGAAACACACAAATCTAGTAGGTTATATCTCTGGCCATTGAAGAGGGTGTTCTTTATGTTTTTTTCCAACTCAAACCTTTCTATGATTTTATTTTCTTCTTAATTGCTATATAACTGAACATCATGAATTATTATTAATTTACTTGAGGTCTGGATTTCAGTAACTGAACAAAGGATCTGACTCCAACTAATCTCTCCACAGGCTGAAATGAGCAAGAGGCAAATTCAACTGGAACTTCTCTATGAAGATGAAGCAAAGAAATAAAAGAAAAATCATCTAAGTTATTTCTGCTCAGTTTGGCTAATGTCTTCCATGTGGTGTACATCAGATCTCTATGGAGACAGCAAAATAAGATAATTCCTCAGGCAACTGAGATGGGTTGTTTTTACTCTGACTGATCAATTCTTGTTGCTGAAGAGAGGAGAGAAAATGGGATTATAATCAAATAACCTTGCTCTTCATAAATAAAAGTGTTAATTAGCATTTTAATTGCAGGACTTGTGCACTTTGAGTGATACATTATATTGTTCTCAGCAGCATAGAATTGTTTTATTTTGAAGTGCCAAATAAGTTAATGACTTAGTCTTCTTATTATGCTCATTAGTATATGAAAAAAATGAAGAAGATATGGATTGCTCAAGGCAAAACACATTCTCCTATCTTGTGGAACAGCAAGGGGCTCATATATTTCCCATACATGCTGTGGGAATTTAGCAACTATTTCTTTAGATGAAACTCAGCACTATTTTTCTTTACCTTGGAGCCCTGTGATTTTTCCAGATCCAATTCAGCTCTGAAAGTTCTTCTCTAAGAAGTCTAATTCCCATCACAGTCAAATGAGATTCAATTCAATGTACTTATCCTTGGAATCACACAAGTAGACATGGCATTCCAGGTGAGATCACCACTGAGAAATAATTATAAACAGGACTCCTTAGTACAAATCAACCACAAAGGATTGTTTTGTTTTATTTTGGAGCTTTATCACAGCTTTTGAGATGTTACAATAGAAATATAAATAGTATTGACTAAAAGCACAGAATGATTTCTTAAAACAAGTGGAGTCATGCTGCTGAAGAGGGATTTGGATCACTTACAATAAAAATATCTAATTATCTTGTAGCTGAAAAATAAAGGTATTGTAAAAGAAAAAAATTCTAAGTCTATTTGCCTTAGCAGGTTCTGATGTAAAAGTAAGGTTTCGTCTCCATTCATTGAGATATAACTCAGGCTGAGGCAAATACTTCAAGTTATGCAGCAGCACTCCCTTCTCACAAACATATTAGATTACAGTCAAATGAATCTATACAACTCCTGAATGATGAAGATAAACAAAGGTAAACCTTGTCCTGCTGTGATTGCACTGAACTTCACTGTTTTGACCCCATACTAAAACCTATGTTATAAGATACTGAAATAGAAGTAATTGGAATTCATGGTGATCCTTAGTCCATTGAATGGTTCAGTAACCTTGACATTAATTTATAAATTGCTTTTTCTTTCAAAATACCGTGCATAGAAGATAGACTACTAAATAGCTTAGGGAATACTGTTGCTTTCACTACCCCTCTTTATTTAAAAAGATCTAACCTTGCTGTGTTGAGGACCTGACATTAAAATTAGTGAAGACCTATCTGAGGAAGGACAGCAAGGATAAATCCTGTTATGTAATTGTGAAACAGCAGATGTGCTAGTTTATTTTCTTTGGAAACAAATTTCTATTAGGCTATAGTAACCTTTTCATTTATCACCCTTAGACTGTGGAATAAGAAAATAGTTTCTTATTAGAATGTTAAATTCAAAAATGTGTTCTGGTCTGAGGTAAAATAGAGTAAATTTTCTAGTTTGTAATTTCACTTTTCAGCTAGGCCTCTTCTGTCTGACTAAACTTTGAAATTAACTGCACATTGTTTAGAAACTATTCCAAGCTTCTGTAGCAGCTTATCAAAACCTGAAGGGGGCCTACAGAAAGGCAAGGGGTAAGACTTGCTAATAGGATACGTGATGGAAGGACTAGGAATAACAGATGAAAATTGGAAGAGGAAAGATTCAGGCTAGATATAACAAATAAATGCTTTACAGTGAGGGTGGTGAAACACTGGAACAGGTTGCCCAGAGAGTCTGTTGATGCCCCCTCTCTGGAGGTGTTTAAGTCCAGGCTGAACAAGGCATTGAGTGAGAGGTGTCCCTGCCTATGGCAGGGGGGTTGGAAGTAGATGATCTTTAAGGTCACTTCCAACCCAAACTATTCTGTGTTTCTATTCTATGATTCTATTCTATGATTCTATTTGCTCCCACCCGATTATACCAAGGAATGGAATGCAAGAGGCTCTTATTTTCATTTATCACCACGGTAATCAAGGTCAGAAAATCTGTTATTTGCCCCATCAGGGACTGGAAGCAGAAAGACATAAAGGAGTCCCACCTGCAAGGAGGAGTGGACAGGGCAGGTGACCCAAAATTGACCAACAGGAATACTCCATTCCGTCTGGCCAATGCTCATTGTAAAAGCTGAGGGATAAAAGGCTCTGCTCCTTCTCCTTTCTCTTTCATCAATGGCCAACATCTAGGAAAGTCTTTGTCCATCAGCCTTTGACCCCGGACCGAGCACTCCTGACTCCAGATTCAGGATGCAACTCCTGACCTAACTGACCTCAGTGTGCGACTTTTCCTATGTTTGCTGGGGACCTGATCTTCATCCTGGGAGCTTGATATGGTTTTGTATACATTGTATACCTTTTTATCTTTTTCCTTTTTATTTTATCTATTTTTTTATTATCTATTAAAGTAGTTTAGAATTTTTCTAAACTTATAAATCTCTTAATTCCTTCCCCTCCTCTCTTTTGAGAGAGGGAGGGGGGCCTGTGGGTCCCATGGCTCCTGAGGGACAGTCAGCCCTAAGTAGTTAAATGGGATCACCACTAAAAGGGAGAAATGTTCCTGGGGATTCAGAAATGTCTCATCATTTAATTTAATAAATTTTATAATAACAATCATAAAGGACTTAGTATCTCCCACACAGATGGAGATCACTAAGGTGTCAAACAGCTGTCAGTTTTTTAGTTTCTAAAGACCACAGACTGAAGATTAAGCATTCTGGAGGTTTACTTTATCATCAGAGAAAGCTAACAACATAGCTGCCAGAAAGCTGTCACTCCTTATTGTTCTACTATGTGAACAGTCAGAGACAGTTACAAAATTTTCACAGAGATCTCATAAGAATGTCTATTCTGATACAGCATCCATCAACAATACATGCAAATGAACATATATAAATTGTACAAAATACATTGCCATGAATATATATAAAAATTGTAACATACATTGTGCTTCACTACTAGCTATTCAGATGAGAATGTCTGTTATTTAATGACCTGAGATCCCACCTGACAATGTCTGACATTCATGAATAATCTTACATGCACATACAGCCAAATTGGCTTCATTCTCATATTAGCTATTTGTAAAGAAAGAAACCTGATGGCTAGGGCCTTCTTCGTAAGTCAGGAAAGTTGTGACATATGGAAAGGCTCTGGTTTTATATACATTCAAATTCTTAGCACGATTATGGAGTAAATCCTTTGTAAATAGAGTACTATATATGACATTTCACAAAGCCAACATAAAGAAGAGAAATATAAAAGTAAGTTTCTAAGGTAAATGTAAAGAAAATAGGTATTATTCATCTGGTCTTTAGCTCTAAATTGTTCAAGTATGCTGGATGAAAAGTAAATTGAAAACTTAAGCTGGAGTAAGCATGATTGCATTGTGATGTAAGGCAGTCATGATAAATGTCCTGAGTTTACATTCCCAGTTTTTTATTTGCCTGGCCATCAGGGATTAAATTTAACAGGACTTTTTCTACAAATATCTTCCTGTAGAGATGGTTTTGTTTCTTAAAGAGCAGTATCAAATTCCCCCTGCTAGCATTGCTGCATGATAGTAATAGCACAGTCCATCTCTTGATAAGATTATAGAATCATCCCCTAAGGAAAACAGTGGAATACTTAGTTCTTTAGGTGTTTAAAATAGAAATTTTCTGGGCCAAATTCTGAAAAATATGAAGATTCTCAAGAAAATAAGATATCTGAAATAAATTTATCACTGAAGTAGTAAATGACATACTTAATTGTAGTAACACCATTCTAATTATATTTTTTTCTTTTGTTTTGTTTTTGTGGATAGGAAAGAATATCACAGAATTATCTGAGCATGCACTTCTGTGTTCACATTACTTCAGTTATGAAAGAATAAGACATTTAATTTTAAAAGTTAGTAAGAAAATTTGCATTTCTTCGGTATTACCATTACATATTTTCTGAAATTAAATGGGAGACAATGCTTCACACAGATGAGAAAACATGGAATTCATCTGCTGCAGGCTTTGAATATTTTATTTCACAATTTAATCAATTATAGGGTGTACTGGGTTGAAAGGCATTACCTCTGCTCCAGAATCATCAAAAATGTGAAGAGACCACAGCGGTTCTTTGGATAATTACATTTCTTGTTTTATGAGAATTGCCTCTCTCACTTTTATTATTTCATAATAATCTGAGTTATAGGATGTTGTTGCACTTGAATAGTGCTTTCTCTACACTGTATTTTACTATGTTTACTACTGAATCATAGTGTGAGTTTCCTTTGCTGTTTGGGCCTTTTCTACTACCTTAATATTTTACCTTCTTTGTATGAATGCTATGAGGTACAGGAAGTAGCATATACTGCATGACACAACAGAAACATCTGCTTTCTTACCATTCTTGAAATTCTTCAGTGAAAAGTTTTATCCAATAAATTGTAACTAAAACACTTCTCTTCCTCTTTATATGCTCCAGAGGGAGTATTTTACAGTCTATAGCAGTTGATAGTGCTCTAAATCTTTGCCATATTTGGTTGATGTCTTTCAGTTAAATTCCAAAACAGGTGTAATCCCATGCAGCAATGGCTTCTCAGAAAGATAGTCTTACAAAATTGAAGGTTTGTTGGTAATTTTTTTGCTTCCTTTAAATTGTATAAGGTCATAATTTGTGAGATCATAACTATTAATCATTGAAAAAAAAATTAAATTGTTTTAAGGGAAAATATCAAGGAAGAGAAGATAGGATTCCCTCTTCATTGTTACCACTGAGTGATATTATAACCATTGGTTTTCACTTCACCCAGTTCTGGAGAAACTTTTGGATACAGTGTTTTAGAATGTCTTTATTGATAAATCTTTTTTCCAATTCATAGTACAATCTATCCATAACTGCAAATAGGGGCTGAAAAATATAAAATTATTATTTGCAATCATTTATTTTCTGTGCCATATGCAGTATCTTCTGTTTTAGTGACACCAGGATATTCTTCTTTTTGATCAAAGGTAATCTTCAGGATGGAACTTGAATAGTGTCAAACAACATCCCATGATGGCAAATTTTTTTTATATTTTCTTCAAAGAACCAGGTGTTCTCTTGAATGCCATTTATAAGGTCTGTTTCTAAAAGTGACAAAGTTTTGTAGCCAGACAAAAGTTTCTTTGGATCTTGTTCATACATTTGGCTTTGTGTTTTTCCAGCAAGAAAGAAAAAATAGTAGTTTTGGTTGACAGTATTTTGTAGTTTTGTAGCTGAATAACACCATTACACTTTGTTTCCTTATCCAAATATTTGTACTGGAAAGTGTTGAATTGTACTAATTTTTGCCTTGAGAAAAAGTCATAACATTAACAGTAATTTCTTACATTAGTCTTAAACATCATCTGTAGCTTAATGATGTTAAAATCACCATCATAACTTCACTTTAAAAGAAAACCTCACAGAGTAGAGGCATCATTTAGTTCAGACAAGCAATATAAGCAATGAAGGTTTAGAAAGGATTTAATTAGGTTAATCAGGTGGCATAGCTTAAAACACAAATGTGCATAAAGAAGTAAAACAAAAACATATTCAAAGACAATGAATTGGGAGTGATCCAGTTTATGGAAACTATGTGATTTTAAAAAAAGATTTCTTATTCATCACTTTTTTCTTTATTACGTTTATGCAAAAATGAAAATTGACTGCGACTGCATCTAATTGTGGCTGCTCCTCAACTGTATGAGAAAAAAAAATTGAAATAAATGCATGACCTCAAGGAATACAAAGTAAGAACCACAGGTAATTCTACAAGTAACTTTCTTGCAAAGTTGTCATTGATTGATAGTGTTTCTGTGTATCTCTTGGCAAAAATCAATGCTTTCCTTTAAGTAAAGCAGTATCTGGAGAAAGAGAATACATGTTCTGAATATTGTAAGAGTTACACCTACCTGATGAGCACCACCACAAATGAAAATTTATTGCTAAGTTCCTGATCTGTAAGACACAGTTTTGTGGTGTGAAAATAAATATATACTGTTGTTATTATAAGTTTCTGGGGTAGTATTTACATGTATTTACATGTATTTACATGAAGATGTTTTTTCAGTGCTTTGAACTTTTTTGCTCTGTGAGTAGCCTATGAAGTTACTTTACTTTTTTGTGACACACCAGGATATTTGCTTTACTGAAGAAGACTAATGTCCCTACATGTATAGCATTTATCTACTTGTTTATTCACTTTGCAGTTTTATGGCTTTTCTTTTTTTATTATTACTATTTTTACATGGTGCTTATTTTAATAGATTGACATTCTAGTGCAACATTAAAAAATATTCAATGGGATATTGATACACCTGCCAGAATATGGTATAGTCACTCATATCTCAGGTTTTCAGAGAGAACACAGTAGTTAGGAACCACACATTGACAGAGTAACTAGGCAACTCACTGTGTCGCATTAAAACAAAATGCAGTGGACATTAGGCAAATAGATAATTTTTATCCTCATCTTTGGTTATTGAAATTGTTGTTGCATGATTGGTAAAAATATCTGTCATAGGGCTAATATATATTTGTGACCAAACTGAAACTAGAAATAGAATATTACAAATGTGTTTAGATACTAAAGTTATGCAAAGTACTGTTAAAGAAAGAGTTTTTCCCATGGTGGATTAGGAGCATAAACCTAAAACTTTGTGTATTCTTCTACAGAGAGACTCACTGAGTAATGCACTTTCCATGCATGGGAATATGAAAAGAAGTATTTCTTGTTTTAAGAATTTAATCAAAATTTAACAAGGACCCAATATTAGCCAAAATGCAAGCAGTCATTTCTACCAGGAATCATTATTAATACAATAAAGTCCACTATCACATTATTTTGCAGGTTTTGCAACATATTTCTACATATTTTTTCTTCAACCACCCCAACACCTGCTGGAAAAATAGCAGAGTGAGCAATCCAGAAAACTCCTGGAACACACTGAGGAAAAATTCTTAAGGCTCTTTTTCCCCTTGCCCAGGTTATGACACTATCTCACCGCAGCCTGGAGAGGCTGATTTGGCAGCAGGCATAGGTGAGTATTAAAGTGATGCTTGAGAAGCAGGCTTGCCTCTCTATGGTTATGTCTCAACAAGCTAGTCATTTCATCTGGATTGCAACTTTGTCTATGGATGATGTTTTGTCTCTAATATATAATGTTTTACACAGTAATTTTTTCAAATTCTTATAAAATTTACTGTAACTTGGTTTACTTAAGGATCAGCTGCAGCACTTGCAGATTAAATATAATTGAATGAAGGAGATGGTACCACCAGTGGCAGCCATCAGTACACTAACTGTACATAAAATTTGCCTTTATAAGATATTGCCTCTTTTTTATTTTATTATACTGTTCCCTGCTATTTACTTTCCTTTATTTAATCATAATTTCTTTTTAGCCATGGGTTACATAGATCAGATTGGAACTAATACCCATTTAAGAAAATACTCCAGTGTACACTGAATTACCTAACCCGATATATTTTATCACTTAACAAACAAAGCTGTGAGAGTTTCCTTTTTACGTGCACGAAGATGGAATGGATTAGTCCTCTACAAATTATCTGCAGCAGACATAATTCTTGAGGTCTAATGCATCTAAATCTAAACATCAGCAAATAGTACTTTTTGATAGAATTCCCTTGAGCATATTGCCTCACCTCCAGCAGCTGCTATAGGTGGCAAGACAGCAGCAGGACTCCTGTGCCACGTCTGATAACTCAAGCAGATCTCACAGCTCATATCTTAAATGTTACAAGAGATTTATAATTAAGTAATCAAATTCCACCCATAAAGTAACTAATTTTGTAACTTTGTGCATGTTTTTACACAGCAGTTGAAAGCATTACAGCTGAATTAGTTTTGTTTGAATTAATTATATAGGTTGGCATTAAATTTGCATTAGATTTAAATTTGATGAGTGCTTAAGTCTCTGAATTGGCTGTACACCTGACAGTTCTGAAACAGAAGCCGAGTATTAATATGTCACTGAAACTTAACTAATATGTCTTAACTTTCTAGGGGTTTATTAGATTACCCTTTCTGATTATTCATTTTAGAGATTTTAACCAGCTAAAGCACAGCTTGAAAAGCAAGTATCCATATTCCTACAATCTATCATGTAGACACTTGGAAGTCCTGTGACAAATAGAGACATTTACACTGTGAGATATGTATAGCTAATCTGGTAATTCCGAATGTCTTTATAGTTAAAAGGAGAGAAATAGGTATTTCTAGAGTGTTAAATTAATCCAAACAAGATCAGGAAAGCAAATAGAATACAACATAATGAATTATTCCTTCAAGAGTGGCAATTATTTTTAGTTCTTGAAGTTAAAAAAAATACCTAATGTTTTGATATTTTGAGCATTTGACACTCATTAAACAGATTTTGAGCATTAAAAGAAAAATGGAATTTAACTGTTTCAGTGATTAAGAAATAAAATTGAGAAAGCATTTTACATTATCTACTCCACCTAAATGATGACCAAAGAAACATAGTTCCTAAGATATTTCAACTTACTCATAGGTTGTAAATAAGAAATCAGTAGAGTTGTTAAATATGATACAAGGAAGGACAATTGAGTGTAATCAGACACGACAAGAAAGTGAAATTAAGTCTGAATGAGGAAACATTTGATAACACTCAGGTCTATTAGACTATACAACAACTTCCCAAGAGAAATCAAAGAAAAATAACCGTTTGAGTGGTTTAAAGCAAAAGTGGACAAAGTAATGCAGGCAAATTAGCAATAAGATAGCAATAGTGTAACCTAGTACACTGAAATGCAAACAATTCTGTGAGCAAAGAGTATTGAGAGATATTAAGCAGATAAAGATATCCTTCACACTGACATCCAGGGTAGCACTGGTTCAGGCCATTATTCCTAGACATCCCAACACATATCCTATTAAAAAGTCCTACGCCTGCCTTTCCGTAGGCCTCCTTCAGGTATTGATAAGCTAATATGAGGTCCCCCTAAGCCTTCTCTTCTCCAGGCTGAACAATCCCAACTCCTTCAGCCTGTCCCAACTCCTTCAGCCTGTCCTCATAATCTTTCCTCTAACAAAGGTATGATGTTGAGAGAGAAAAAAAGGGGGATTAATATATAATTTAATAATAGAACATTATCTCTGCAAAAGAATTTAAGATTTTTTTTTAAGTTTCTTGATAGCAATTGCAGTAGAGCTTTTCTGAATATCAAACAGAAACTAAAGAATAGGCTATCAGTATATAAAGTCTCTGTTAATAACAGAAAACAAACTGATTTTCTCTTTTGCTATCCAGTTTAATGTAAACTTTTGCAAATGCAGGAACAAGTAACGATAACATTCCCTCTCAGTGTCAGGATTTCAGTCTCTACATATTATATATGTTTAATTTCTTAGTAAATGAGTTATTTAAGTTGTTCTTTTCCATATGATGAATCAATCTATGATAATCTTCAATACCAACAATTTTTCAGTCTCTAAAGTTGCTGATGCATATTCATGCTAGTGAAAATACTTTTATTTAACTAAATATTTTCATTTAAATTCATGGATTAAATAGAGATGATAAAGTAATAGGATAACTAAGACTTATTTTTTTTGGTGTTTTGTAGACTTAAAATAAATCTGTATAGAAAGCATTTGAATGTGAGCTTCCATGGGCCAAGTATGATTACATTCTCTTAGATTTTATTTGAAAAGGAGTAAGAATTTTACACTTCTGATATTAAAGAAAAAGTACTAAAACAAAAAAAACAATGGACAGTGGAACTTTAAATGAGGGAACTCAAATTATAGATTTTTGACTAGGAAAGGCATGGAGCTTCTTGCATTCTCCACATTAGTGGACTGAATAAATTCATGGACAGGAGACATTAAGCAAGAAACAAAGCTTTAGGGTTAATAAATCCCACATTTGTATCCAGAAATAGTTTTAGAAAGGATGGTTCTGCTTGGATTATTTCGGAAGTTTTTTCTCTCTCTAGGTAAAACCTTGAAGTCTACAGAGAAATTCTGAGGTCTGAAGTGTAAATTAAATCCAAGTTAGCAATCCTTTATAAACAAATCCTATTTAATTATTCATGACCTGGGATTTAATGGTAATCTAAATTTCTGCCTGTAGTATAATTCTTTTACAATGTTACTATTGTTTTAACTGCTTATTTTGGCTTTCACATCAAAAATATGTATATACAAATTCTCTGGAGAAGTTATTTGTTGAATACTCATCTTCCATTCCCAAAATAAATGGTGTGACAGCTTAATTATAGATAGATGTTAAACAGAAGCACTTTTTTGCTTTAGTAGATGTGTTTTAAAGGGAAACAAATGATTCATATATTTTATTAGTTTATGGAAACTTTAGCTGATTAAGTAATTGAGTGGGTTTGTGCTTCCTAAATATGCTTAATTCAGGAATAGAGTAGAAAAGAGATATGCTTTTTTTCTCTTTGGTCTTTCCTTTAGGCTAAATATACTAATTTTAGGCATTTATTTGTGATGTACCAGTTCACAATGAAAGCTGAAAAAGCTGTTCTTCAGCTCTAACCCTCCTATGGTGAAACTTGAGTCCATTTCCTCTAGTCCTGTTGCCTTTTCTTGAGAGAAGAGACTTGTCTCCACCTCACTACAACCTCCTATCAGTTACTTGTAGAGAGCAGTAAGGACTCCCTTGAGCCTCCTTTACTTTAGGTGAAAACCTTCATCTCATCCTCTAGTTGAGAGGAAAAGCAGATAGAGCTTAATCTGAGTTTGCATCTCCTTTTGAAGAGTGCATTTGTGTTTCCTGGCATGGCCAAGCACTCAGTATTCAGGACTCAATTACGTTTTGAGTGTGAGTGGGTAGAGGACCAACTTTTTAGAAAATAACTGACCTTCTTACACTGACATATGAAGTTATCTGACTGGGAAGGAAAGGAGCCTTGTGATGAGATGAAGTGCACTTGACATTCCACTTGGAATTAAGCAATAACTGATAATAAAGAAGAAGAACTATCAAGCTTTCTTGCAAACTCTGATCACTGAAGGTATCTGGAACAGGAGTTCCAATTACTCATGTTTCTGTGAGTGATACAACTAGTTCTCTGTGACCTGCTCATAAAGTCATTCATTCTTTAAAGCCCCTTGCAATATTTGCATTCAAGAACTTTCAGGGTAGTAATGCACACATGGATACAAATTCGTTTTTTATATTCTGAAAGTATAACCCCTACTGAAGGTTCTTAGTTACAATTTCTTTTTTCTACCTAATTAATGAAAAAGGATTTTTTTTAAAAAGTGAAAAGGAGTAAGAATATATAAATTGCCTTCCCCTGTATTCTGATAGACCTTTTCATAGTCTTTCAAATTCTGTTCTGCTTTATGCCTCTAAAACAGACCAAGGAAAGAGAAACCACATAATAGAAATTATAAGCCACATGAGACAGCTTCAAGCCTCCTCAGTATGCATTCCTGGGTTTAAACAACCCTCCAGGCAACTAGTAAAGAAATTAAGCTTTCCATCACACTTTTTAAAACTCACCAGTATTTAAGAATACTCTACATTTACAATAATAGCAACTGAATGTTAATGTATACACAAAAGCTACAGAACCAAAATTTCATGGAAAGTGACAAGATGCCATACAGATTATTTAGAGGAGGAGACCCTCTTTCAGGTAGCAAAACATGTAACAAACATGAAACTCACTGAATTAATTCATAATTGGTGTAGTTTTTTTCTAAATGGTTCTCAAAATTACTTGGCAGTTTGATGCCTGGGAAAGAGTGAATGGAATGACCATTTCTTTCCACTTTAAGGCTTGGGGGTTTTTTTAATAAGTATTGGTCTGCATAATCATGTTTATTGCAAGAATTAGTCTCATGGTACAGAAAATGGCATCAGATAACAAGCATAATAGTAAACTAAGAAAATTTAGAAATTACCTCTTGTCAAAGGCATATTGAAGGGATACTCAGGACAGGTAGTAGGGCAAAAAAACATGCAAAGCAAAGATGTGACACATGTAGAAGATGCTGCTGAAATTGGATCATCAGGAAAAGCAGGTTATATTTAGAATTCTACAGTGCTCCACTCAAAATCAAAGGAAGTTGCTTGGCTTGAGAGAAGAGTTACCTGTTTCTAAGCTGGAGATAAATCCTGAATGCTGCAGAAGACAGAAAAACTGGAAAAGCCTGAGAAGAGGTCCAGCACTTGGATGGAACAGTACAGGCTGAGACATGACAGCAAAACTGCTCTTCAGAGAGGAACCTGGAATGCTGGTGAATGTGAATCAGCAGCATGTTGATGTTGTGAAGAGAATCTTCACACTAGGCTGTATGAACTAATAAAAGTTTAGCTAGAAGTAGTTATTTAGCATGCTGAGGCCAAATATCATCAACAGCTTTGATCTCCCAGTACAAGAGATACGTTAGCAAGTGGGAGTTAACTCAATAGAAGGTCACCAAGATGCTTACAGCATAGAAGCTCTTGCTGAGAGGGTCAGAGAACTGAACTGGCTCTGATTTGAGAAAAAGACTAAAGGATGATGTCTTTCAAAAACTGTTTAACAAGTGGCTTCAAATAAGATTCAGGTGCCAAACTCCATGTGGCCCTTGGTGCGTAAGGGGTGGTGGGTCACAAGAAGGGAAATACTGACTGTGTGTGAGGGAAAGGTGGATCATATGACAGTGACTCAGAAAGGCTGTGGACTTTCTCCGTGGTGAAATTCAGTGCTTAACCAGACAGGACCCTGAGCTTTTCTAGTATTTAAAATTTTGTACAACAGGTTGGGCTAGATGCCTTCCAGAATTCCTTTGTTGTATGATGTATGATTCTGATTGGGAAAGGTCGAAACAGCGTTATGGGCTTAAATTTATCTAGTTATTTTCTCAGAAGAAAAATAGTGCATACTTTGAATAACTCTAAGACCTGATTTGAAGTCAAGAAATACCAATTCAAAATGTTGTGATACCTTGTTAAAAGATGAACTGCATCAGACATCCAGTAACTTTTCAAAACTAGAGAGGCCACTTCAAATGTTCCAGTCTGCTGTGGTGCAAATATTTGCAATTTCGCTAACACCAATTTATATTTAAGTTAGAAAAAAACCAGATTTTCATAAACCTCTAAGACTTTGAATTGTGGCATTTTATGTATGTGAGAACATTCACTGACTGAGCTGGCTGATCTCTTGGGTTCAGTTCTCATCATTATTCATGTAATTTTAGTTTGTCATTGAAAGTGAACTGAACTAGTGAATGCAAGCCAACTGTAGCTCTACTTTCAATATTAATGTGAAGTCTCTTAATCAGATCCATTATTCATGGGAAAGCTTCATCAGTAGGACTTCAAGGAAAACTGGGTCCATGGCAGAACTTCTGAAGAATGGTTTATATTTAGGAAAATATGAGAGGAAGACACAATATATGCATTTTATGTCAAAGAATGAGACTGTGTTTCACTCTGGCCTCTTTCTGCTACCTTTAAAATAAAGAAATGTGTGTTTGTACACTGAGCGAGAAACAGATTAATTGAGATTTTTTGTGTCTTTTTTTAAGATAATCTTATGTTTTTCAGAAATATGCTATTTCTTAGGAATTGAGAATATATTTGTGTTCTGGAAAACATTTCATGCAATGAAGCAGGGAAAAATAAGCATTTTTCTCTCAGTATAATTTCTGGAAATAGTTTATGATTTCCTTAAAGCGTTAATTTGAGTAGCACAGATACTTATAGTTCTCATTTTTCTCTGTATGTTTTCCTTTCAAATATTTTGAAAAGCAATACACTGTTGCTTGTGGAAAATTAGTAGATGCATTTCAATGATAATGGAGTTTTACTTGTGAGCATGTCCTTAGAAAAAATATTTTCAACTATTTATTTCAACTATTTTGTTCCAAATATCAGTGGACATTCTCCATTAGAAAGGAACTAAAAACATCACTACAGATAACGGTACCTTGGACTGTGTCAAAGAATGAGGTATGATTTTCCCTTTTCATTGTCAGGTTATACTTTTGAACCCACTCTTTTTCTCTTCCCTCTGACTTACTCTATTTTTAATGCAAGTTGTAGCTCTCAAAGTCATTTGCCAAGACAAATCGTTGTAATAAAAGCATTTATTTGCCCTACTCCATGATTATTTCCAATGTTAAATGACTGAAACATGACAGAACAGTTCAGTATCAGATGAAGTGAACATACTGTGCTGAAGTGACACTAGATACAAAACAGGTACAAAAATAAATTATCTGTGTTTAGGTCTGTTTTTTAAGGAAAACAAAACCAACAAAGCATACCTCAGCAGAATATAATAGCAATATAATAGTCACGTGAAATGTTTATTTCTGGATTATTTCTGGCACCTTAAATTTTCTTAAAAGTAGAGCTAGTAATAGGGATTTTAAAAATTTAATGGTTGTTACAAAATTTGATATTTTATGATAAAATTTATTTTTTAATATTATACAATTATCTTTCTTATTCTTCTAATACAGGCAATAAAAATTTTGCATTGTGATTTTTTGTAAAACCCTAAAATATTTGACTATTCTTTCTGAAGCATTTGAAAATTATCCAAGACCAAAACCTTAGAAGTTTATTTATCATAAGATAACAATCATCTAATTTCAAATGGATCTTTGAGATCATGAAATCTGACCATCAGCCCAACTCTGACAAGGCTCATACCTGAACAGCACCTTAAACCTTTGGTCCTCAGATCAGGAGTCTGATTCTCTCCCAGTTGAGCTTCATGCCCAGGTCATGACAATGAATTCCACAAAACTCTAAAATAAACAAAACATTTGAAGAGGGATTTTTCATGTTTCAAAAATTCCATCCAGCCTCATGTAGCTCAGATTCTATCTAGATTACATCATAAACAACTTGTATCAGTCAGGCATTTTTAATCCTCTGGGACAAGAGCAAGGCATAATTTTCTTGTACTTTAGTAAGCTACACCTAGTGAGATCCAGCCTAAATTTCTTTTAATTACCACTTTATATGTAGCATGGATATCACAGCTCAAAACAATTCCTAAAAATAAATGAAGATCGTATATCAGCTGGACAATTTGTTTTACAAAGATCTCATTTTAGATTTCTCAATTATTTGCTCTAATTCATCAACTCTGAAAAAATAATGGCCAAGACACTTTCAGTAGATAAAATGAAATTAACCTGGGGAGTCATGGGGGTTCTTTGACATGCTATAAGAATTTTCTTTTAATGATTTTTTACACTTAGTGGAAGAACTTTGAAGGCTAACCCTCTTCCAAGAAAAGGTCAAAAATATGGGTGACTAATGTTTATGCCCCTCACAGTAAAAAGCATATGTATTAAAATGCAGAAGAAAAAGTGAAAGCAGTGTTTATTTTAACTACCTGATGTTCAAAACAACAACTTAAAGGTGTTGGCATCCTCCTCTCAAGCAAAGCACTTAAAGCATTTTCATCTGCAGAATTTCTGAAGCTACCCTTGTGCTGTTTTACAATGTTTTCTAATCTGAACAGGAAGATCTAGAAATCCCTACAAAATAATTATACATAATGATAAATATTATTAACTTAATTCTTGAATTTTGTGGCTTTTAATGCAATTTCAATTCAGCCAGAATGAGTTTTCATTTGAAGTTCTTCCAAAAGAAGACAGTCTTTGTGTCTGTGTCTGTCTTGCTAGAGGTACCCATAATAGTGAGGAACATCTGGACTCTCAGCCACATATTGGAGGATCCAGATGTAGATTTTTAAATGTATTAATCTGTGAGCTGAATTACACATGGATGTTTACAATGGATCTGCTTTCACCATGAAATTCAGCTGCCAAGGTACCCACAATCAACTACTGTTATGTACAGAGATTATGAGTAATTGCAGAGCTAAGTCTAATTCAGTTATATATTCAGTTCAGCTCATAGAGTGATTTATATTTCAAAATATGAGAATGGGATTCAGTTGCTTCTAGCTGCCAGTACAAGAAGGCATAATTGTCAAATCTCCAGATCCTATGTAAGAACCAGTTTAGCATTTAGAACAGCTACTCCTCTAAATGTCTATGTAGGATGAGATGAATTGTTCCCTGTTCAACTCTAATTGTCTTGAGCAGATAATATAGATTATATAGAGAAGACAGTTGATCTACAGATTTTAAATATACTTTTATCTTTTTAAACGGAATTGCACTAAAACAAGTGGTTATACAAAGCTGAAAATCGGAAAACTGTCATATAATTATCCTCTTGAATTTTCTTCAGAGACTTCAGCACATTGCTTATTTATTTTTTAATTAGCTTGAAAGTATTTTCTAAGAGAAGTTAATGATTTGCCATATAGTTATCCTGTTGAAGGGTAGCCCAAGTTAACGAATTATGTGAATATACAGGCATGTCTCATTATAGAAAATATAAGTTGATGAAGAAGGTGAAAACTTTATGAAACAGCTCTTCCACCAGTTTTTGTGAAGTTGATATTGAAGGAGAGAAGGCAAGTTTCTTTTCAGTATGCTCCTCATGAAAATGAGAACATAGAAATAACATTTTCTTATCAAGTTAGAATGACCTAGATAAACAGACCCAGGCAATATTCTATTAATCTCAGTCACAGCAGATATATTTGTCCTCTGTGGACAACTGTACTTGGGGTATGTATTCCTGAGAGAGAGACTAATTTAATTCATTTTAAAGTTTATTTAAGTTCTTTTAAAACATTAATTCCCATGTTTTTTGTGATAGTCTTCTTCTATTACCCTCCCTCAAATTGGAACTTAAAACTTATATTAAGTGGTCAAATAAGATTTTATTTTTTTAATTAATGAGAAAGCATTTATGTGGCTATTTAGTTGCAATATATTTTTAAACGGTTATTGGGAAGTTACTTTTCTAGGTAGGCTCTTTCTTGCTAATTTTCCAGTCTGAACATCTTCGTTCACATCAACAACTTCACAAATGGCCTTGAGGGACCTTAATTTCCTGTATCATTTTGAGAAATAACAGTTCCTTCCTACTCTCATATCCTCATGATTGCTCTCAAACAAGAGCATGAACCTCTCAGAACAAAATGACAATATGCTGTTTCAGGTTTCTTTCCTTACTTGAAATTCTTAAAACCTTCATAAGCTTCATATGCTTTAACCTGCTTAAAGCCCTAACAAACTTCTCAACTCTGACGGTATGAAACAGGCTTCAGATTAGAGCATGCTGGCTAAGAATCCTTTGATGCTCTGGATTAAATTTCATAATAAGGAAAGGATGCAAAAAGTAAAAATAACCACAGCATTTGACAACAGAAGCAGGAAAATACAAAATATGTTATTTAAAAGTAATTTATCCATGTATGCATGTCTTATATTACATATTCACTGGTGAACCAAATCAGTTATTACTAAATAATTCCAATAATTAACATATTAAGAGCATGATTAGTCTCTAGTAAGAACAGAATTAGCAGAATTAAATTGGGAGGAATTTGTTTGGAATATTTTTGTTTTGTTAAAAAAAGAAAGTGTACTCCATAATTAAAGTAAAAGCTGTTGTGGATTAATGACTAAAGCAGAGAAAAGTATATTGTAAATTTTCTTCACCATATAACTTCAGAAAATTCTTAAATATTCGCTATTTTCTTTGATAGCTACAGAAAATCTGCTATCTTTAAACATGAGTGTTGTAGCTAGCAAATACAAAATCAATATATATGTTATCTCATTATCATTCGAATTTTTTGTGGTAATTTCTTGTTTTCTGAACAAAGTTAGAAGTGCATTTCTCCTGAATGCTTTATGATATTATCTACTGAACATTATTAATTGTCTAGTTATGTACCTTTCTTTGACTTTGTGACACCTGCCTTAGGAAAGATGAAGCTCTTGGAAAATCTTTTCCTCAGAAGAAGCTAGATGATTAGAAGATATTATTTAACAAAATTCAAAAAGGTCAAGAAGCAGTGAGCATGATCCTAAAGCTCTAAGTGAATTACTGTATCTTATACAATTTTTGAAATGAGATTAAGGAAAAAGTGAATACCAATTTCTGGTATGTCCGAGTTTTAGCAGATGTGAAAAAATATTCAAAACCCTTCAGTTTTGTTAATTATTGGCGGAATTAATTGCTAGCACATATTACACTGCCTCCTGCTGACAAAAACCAGCAAGCTGCTTCATTTATTTGTTTTCAAGAATAGTTGTCTGTAATTGAAAAGTACAACAATCATTATTAGCAATTTATAAGACATATGTGCATTTATGCCTGATCTTATTATTGGCATATTCTGTAATTCATTACTATTTCAGAAAAGTCCTGAAACCTTTTTATTGAAATCGTTATTTGAGAATGAACTAGACAAAGTTTTAGGAGGTTATTGAGAATAACTGAATTGTTTAATTATCTTCCTAATTAAAAAAGTGGATCTTATTCCATTGTTTGTAGGCAAATACAATCAAAAGCTTGGATTTCTCAGGGGAAATTCAGTAACCATGTATCTGCTGAGTTCATTAATACCACAAACCAGAAAAAAAAATTATATTCTTTAATACAACAAAACCTTGCACAAAGATGAGCCTTTGGTTAAGGAAGGTAATGGAAAGTTTAAGAAAATTGTAACATACTTAATATCTCATCGCTCCATGGAAAACTTGTTTTACCTCATGCTGCCTGTAGGAATATTCTTGGATCTCCTATGGTTTAGCACATACTGCTAAATGAATGTGTAGCATAGAATTATTTATGGTTTTAGAAATCACACCTTCTAAAGTCACAAGCCAAAATAAAATGTCAGAGTAATATAAAAACATAGTTTTAAATCTCTTCTATATATTTAGGTCTGCACTATTATAATAACAAAACAACAATATTACCAGTACACTGAAAACCGGTAAAAAATACACATCATAGTAGTCTTGAGATATGGAAGAAGCAGGATAAAATGTACACAGCCATGTATTTCTACAGCTTCCAAATTCTACAGTAGCATAATAGCTCCACATTTTATTGCAATTTGTAGGGTAGCTATTTCTCACCTCCTAACTACAATTTCTTTTGTTATTCCCAGAGATTGTACCTCTGGGAGTCTTTCTTCCCATCGGATCTAATCTAAAAGATTTGTTTTCACAAACCTTTCTTCACAAAATCACAGAATGTCAGGAACAGCCCTTTCTGAGCAGCCAGTTACAGTGTTCTGTCACCCTCTCTGTGATAAATTTCATTCTTATATTTCTATGGAACAGGTTACACCCATTGCCCTTTATCCTATCATTGGAGGTCCCTAAGAAGAGCTTGACTCCATCCTTTACATATTTATAAACATTAATGCGATCACCCCTCAATCTCCTTCAGGCTATTGAGACCCAGCTCCCTTAGCCTTTCCTGAGAAGGGAGATGCTCCAATCCCTATATCATAGGTTCTTCACTACACTCTCTCAAGCAGTTCCCTGTCCTTCTTTACCTGAGGGCCTCAAAACTGGATACAATATTCTAGATGCGGTCTCACCAGGGCAGAGTAGAAGGGGAGGAGAACCTCTCATGATCTACAGATCATACCCTTTCTAATACTACTCAGGATGCCATTGGCCTTCTTGGCCACAATAGCACACTGCTGGCTCATGGTCATGCTGCTGTCCACCAGGATGCCCTGGTCCCTTTCTTCTACGCTGCTCTGTAACAGGCCAATCCCTAACTTATACAGATGTTTATACATAAAAGACTAACTCCAAGTTTGCGAGTTAAATTCAATTAGAACATCTTAAGGTTTGTCTTTTTTTTTAATTTTTTTCTGTTCTTTCTTTTCTCCTCATACAGACTGCAGTGAGGGAACCAGAGATAACATGAATTCACCTCCACTATTTTGACATCTTCCACTTGAGGAACTCAAGGTTTTTTTTCAGTATTCCCTAGCAAGATGGTTATTGTCTGTGTATAAGTAAATAACAGACCCTAATAAATAAATTACACAGCTGCAGAAAAAATGCAAAAGACAAAGAATGAATGAGGTTTAGAGGGAGAAGGCGCATGTGTGCTGGGTAGAGCTCCATTACCATTGATATTTATAATAGCTTAATAGTAGCACTAGATTGTGTATGAAACAAGACTTCCATTTTCATTTCAGAAAATTCAGGATTAATTGCCAGGATTAACCCTTTATTCTGAACTTCCTGCTATGTGTCGAGAATCATCTAATCAGAAACAGAAACAGAGGGAGAATGCCAAGCATGCTGCTATGCCATTTATATGTGTTGTTGCTGTAGTTACCATCATCTTGCTCATGATGGCTGTAATTAATTACTGGTTTTAATACTGTTCATAGCCCAGTCTGACAACTATTTTTTTCCTCAAAGCTAAGCCAAACAATCTACAGTTATTCAGCATACAGAAAAAATTTATACCAATCCAATTATTTGGTAATAAAAAAAAGATTCTGCCTTTACAGAATAATTTCTACAGCTACCAGATACATGCCTCCCTTCTATGAAAAATGTATTTAACTATGTATGTTCAAAGACTGTGGATGAAGAACAAAACCTTCTTAGCCATCTAAGGTCTGTATTTCATCAGCTATGGGCAATGAAAACAATCCTTTGTGTTTCAAGAAAGATGAGATTAAGATATTCATATAGATTTCACTCTTCCTTATTTCATTTAAGAGGAGAGTTTCTATCCCTTCAGACTACAAATTTTGTTATCTTGCTAAAATACATTCTGAACTTTCTGGGTCTTGGGATTGAGAGACATCACTCTACATATGAATGCCTATCTCTTACCAGAACATAGATTTGAAGCTCAGCTATAACAGTAAATTATCTTTCCATGTCTCAAAACAAGAAACAAATTACTGTATATTACATGAGTTGAATCCAAATTAATGGATGTAAGGATACACTTTGTGTATCCTCAGAAATGGAACCTCATCTTTAATGTGTTTTATTTACTATTGCTGACCTTACATAGGAGTTTTAGTAATGCATATACTGCCTCAGAATACAATGACAATTCCTGAACATAAAGTCAGATATGGCTATTCTCAAAGGAGTTCAGAAACTAATTTAAATAGATTGAAAATACTTAAAATATAAATCATAATAATCTAATCAGTCAAAACTGCAGTAATTCTTTTTATCAGATAAGTGGATTTTAAATACTATTTTGTAGAGATTTTTCCTGTTCTGTTTTTCACCTCCAATACTAAGCCCTCTATCAATAAATCAGGTATTTCATTGCTTACTTCATGGGTTTCTCTTTCCTGGTAGGATGAGGGAAAGAATCAGGGGAAAAATACAAAGGACGTTCAATGAGCAGAAAATAGCAAACACTATGGCAAAGACACAAAAGAAGTGATGTACAATACAGTTGTTCACCACCTGCTGACCAATGCCCATTCCTTTCCCAAAGAGCAATAATGGGCTCATGCCCTCCAGCCAAGCCTCATTTATATACTGAGAATGACTTCTGTGGTATGGACTGCATGGAAAGTTCCCTTTCTTCCCTAATCATGGTATACATGTTTGCCTTCAGCCTCCCTGTAATATTAATTTGGCAAAATACCAACATCATAATTTCTGCTGCCATTCACAATAATGTCAAAATGCATCAATTTTCAAAGTGCTAGCTACTCAGGCTTCATAAGTAATTAAATCTTCAGAAAGAAAGAATGGTCCAAAGATCTTAAGCTCAGAATTATCCCTGAGACAGACATGAGGTTAAATAATATGCTAAACCTCTTCTCATTACTTTGTATTTCTGGCTCAGCTGTTCATATGCAGAATTCTCAGAATGGAGATGGTTTGTGGTTCAGGAAACAATACAGTTGTGTCAATCTGAATAACAGACAGATCCAGAACCAGAACCGGTGTAAGTAGTCACATACATGATTTCAAAGCCTGTAATAGAACTGTCCTACTGGATTTCCCCAAAGAGGTGTGAGCAATTTGAAAACCTAGTGATAATGGAAAATGACAACAATTACATTTTACTATATCATGTTATTTTATTGGAGAAGGCTACTTAGACATCTTAAATATGAGTCTAATCAGCATAATGACAGTCTTTCATTCAGAATACATATAAAATCAGCTGAACCCTATTAGGAAATAATTATCCAAAACAGCAGGTCACATACTGAGCTGATGGAAGAGTAGAATTACTTCTAACATTTCTGGTAACTGATGTGAAGATGAGGCACTTGTGATGTTTATTTTTGTGCGCAAAACAAGGGTCACAAAGAGTAGCACAGGTTAGGAGACAAGAATAAGAGGATTTGTAATTGACTCAAAAAGGTGCAAGGATATTTGCAGATGAAGTGGTAGATAAATTTATACTTGAAATAACAAAAGAAACACAGATTTCCACATTTTTTAAAAAGGAGTGAATTTACATACTGTTCATTAACAACTATAAATTCACAATTTTTTCAATTTCTTGGGTTTTTAGTTTTTCCTTGGCTCTTCCTTATACAGTGGATTGGAGGCAGACTTTTTGGACACTTGCAACAATAAATCTCAATCTCTAATCTTGCTGGTACTACAAATAAAAATGGAGAATAGAAATGGCAAATAATTATAGTATTAAGTCTGGATTCTGAGTCTAAGAATATTTTTAAAAGTTATCTACCGTTAAAAGTTCAGGACTGAGGGAAAAGATATTTTAATTTTTTTTCCTGGACATTGAGAATTCAAATTTTAAATTTATATCCATTTTATAGATAGAATTTAATATAGAACAGTGAGCCCAAATGCTGGTTCTGCAGAGTTTTCTAGCAAAACAACATCCTATTTCCTCTTTAGAAAATTGGAAAAGAATTTTACTTAACACAAATACACATTTTATTGAGGAACAAGCTGTGTTCCTAGGTTATTTGCTTTGTATAATGGAGAACAGAAAAACTTTTTAAACAATACTTTTCCATAATTCCATAGACAGGGACTCCTGACTCTTATCGAAAAACAAGGCCATAACTATATCAGGACTTCCTTTTAATTTTAATACTTCTTGTGTTAGGGACATTTACTAGAACATTTCTTGTTCTTCTGTTTTCTGGAACACTTTGTAATAATCATTTGACTTTTTTTCTGTTTGGTGGTGGCAGGCAAGCACAAGTTCAACAGATCCTCATTTTTATTATTATTTTATTATTTTATTATTTTTATTATTTTCAAAATCCAAAAGAAAGAATACTACACAAACCTTTCTGGTTGCTGTACATACAATGCAGCAGCTGCCTCAGATAACATTCTTCCAGAGAGGCTATCTGCAGACTTGTTTTTTTTCCCTAGGAAGATGAAATATTTAATTCTGGGTCAATTAACATCTAGAGGATCTGTCAGGCTTTTAGGGCTAATGGCTTTTGAAGAATAGTATAAACTCCTGGCTTTTTGCTATTAGCAAATGTCATTCAAATTGCTACTATTATTTGCACATGCACTTGTGACTACATTCTGGACAGATATCTGAATTATTTCAGTCACTCTGTCTTACAGACCAGTTATCACATAGAAAGGACATAGGTCTCAGAGTAAAAGGTTTTAATTCAAAAGAAATTATTCAGCCCAGCTAGAATCTACAGCCAAAAAAACTGATTCCATTGAAACAATGTTTTAATAAAGCAAATTGGTTTTTAGCATACCTTTATCTAAAACCATTATTTGAGACATATAAAAGAATCTTTAAAGGAAGTACCTTATTATCAACAACTGCTACTATAAATTAATATAATTAACAGATATCCTTAAAATATGCAGGGAGATCATCAGGTTTCAAATGCACCTTGGGAAGTGTTAAACCCCCCCTAATTTTGGAAAGGTCTACATGGAAAATAATAATGTTGATAATATTTTTCCCCCTAATTTTTTTTCCTCCAAATAATTAATGAGAAAGACAGATTTCTATTAGAATCAGAAGACAAAAAGACATATGCAAAGTACTTAGAAATGCAAATGTGGTTTGGTTTTAGTGAAATGTAGATTTCACTAGAGAATTTCACAATTTGTTTGTAAAGATTACCTTCACAAAACCCCAGCTGTTCTCAGGTACTTGTTTATGCAGAAAAAGGAAACATATTTTATGTATATAGGTGAGCATTCATGGTTTTTACTGTTAAAATCTCAACAGTCTAACTGAAAAATTATTATTATTATTATTATAGATCTCATTATTGCAGAAAAGAAGGCAAATAATAATGCTAATAAATTTTTCCTGTAGAAAAAGGTCTCAATAACGACACAATTAAAATTTTAACTTATGCATTTCTAGTTACTCTTCCATTTCTTCAGGTTATGCTCACTCTTACATTCCTCTTCCTTGTCTTAAAGCCAGTAGTTTAAATGATGGAGAGGAACACACCATGTTTTCAGAAGTTCTTCATCATAATACATCATGTTAATACATCTGATTGCTTCTTGGCCTACAGAGAATGGAAGCAAGGACAAGTAGGCTGAGAGGAATTCAGAAAAACTATCTAAGGACCAGGAGTCATATTAGGAAAGCTAAAGCCCAGATGGCAGAATTACATCTGTCCAGAGATATCAAGGACATCAAGGAAACTGTAAGTCTGTCAGAGATAAAAGCAAGACTAGGGAAGACATGGACACTCCCTGGAACAAAGCAGGAGACCTGCTCACCCAGGATATAGAAAAGGCTGAGGTAGTGAAAGATTTTTCAACCTGGTCTTCATTGACAAGGCCTCTAACCAAACTACCCATGTCAAAGAAGGTAAAAACAGGGACTATGAGAATGAAGAACTGTCCTTTATAGGAGAAGATCGATTCAATGCCATGCAAGGAACTTGAAGGCACACAAGACTATGGGAGTTGATGAAAAGCATCCATGGGTCCTGAGGGAACTAGTGGGTGAACCTGCTAAGCCCCTTTCTATTATATTTGAAAAGTTGGGCCAGTCCAATGAAATTTACCCTGACTGGACAAAGGGAAACAGAACCCTCATGTTAAGAGAGGGGAAACAAGGAAGACCCAGGAAACTTACAGGACAGTCAATTTCACCTCTGTGTTGAGCAAGATCATAGGAATAAAACCTCTGGGAAACACTGCGAAGGCTCTTCTAAGGAAAACAAGGAGATAACTGGTATTGGTGACAGATAGTATGACTTCATCAAAGGTAAGTCATGCCTGACAAATTCTGTGGCTTTCTACAATGGATAGCATTGATAGATAAGGGAACAGCAACAGATATAATTTACTTGAAGTTTTGGAAAGTATTTGACATTATCCCACATGACATCCCAGTCTCAAAATTGGAGAGATGTATCTGATGGATGATCTCTCAGTTTCTATGGCTATAATCCTGTACTCTGGACTGTATCCCAGCTCCTGAAGATCTTTCCTATTGTATTTACCTTGTCAATATTTCTGTATAATATATCAGATTTTTTAAGAGCTGCAAATATCACTCAAGGAATAAATGCTTAGAATTCTTGAAAAAATATGGATTTTACCACATGAAGATAAACAAAACTAAAAAAGATTAGCCTTAGGTACTCAGTCAAGTAGAGAAATCAGTGTCACATCCATGCCAAGTAAAATGAAGCTACAGGCAGATGAAGAAAATTTCAGACAGAGCAAACCTGACAAGACACAGTCCTTGTAAATTCAGTAAAGGTCCAATGGCCTATCAATAGCAGTGACAATATTGTATTATAGTGCTGCATATCCCACAGACTACATATCACTTCAGAAAAGATGATTTTTTTTCAAGACAGCTACATGGTGAATTTTACACAGTGAGAAAATAAGGCATCTTGAAATAACTTCTCTGTCATGATTCTTAACCGGAGATCTTGAGAAAGCAGGTACATTTTTTTCCAGAGAGAATAATAATTAAAAAAGAAAATCACAGAATCACAGGGATTGGAAAGGACCTCAAGAGATCATCTAGTCCAACACTCATGACAGAGCACGAACACCTAGATCGGGTCACACAGGAAGGAGTCCAGGTAGGTTTTGAATATCTCCAGAGACGGAGACCCCACAAGCTCTGTCACTCTCACCGTGTAGTAGTTTGTTGAGGGATGGGCACAGGCTAGGGAGTTAACGACTGCCATCAAGTTCTCGGAGCAAGACAAAGACATCGATCGAGGCCTGAGGCAGACCTCACCTGGTTGGAGCCATAGCCGCGTGACGTCCTTGACGAGTGTGTGTCCTTGGAGGCCTGGGGGAGTGCTGATGCAGTCACCNGGCCTGGGGGAGTGCTGAGAACTAGTGAACAAGGAACTCGTGGTCAACTGTGCCGGAAGGAGAAAAGAGAGAAATGGCAAGGGGAGGGTTCGACATTGATGATGAAACACGTGACCAATCGGAGTGTGACTAGTGGGCATGGTTAACCATAGCTGTATATAAGCTTGTCAATAAACGGATTCTGGCTGATCACATTGATCATGAATGTTAGCCCCTTCTTGCGTTAGTAGTTTTTTCTAATATTATTGAGGACCTCCTGTGTTCCAGCTTGCACCCCTTGCCCTTTGTCCTATCATTGGAGGCCACTGAGAAGAGTCTAGCTCCATTCTCCTGTCACTCACCCTTTGCATATTTATAAACACTAAGGAGGTCACCCCTCACTCTTCTCTCTTCCATGCAAAAGAAACCTGGCTCCCTCAGCCTTTGTTCATAAGGGAGATGCTCCAATTTCTAATCATCTTTGTGGCTCTGTGCTGGACTCTCTCAAGAAGTTCCCTCTTGTCCTGGTTTGAGGTAAAATAGGGTAAATTTTCTAGTTTGTAACTTCATTTTTCAGCTAGGCCTCTTCTGTCTGACTAAACTCTGAATTAAATTCAGCCCACTGGGAACACTGCTTGTGTATGGATGGAGGACAGTATTTATTGCAGTGAATTCAGGGAATTCCACTTTCCTGATACAGGGATTTGAGCACCCTGCTTTTATCTGCAGGATTTTTTAACCCTCCTTTCCCATACCTGCCACATGTCAGCTTCTTCTGGGGAGCTGAAGCTAGTGGCTACATTTAAGAAAAAAATTTATTCCCTACCTCTTCATGAGGTACCAGGTCCCTTTGCCCAGTTTGTGCTGCTGCTGTGTTTGCAGCTCTTTTATAATGGCATTTCTTTTCTGTCTCTTTCAGATCAGTTGACTGAGAAGTTTAATACTTCAAATATACCAGTAAGCCTAATGTTCATATTCTTTCTCAAGTTTGGGAATTTCTCTTTCTCAAGGCTGGGTATTTATTTTTGCACTTTCTGTAACCCACACAGACTGTGCAAGATGTCTCCGAGATTCCCGCAGGCCCTCCAGTGTCTCACAATGCAGGTCATGAAGATGAGGCAGTCAAACCTGCTGTGATCACTCCACAATCCGGAGACACAAAATCTGTGAGCAGAAATATTTCCTTCAACCCTCACTGCCTCCCTCACACACGTGGCATGATGCAGAACCCTTCTTGGGAGCAGGGGAGAGAAGATGGGAGCCATTCCTTCTGGCAGAGCACCTTGGTGGTCTGTGTCACCAACCTGCCTGCTTTGGGAGGATGACAAGACAGTCCTTCCTTATGACATCAGATTCATAGCAGCCATCAGCTGCCAAAATGGCTCCCTCTAACAAAGAATAATTACAATGAATAGAATTAACTCCTTATCTGATTTTTATTAATATCTATGTTTTCCTCACTAAAATTAGATACACAACAACTCGGTGGCAGACCCACTTCCTCCTCCCGCCACTGATTCGGCGACTTCCTCAAGTTCTTCAACTCCAGAACACACAGCGGTGGCTGACATGCCACCCAGGAAGAAGGAAGAGGAGAAGGAAAAGCCAAAGCTATCAGAAGAAGAGATCATGGAGAAATTAAGTATGTCCTTTTTTAAAAACAATTTCTCCTTGAAATTTAAAATCCAGGTCCTGTTGTGTGTATTGTGTTTCACAGTGTGANGAAATTTAAAATCCAGGTCCTGTTGTGTGTATTGTGTTTCACAGTGTGATAGATTCACCCCATTTGGAAGGGACTTTTTGGATTGAGCCCAAACATCAGCCCGAGTCTTACAAGAACGATCCCCAAACCATATCTCTTAAGTTCTACACCTACCTGTCTCTCTAATAACTCTAGGTGCCTCAACCACCTCCCTGGG
>VZTY01018632.1:5873-94052 GCA_013400935.1 Turnix velox
TTTTTTTTTTTTTAATATCAGGTAATTATTTCTAGGCATGCTAATTAAAGGAGCATGTACATATTTAATGTCAATGAAACTGTGTATTCTGCATATTGATAATATATGGAGATTTATGCAGTATGGATTTTATCTCATGAATAAATAAAATACTATTGTAACTTTGTTAGTTATTGGTCTTTTAATGTGTGCAGAGCAAAACCAGCAGGGGAAATACTTCTAAAATCTTATTCAAATCTGTCTTTCACTTACAAATCCATTTTAAGGCTATAGGAAAGCAAGAGTGAGACTTTTAATTAGGTTTAATTCTGGACTGTTTGAGTAATTAAAAAAAAAATCTTATTTCCTTGTGTGTTTTGTCTCTGTCAGAAGTTTACAGTGCCAGAGTTGGTGGGTAGCGTGCTTGGCTTTTCTCTTATCTAGGCTCCTCCTTGTGAGACCTGCTTTTTACGCCAGCTCTCTGACAGGGCGTTTCAGTTTTCAGCCTTTCATTTACAATTGGCAGAAGTTGTTGAGCAGATCCTAGAAGCAGTTGTTTATCCTCTAATTCATTGTTTTGTTTTTGTTTTTTAAAATATTGTTGGTATGTAACTTATGTAAGTGTCTGGACCATACAGTTTAGGAGGGAGGAATACAGCTGATCAGGTAAATTATGTGAGTGCTAACTGCACTAAGTAGCAGCCAGCTCAAGTTGTAACCTCCTTGTTTTCATCTTCCTCTCCTAAATGGCTGTCACAGTTGTTCTCAACTTCAGGTTTTAGGAGGTCTGTGTATTGCAGAGGTCTTGTGGGATCCAGGTACCTTTCAGGTGATGTGTGTGTGTGCATGTGAGATGGTTTATACTCATCTCTCAGTGTACTGTGGTACAGTGATTAGAGTAAGTAAGTCATTGTCCTAATAGAAACCAGTGACAGGTGGCGTTTCTCAGTGATCAGTACTGGGACCAGTGCTATTTAATAACTAGATGATCTTTAAGGTCCCTTCTTTAAGGTTCACAACCCAAAACATTCTATGATTCTAAGTATGTAGGGTAGACTTGTGTTATGTACCCAAAGTTAGCTACTGTCTGAGAGGCAAAATCTGGCTAATGTGCTTTAAGAATGGAAGGAGCAGTAATGCTGTAAGTCAGCCAAGGTTACTTAAGTAATCAAAACTAAAGTGCTTTCAGTACTGCAGCAGATTTTTTTTTTTTAATTGATGAGCATAGTTAATGACATTTGGATAATTTCTCAGTTACTATGCTGTAATTGATTTGCATTTGGCATTTCCATTACAACTTCATGTGTTACCTGTTTATTTTCTCTGGCTGGAAATAGTGAATATAGTATTAGTTTTCCTAAGATACTTGTGTTTGAGCAGCTCACCCAGACAATCAGTACTGCTTAAGTGATTTAGTGGTCTGATTATCATATTGACAAAAAATGTTAGCTGAAGTATTGGCTAATCAGAGAGGGCTTTTTACAGCATAGTATTACTCAGGACTGACTTTAGATGGGCTGTTTAGGAATACCTTTCACTGTGTTTTATCTCCACAATGATGACTGATGATGATGTGGTGGGGGTGTGAAGATAAGAGGTAAGTGAAATAGTGGAAATCTATCTAACCATTGAAATGGAAAAAAAAATCAAAGAAGCTCAATATTATCATTACTTAAAATACGATAGAACATTTCCCAGGCTTTGTGTATATCATTCAACTAACACTTCATTTGGATCATGTAATTGTCAAGCAGCACACAGCATCCTGTGCTGGTCTAACCGCTCTAAGGGTCTTAATGAAGTACTTGTTAAATTGTAATCAAAATGTTTCACGTGCAATTACTTCTGCTTTTGTGTCGTCTTGTGTATTCTGTGGATGTAAGTACTTAGCATATGTATGTTTTAGGCTCCCTGCAGAGGTAATGAATTAATATATTAACATGCCTGTTGGTCACCTTATAGTGTTCTCCTTCATATTATTCCTATAGCTCCTGAAGTGTAGCTAGTGTAGGTAATTAATTTTCCTTAACTACTTAGTATCTGTCTCCTCTGTGATACAAAGTCTTGTGAAGTTTGTACTTGTTTTCATTTACTGTGTTATTTTCATATATCATTGTTGTTTACTGAATGTCAGATCAAACTGTGTGGAAGTATTTTGCCCTAAATTCTGGGATGTTAATTTCTCTTTCACACATGATTGTATGGAGGGGTTTGGTACTGCTTTCATGTGTTTGTGCCTGTTTTCCTTTGATCAAGAGGAAGCTGATCATTCCTGTGGCATTAAGGTGCTGCAAACAAACATCTGCTTAGCTGAGATTGATAAAGCATTTCTGTGATCTTTGCATAAGCTTTAGTCAAGTAGCAGGTAGCCTACTCCACACCTTTTAGTGGCTTTTCAGTGAGAATGCCCAAAGCAGCAATGACTACAAGTTGTATTCCTGATGTTGTGCAGGGTTTGCACAGTTGCATTGTGTTAACTGTTTGCTTTAAACTGTTTGTATTACAGAGTGCCAAAGTTTTGTTCTCTGTCTCCAATTTTGGGGTGGGTTGGCATAAATAGAGGTGCCAGGGTTAACTGCTTTTATTAACGTTTTGCTTTTGTTAAAAATTCCTTTACAAAATGGAAATGGTATCTTTTTGTGTTCCAGTGTTTTGTGTACATGCTTTTATCAATTGGGATAATTTGAAGAGCACTGAACTGAATTTCTTGTAGCAATTTAACAGAGAAGATTGTCTCCCATGCATCTAATATATAGCTTTTTTTGAGAATTCTTTTTTCTGTTGTAGGAGTAAATAACGATTGTCACAGTCTTGAGCATGCATATCCTTGTTTTGGTGTGCAAAAAATCTGGAAACTGTTTTTGTGTACTTTGAGTATAAAAGTAGATTAAACTGTTCAAGCTTTTGAAGTCATCCCCTTCAATAATAATTACCTCTGTTGTTTTGTAAAGCCATTCCTCTGTGCTTGCATCTTCCTTCCATGAGATTCACTCCACTTAATACATATTAACTTGGTCTGATATAATGGCTGTTTTAATCTGGGGTGCCTTTTGATTTATTTCTTCATGCCAGTGGTAGCTGCCTGTTGGCCTCACATGCTCATTAGTGCATCTACTTGTGCAGAAAGAGAAATGGATTTTATGCCCTGTAACCTTAACACCATTGTGGATCCAACATTAATCAAGTGTTTTGCAGGAAAGTGCATGAAGTTTCATAAATCTGCTTCCTGTTGTATTTTAAGTAATTTTTTTTAGATACTATTTTTTTTCCCTTTGGGTTTTAATAAATAAAATGAGAGTCTAGAATTTACCACTTCTACCTGAGGATGTTTTGGATAGGAACAAGTCATACCATGTATCAGTTTGTGGATGCCTCTGTAAAAGCATCTCAAAGAATCTTCAAGAAAATAGTAGTAACACTGGTGTATCTGTTTTAAGGCCAGGTGTTGGAGGACATACTGTGGTTTTGTTTCAATTAGGTGAGATCTGGAAATTGTGCTTTGCTTGGTTCAATTAATATGAATTATCAAATTAGTTATCTCATGTCAAGGAGAGGCTAGCAAGAGTTCTTCTTTATTTCAACAAAAAAATCAAGCGAATACTTCTAGGTTGCAGTTAATTTTGGTTGTAGGTGTGGTGAAAATCTCAGCGTGGCTTTCATCAAAATAGGAAAAATATGTTTTCCTAAGGCAGTGTGGACATGCCTGGATTTGTTAGCTGCAGCAGGAGTGCTGAAGTAAGGGGAGTCTTCCTCTGCCCACCCAGGGAAAGCACTGCTGCTTTTTCAGCTAAGCATCAAAACAGTGATAATTTGAAGAATTTTCCAGTCTGAATAAACTAGCTTTGATTATTTAGTTAGAATAAACATCAAATGTGTAATTAGACTGTAAGTAAAATAAACCACATTTAAAAAAAAAAAAAACCCACAAAACATCTCCAGTCACAAGAAATAGAAATTACTTTCTCATGCTGCTAAGGTGGCCACGTGGCAAATTGCAAAAGAAAAGCCTTGCTTTTTGTCCCAGAAGGGAAAATAAGACAATGCAGCAGTGTTTATCCACACATCGTTACTGTGATTTTACATATTTTAGTTCAGGGTTTCTAATTTCCCTTCCCTCAGGAGAGGGGGATCTGGTTCAGCTGGACAGACAGACTTGCTGTGGTGAGGTGGGAGGAGATGTTTGTTGTGAGATAGCCTGATAGAACATCCATGCTGCCAGCTGGAGAGAAACTTTTGACCTTGGCACCAGATCCACTTTGGGAAGCACTTTTTCTTTCCCATCACTGGCAGCTTACCTCCTCTCACCAGTCTGTTTCATTCTCTGTGTATGTGTGTCAGGGAAAAGAGACCTCAAGGAGAGGAAGCATGCTGTTTGGTCTCTTACCATGCTGATAAAATGCAAGCTGATCATGGCTTCCAAGATAGATGGTGGATGGGCTGTCTTCCATTTCCCTATTGTAAAGGAAAGAGGGAGCAGGGCTTTAATTTTATCAGTTTCTAGACTTTTTTTAGTACCATATTTCAGGCACAGGACATCTTTTCCCCATTCACTTAATGGTCTATTAATAGGTACAAGCATTTCCATTCTGCTTCCTGGGTTTAGCAGTGGTAAGGGCTGTTGTTACAAGTAAACACGGCAATATTCATAGGAAGTGGTTTAATTGTACAATTAAATTAGTGGGTGACCTTCCCTTGAAATAAATAGGGGTTTGATGAGTTTTTGGACAAGAATGCTGCATTGCAGGGTTGTGGTCCAGGATGTGTCCCATGGCTTTCTGAGGCTGGGTAGTAGCACTGAAGGAAAATGTTTGAATGATGCATAGGAGAGAGATTGTTTAGAAGAGGTATTCTGCAGAAAGGTTGAATTTTTGTGGTTTTATAGTCACTGTTCTTGTATCGTAGTCAGCACCTGTATTCAGTTGTCTTTAAGTCTTGTTCTGCTGCTAATGGGTGACTAAAAAAGAATGGGTATCTTGTCTTTAAATCCTAATATATTTAAACTGTAATGAAGTTGCTCAAATGATGTATGAATGGAGCTGAAAGTCATGTTACACAGAACAAGCACATCCACTTTCAAATCCAGTTTTTGTCATGGCTAGTCTGTAATGCTGAATAAAAACTGAAGACTGTAAAGGAAGCCTTCATGTAACTAAGGTTCCTTGTGAAGCATACTCCCTAAAGTATAGTGACAAGCTTACAGGCCATGTAGCAATTCAAAAGGTGTTTAAAATAGCACAGAGATGTTCCAGGAAGACCACTACTGAATTCTCTGTTGATGTAAAACCCTTTAATATATAGATCTTCTGCTGTCTATTTGCTGATAATGGTGTACCTGTTCTATTGATTAACTGACATCCTGCTAGCTCAACTCTTGAACTTTTATAAGGTGGCTTTTTATTTTTCCCTCTAATGATGTTTTCTTTCTTCTCCATTCTTGCCTGTTTCACATTTGCCAACAAGGTCATAAGGATGGCTACTTTAGTCAGAGTATCACAATTTCCTTCATTGCTCTGCCGTCTGTGGTGGCTAGAAGAAAATACTGAGGAGTAAGGTGTAAGACCACAGCAAGCATGCAGCATGTTTCCTGGTTTCCCACCGATTACAGTTCCAGGAGCTAGATATGTATCCAGAAGACTTGGATACATCTTCCATCATATATATATGTATTCCCATGTCCTAGCCTGCTCCTCGCTTCAGCTTCATAATTGCACTCAATGCAGTAATTCATTCCTGTGCTCTAGCAGGACTCGCCCTATGTGAGGCCCAGGTGCAGGCTGGTCCCATCAGATAGCTTCTGTCAGCAGTCAACCTCTCACCATCCCACCTGCCTCCTTTGGTGGGAAACCCATAGCTCTTTGGTTTCTCTTGTGGCACCTGGAGGGGAAGCAAGGAAACCAGGTAGAGGAAAAAGGTGGGAAGGAAAAGAATATGCATTCCATGCAATTTAACCTCTGCTTCAGGCATTACTATTCAGAGTTGGGGAATCACCATATCAAAGAGCTCTTTGAAAATTAAAGGTAACAAAAAAAAATAGGCAGAGAAATATTTTCCTTGTCTTCCCAAGGAAAATATAGCAATAACTGTTAAGCAACCATTGCTTAATATGTGTTGCAGTATAATATACTTCCTTAAGTTACAGACTTGGAGAAGTAGAGGAAAAGAAGTCCTCAAGGTAATGACTGTTTTACACTGAAATGAATACAGATATCTCTTGGTGATGCACACATGACAGGGAGGTTGGGACTAGATGATCTTTAAGGTCCCTTCCAGCTGAAACCATTCTATGATTCTATCTTGAGAAACTATGGTCAAAACATCTATGGTGTAATGTAATGCTTGGAAGATGCATTTTTTGTGTTCTGACCTTCAATACTGGTGATGGACAACTGCTGGATCAGATTCCAAGAGGCAGGCTGATTATATTGTAATTTCCTTTGTCCTATTGTCTGCTACCCCATTACCAGTTACACCTCTTGCTCCTGTCAGTTCCGACATAGAGAAAACCCATCTTTCTTGTGTGTACATTGACCTGCTTTTCTGTTTTCCAGGCTTTCCTTTTACATATACTGGAAGGTCTGCAACTTTTGATGTAACTCTGAAGACTCCTCTTCTTCCCTTCCAAAATATTTACTGGCTTCTGTTACTTAAACCAACTCAACCTACTCATCCCTCTCCTCTGCTCACTCACTGTGGGCAGGCAGGTTCTTCAAGCCCTGACTTGATATCTATCTTTTGATTTATATCTGTGTGTGAAATAAAATTCTGAAAGAGTGCAGGATTGCTGTACTTGTGCTGACTTTCAGCCTGAGTGTTATGTTTATATGGAGTTCTGTATTCAGCAGAACTATTTGCTGTTGCTATTATCAAGCAAAGCCTTTTCTTGTACAGGTGTGTCCTGAACTTTAATCTGACCACATTTAGTCAGTGTCTAATCAGTCAATGCTGGCAAAGAGCTCCATGGTCATTTGCCTTCTGCTAAGAATTCTGCATCTGATGAATGTATTTTTCCATTTCCATTTTCTGTGGCCTCTTTTTGTTAGACCAACCAATTACAGCCCAACCAAGCAAGCTTTCTTGCTAATCAGTCTGGAGTAGGAGCAAATGCATCCTGGTTCATGACATGTGGAAATGGAGAGGAGAAAAATAACAGAAATGGATGCAGGAGGCTTGAGGCTCCTTGTTAGTGCAGGTTCTGGCTCTGACAGAAGTATGGAATGTTGTAACCAAGATTTTATTGGGACACAGCACCTGCACTCTTATACTTTGCTATACTTTGCAGCAGCTGTTTGACTCAGCACTGATTCTTGGTAAGTGTTAGTCAAAAGAGAAGGAATAAGAGTTCAGGTTTCTAACGTACTTTGAAAAAATATTCCAGTATAGCTCTTAGATTTGCGGGATGGATGTTTCTATTACATTTCAAGAAGTATTGCCTAGATGAAGTTAAGACAAATCTCTTGGGATATAGAACAATGTGTGGAATAAACAACTGCCTCTTTTCTAGTATTACTGTTGATTTGATTTGGGTTTTTTTTGTGTGTATGTCCAAAACTATTGCAGATCTTGTTTACTTTTCCCTAATGTCGTAACCCCAGTTAGTAGGTTTATTAGCTCCAGTTATAATGGTGAAATTCCAGGGTAGCAAAGCATAAAAAAGTAAAACAAACAATTCTGAGATTTTAATTATTTTATTTTTTTGCATCTTGTAATGAAATTTTGGTGCAGGATGCATACTTTTATGATTTTTAGAAGTGATTATACTGAGGGAGAGTCCCTGATGTCTAGCAGTTATTTGGATTTCTAGTTATAAGTGCTATAGCTAGCATATTTTTGAATGTGCTGTCATGCAGAAATTGCAAAATACTTAGCAGTTTCTAAATCAAATAAGGGCATTTAAGTTGGCAGGGCTTTTGTTTTATATACTGCAGTTCATCTGTTACCTAGGATTTTCACCCATTTGCATTGTGCAGTGGATGACACCACTGGATGCAAACTTACTGCCTTTCTGGAATAAGTAATAATGTCAACTATAATGCTGTTAGCAAGTTTTGGATTTTTCATTCTGAATGTGTTGAGATATATAAGACCAGACTGTGGGAACATCTGGAGCTAAGCTACAGGAGCCAAGCATGTTGCTTTGTCTCTCTCTTATACTCTGCTGGTGTAAGCTATTTCTTTAGTAGAAAGGAATTTAGGTTTGAAATGTACCACAACAGCAATATCAGTTTTTCCTTGAATGTTTTGTTCTGTAAGACTTTTATTGAGAATTTGTAGGGTTAGGAGATAGCAGAAGAGATCCTGCTGCCAACTACAGCACCATGAAGTATCAGATCTATTCCTAGCACATACATGCTGTCATTCAGTGTTTCAGGATTCAAGTTACTAAGATACTGATGTACAGTAGTTACCTGAAATAATCTTTTTCTTACTTAGCTGAGCTGTTTTTCTTGTCGGGAGACCTAACTAGAGGCCACTGTAGAGCATGTTGAAGGGCATGTTTTCTCCTCACATTTGAAGAGAAGGGAATTTATGAGGCCATGTACAACTACTTAGTTTTTGATTTAAGACCTTGAAAATCTTTTTGCCACTGTTCTTGATTTGTCTTGACAGAAAACTTAGGAAGTGTAAATAAAAGGGGAGGGGGAATAGAGGTGTTGTGAAATATTCTTATAAGTTCTTTATCTTTTAAAAAAGTGTATCCTTTCATATCCTACAGACTGCCTACTAAGTATAGAGAAGTAGTAGCTCTTTTAACGTTTTCCTAGCAATATGGTTGGCAGAACAGCAAGTTACAGACAGGAGGAGCGAAGTTTTTGCGCAGAGCTGATGCGTGTAGGAGATGGAAAATTAATCCGAACAGATACAGTAAGCAGTTGAGAAAGGTGGAGATCTCCCTTACTACTTTCATGTCTCATCTTTTATGTTTTTTACAGCTAGCTGCAAGGTGTGCTATAATTTGATTTGGCTGACAGATTGTGAGTAGTAGACAAATATGTGTGATTTTCCCTGTCATATGTGTGGAGGTCTTTGCTGTTTCAAGTGTTTAATGCAATATATCAGTGTTCTTTTTGTGCTTGTGCTAACACTACTTTCTCAGAAGTCTTTAATGATGACCAATGGCTGTTGAGGTAGAATGCACAACATCAACAATTTTGTTGTTAATAGTAAGGAAGGAATCAACTTGCTCTTCATTTTTCTGTAGGAGCTTTTAGGATCTTCTGGGGAAAAAAAAGACAAAATCTCTACATCAGATACGCATGGGCAAGTTCTGGCAAATTGCTCAGTGATTTTTCTGTGCAGCTGCCTGTTCTCTCAAATAAATGAATTGCGGGTAAAAATAGTAGGAAGCTGACACTGATGTTTTTTGGGGGGACTGCATAGATAGGAATGCTTCAACAAAGCTGTGGCCAGCAGGTCAAGAGAGGTAATTTTGCCCCTTTACCCTCATGAGACCCCACCTGGAGTACTGCATCCAGCTCTGGAGCCCTCAGCACAAGAAGGACATGGAACTATTGGAGAGGGTCCAGAGGAAGGCCAAGAGGATGATGCAAGGGCTGGAGCTCCTCTCTGATGTGGATAGGCTGAGAGAGCTGGGGCTGTTCAGCCTGGAGAGGAGGAGATGAGGCTTCAGGAAGACTTCATAGCAGCCTTCCAGTACCTGAAGTTGGCCTACAGGAAAGCTGAGGAGAGACTGTTTGAAAGGACACGCAGTGATAGGACAAGAGGCAATGGTTTTAAACTAGAACAGGATTAGTCATCATGGAAAAGTTTTTCACTGTGAGGATGGTAAGGCACTGGAACAGGTTGCTCAGAGTGGTGGTGAAGGTCCCATCCCTGGAAACATTCAAGGCCAGGCTTGGTGAGGCTCTGAGCAACCTGATCCTAGTGCAGGATGTCCTCACTCACTGTAGGGGGGTTGGACTAGATGGCCTTCAAAGGTCTCTTCCAACTCTATGATTCTATGTAGCATGTTCTTCTGAATAGCAAATGGTACCACGACATGCCCAAGCAGTTATGTATTATGTTATTAGCAATGAGCAATTGTTGTTGTTTTGCTGAAGCCTTCTCATGATGCATAAATTTTTCTTCTCCTAGCTTGAGTATACTGCTATTAAAAAAACCGAATCATTAATAGTTGAAGTCACTACCTGATAACATTTGATCTGATGTTTCCCTTTTCTGCTTAGATTATTTAGTGAGGTTTGAGTTCTGTAAGGAAGATACATTTGCTAATCAGTGACTGGGACTTCACCCTCTAGAAAGATACAGAGGTTTTTTAACAGTTTGATTTTCAAGACCAAAAAAATGAGAGGAGAAGATACTGGAATTGCATGTGGGTGTGGTGTTATATTTTTAGAGATACTGACTTAAAAGCAAGAATGATGCTCATAATTTTAGTGCCAAAGCTTTGAAAAACCGTGGAGGAATAAACAAGCAATGAATCTAGTGACTTGTAGTGTGTTACCCAATGTGCTTCTTATGATAGGGTTAAGAATGTGTATGTGTAATTAATTTTTTTAATTACTGTGACACTAGAGGTGAAATATGGAACTTTAACCCACATTTCTTAAGTTTTACTCTCATCTATTGCACTATTTTTGCATCTTTCCTCTCTTCTGCTGAACTCTTGCAGTAATTACCTTTGCTGTTGGTATTAATGTTTCTGTTATGCTTTTAAAAGGCTGATATGATGTGTTGAGTAAGACAGGTACAGCTTGGTCACTTGGAGACACTGGTAATGGTTTTTTCTTGCTTCAGAAGTTTGTCTCCTCTGTGGTCAGGAGGATTGATTTTTCTTTCATCAAATCCTTTGCATTTTGCATGGGGAAAATCTTGAGGAAGTTACTTTTGAGCAATGCTACTTAATTTTCTTATGTCAAGTGTAAAATGAAGCCACAGAGAAGACAATGAGTAGGAGGTATTTCTGTTCCCTGTTTTTAACACCTGTGAGTGTTAAAAGACCTGGTGTAAAATCCACTCTCAAAGTATGTGCAAGTTAATTTGTTTTTAATAGATCTTTCCTCCTACTATTTAGTTTAATATGATGACAGTGTGCAGGTGTGTATGTAAAGAAAAATAATCCTAGAAGCACCGAGGCATGGACATACTTAATTGTGATTAATAGTGCAGGTTATGGGAATTCTCTTCCTCTGATGAAATTACTTTTTTTCCCCTGCTGTTTCGGCAGCTCCTAATGAGGTACTCATCAAAACATATCACTGCTGATATTTCTTCTTCAGAAGGGGGTTTTCTGTTTCAGACACTTGTCAAAAATTGAGTAAAACTGCTTGATAAAGAATGACTTACACAAAGAATAAACAGTTCATACATGCTCTGTGAAGAAGCATAGTTACATTACAGAGCAATTAATTGATTTTCCTCATTATATTTTTCATATGTATTTATAAGTGTGGAAGTATAAGGGGTTTGCATATTGATTTTTATCTTTAGTCAGATCTCTGCTTTTATGAAGTACTTTTTAAAAAGAGCATCCTGCTCCTGTTAGATGATCCAGGGAAAAAATCAATGTATGAGATTGTATACTGAACATCTACTAGAAATATCGACTTAAAAATCTTTCTTCCTGCATGCAAACAGGACAAAAAGGCAGTTCATTAAGGTTTTTTCTTCATTCTTACAATTTATTATTTTTCATCCTTTGTAAGCTGATTTAGTTTTTCCAGATTTTGTGCATATATATACACACATAAAATAATTCTTTGGAAGTGAACTGTATTTACTTGTACTTTTCCTAGAATTCTTTTCATCTCATCACAGAAAGAAAATAGTATGCACCCATTTGTTTCAGTGAGATTGTTATGATGGGGGGAAAAAGGGATAATGGGATTAAGATTAAATAAAGGTCGAGCATTTTATGTTAGCATTGTTGCACTGCTGTTTTTTGCTAGTGACCTTTTCCAAGCACTGTTCTTGCTGTCCTTTCATTAAGCTATGAAAACTCAGAGCTCTCCTTGGGTTTATCTCTTATCTCTGAGGTTAACAGAGCGTGAGTGGCATCTATTTCATGCTGCTCAAAGTGTTCAGCTTGAGCAAATGCTCAATTTGAAAGCTGGTACTATTACTGTTAATTTGTTGAAAATTGGCTCTTTTCTATAAAATTATACCCCCTAATGAGCATTTACATAGGTTTGTGACAGGCAAAGATGTCATTAAGTGCAGCTTTTCAGTATTACATAGAAAATTATGATCTCATAATCTATTTTAGGCTTTCTGCTTATTAAACGTTTCAGTTTTGATGAAATAGGTTTTGAGGTTGTTTCATGTCTCTAGCAGTCCAAGGAGATAATTATGAAACTAAGTGCCTAATATTTTAGTACTTTAGCTGGTATTCCTTCCGTTCTTCCCAAAGCCTTGGTATTTGCTCATTTCATTCCCTGGAGGTCTTTTCCTCTGACAGTCAAGGAGATCTGCCTTCATTCAGGAACCCAAAGGCTGATTATGTAGGATGTGGCCATGTATAATGGAACTGAAAAGTAGGAGCTTTAGATAGTGTAATCAGCTTGAAACGCTGATTTTTTTTTGTGTGTGTGTTCTTTTAGAAGACTCTGATCCATAGTTGTAAATTCATCATTAAATGTCTCTTCTGTGAAGTTCTGCTGCCCACTGTATTTCCTTTACCATTAATATAAACATAGACTTCTTTTATTATTTTTTTCCCTATCAGTGTCTGAATAAAATCTCCATGCATTACATCTCCAGCATAATTTTTCAGCTGTTAGTAAGCAGGCGAAAGAAGACAAGTGGTATTTTGAAAATACTCATAGAAAATCTTCCTATTCCTGTCCCTCTATGCACCCTAATGCCTTCCTGGCAAGAGAGTGCACAAATTGCTTTACTGTGCATGATTAGGTTCTCTGCAAGAATTCATCTGATATCTGTCTGCACTGATTATCTTGGGTTCCCTCCCTCTAAGTAGAGTGGAATAGACACTGCTAAATTCTTTCCTTGGGAGCAGGTACCCCTACTCTCCAGAAGGTGAGAGAGGGGATGCTGAGAGCTACTAATTCAGACGTGAATGTCTGTGCACTCTGGTAAGTTAAGTCGCTCATTCCCCAGTCTATTGGAAATGCTGTAGCTGTCCTGATGGACTGCTCAGTATCTGAGAAAACAATATGTGAGCTGTCATCCACTCTGCTTTAATCCTCACAGGCTTTCTCAGGCATGCAGGAGAGGCAAAAGAGGGCTTGTCACCTCTCCTGTATGCTGGGTGGAACCTGCTGCCAGTGTGCCCCTGGGCAGGAAGCCAGGTGCTGTTTACAAATCGGGTTTATCGTGTGTGTTGCAAAGGTTAAGTGCAAGTCTGCTCTGACATTCTTCTCCCATCTGCAGAAGTGTGTTGCTACTGGGTAGTAATTCATGGAGCCTTTGCTCTGCCGTGGCCTTTCTCAGAAACCTTGCACTAACTCTCAAAGTTGAAGACTTGTCCAGTGACAGCAGTTGGTATTGAGCAGATGTCTTGCTTGCTGCGCTGATGGCTTTCCCTGGTGGGTGACTTGAGATGCCCCATCTAGGCAAGGAAGGCCTCTGGTGATCCATGTGACTTGTGCCATTGACAGCAAACAATGAGAAGGTGGTTGGTTTGTCACCACTAACTTGATTGCTAGTAATCACTTAATTCAAGCCCCTTACAGCTTGATTAAAATCACTTCTTCATTTAAAGTCACAGTCAAATTTGATCAAACGCTCTTAATAGATACGTTGATGTGTCTTGAAAGAACTTACTGCACAGTCACTTCTCTTTCTTTGAAACAGAAGCTTGGTTTAATCATAAACAATATTTCTGCTTCATAAGCACTGTATGTCACTATAACCTTTGACCATTGTGGTTAACACGCGTGCTTCTTAAGTAAATAGTGTTTGTGGTGTGCTAGCTTTTGCCAAAACAGTAACTGGAAATGTGGAAGGGACATTAACATGATAATTGCCTGTCTCTGGTTTAGAAATATCTGTGTAAGGTATAAGGATTTCCACAAAGCCTGTCATTCAACTAACCATTTGGCCTTAGATTTGAAAAAAAGGATATATTTCTTGGTTAGTAGATGATGTAAGTCTTTTTAATGAGGACTAGGCTTAACTGGTTGTATTAATTCTACTTTTTTACTTGGTTATTCGGTGCATGTTTCCATTGCTTGTTATGTGTTTACTGCTGAATATAAGCTTATTTTCTGTTCGTAACTAGAGGGTCACACACTTATCAGGCTGTAAGAGCCCCCTGTTTCGGAGATGAAGGTGTAACTACAATGAGCTGAGACCAAATTTCTCCTTTTGAAAAAGCAGCAAATTGAAGGGGGAATGCTGGGTAGAATCCTGCACTGGAAGGAGCAATGGGTGGAGGCTTTCAGGTATCTAATTACCTGCTTGGATAAATGAAACCTGTTTAATTTTTTCATTCACGCAACATTTGACATATTTAGGTGGAATTTATTCTTTGATCGCTTTTTTTGTCATGGTTGTCTTACGTAATTTAGAACTATAATTACTGTGGGGCAGTCACTATTTTTTTTCCATACTTCTGATGTACAGTGCAGCCCAATATTAGAAACCTTGTGCATGTCTTTTCTACAGTAGAAAAGAACATGCCTTTTTGTTGAGAGAAAACAAATTGTCAGAATAGCACTTTTTTAAACCTTTAAAACATGGCTAAGCAGCAGAGTTGAAGGAGAATATTTGAACTAAAGGAATTGGTGGAAATATAAACAAATGAGAACATGGAAGGGAATATAATCTCTGGAAATAAATAGCAATGCAAGATAATTTTTGAGGAGCACACTGGTAAAAGCATAAAAATAACAGTGAACAGCCCACTCCTACCCCATCACATAGACCAGATTTTGTAGCAGGTTGCAAAACCGTCCACCTGTGAAATTAGCAGTTGAGAAAATGTATCATTGAAGCTTGATTATTTGCATGAGTGTTCTGCATGGCATTTAAGGGTGATATTTATTATCCAAGTCTTTTTTACAATGGAATACAGTTGTATCTATTGCTTAAATTATATTTGATGCTGGCGGAAATGAACCTCAATACGATGACTTGAAGGATCTAGAGAACTGGAAAATGACAAACGCTTTTAAGCGTAAAACCGAATATAAAAAGCATGGAGTACCCTATGTGTGTTTTGTAAGGAAATGTGTAAACCAGTTTGTCTTCTCAGAAGAAATCAGCAAATACTGCAGGGAGGATGATCCAAAAGGATGAGTATGCTTGGGTTTTATAAAAAGTATTTGTAGGAACCTTTACCAAAGATCCTAACATCTTAAATTGCTCTTTACTGTATGATGAATTAATAAATTATGATGGAAAACTTCTAAATATCCAGATGGGGATTTTTGTCAATAAAATGTTAAGAATAATCATGTAAAGGGTAGTCACTTACTAAAATTTATTAGAACAATTAGTAGTAAGTGAACATTAAATAGCAGACAAAATTCTACATCCATCAGTACAAATTGATATGGGGAGTAATGTCTGTGGGAGCAATGAGGTGTTATGAATTACCTAGTAATGATGAGGAAGCCAGCCTTGGAGGAGGGGCCAGTTTGTGGAAAATGGGTCTGTACAATGTATCAAACCTGGGATTGACAGCCTTTCCTGCAGAAAGCTGTTTATTAAGGTGGGCTCTGCTGGGACTCACTGCATGTGCTTCATCCTTCTATCTTCAGAGTTACTACTACTGCCTGTAGATGTGAATCCTTTCTCTTAAGTGATATTAATGATTGAACTCTTCAGAAGCTGGTTATTGATAGAGGTCTTCTGTGCAATGTATACAAGTGAGCAAAACCTCTTTTAAATTCAATGTGTAAAGATTTTTGATACAATTTATTTTAAAAAATAAATTCTGTATGGCATTTAGGAAATAATTCTGACTGTTGTGTTAGAATTACAGATAGTAATTAAAATTATTTAAACGACTTCAGCTCTATGTTGAACATGTGAAAAGATTAACTGCCTTTAGCCTTTATTTGCACTGTGAAGTCCCAAATCTATTTGAAATGTAAGTTACAGCAAAAAAAAATTTCAAGCCTACTATCTCTTGTAAAATCCAAAGGTCTATTGTATATTCCTGTGCTTTCCTCCTAGTACAGATTTATCATTCCACTCCATAAATATATCACAATAATGTAAACTTGCAGGTATTTTAAATTCTTTGGTAAAACTGGGAGCAATTCTGCAAATGAAAATTTAATTATAGAGAGGCTGTTGTCTTTGTTCCTTATTCAGTGTTTTCCTTTTTTTATCTCATATAATTATAATCCTCCATAGGAAAAATAATTTCTTACTGGTTTATGTTCAAAGGAACTTCTTAAATTGTCTTTTAAAATCCTAGTGTAGCTTTGTAAAGATGGGAGTGTAAACAAGTGACTTTTTCTTCTGGAAGATAGGAAATTGTTTTATTTTGAAGATTATGATGTTGTTCTTATTAATACTCTATCTCAAAACATCTAGAGTAATGCAGTTTCCAGAACATACATTGTTTGTCTCTTTTGAGACTGTAGGAAAGACATGTACAGCATGTAATTGTCAGTTAGCTTTGTTGTGTGTAGTTGTTTAGTGGTATGAACACAACAAAACTCCACCACCAAAGACAAGTAAGAGTTCCTGCCACCTGTTTTTGCTTTAGGAGGCTATTTATTCTTAGAGTGTTGTATTGGCTTGAGAAACCTAATAGGCAAATAGTGGTTTTGACAGGATTCAAATATATTGGGTTTTTTTCCTGTAGATGAGCTAGTTCTTAGCAAGTTCCTAGGTAAGTGAAGTTAGTTTCTTGAAGATGGAACACCACCAAATATTTTCTTTTCCTGATTTGCATTTATAAGCGAATATGCTTTTTCTAATTTTATAAGTTATTAGGTTCAAGGATACAATCACTTAGCTTTTCTTCTTCCTCAATGTCCACATCTTTCTCTCTGATACTGTAGTATGTTGTCCAGAACTGGTCTTGGCAAAGGAGAGGCCACATCTTGAATTCTGTATTCAGTTTTGGACATAAAGATTCTGGATGGCAACCAAAGAAGAGTAATGAAGCTCGTGAAGGGTCTAGAGCACACATCCTGTGTGGAGCACACATCCTGTGTGGAGAGGAGTTGGGAACCAAGGAACTGGGTTGTTTAGTCTGGAGAAAGAGTGTTATGGTTCTCTACAGCTACCTGAGAGGATGTGGGAGTTGGTCTCTGTACAAATAACAAGTGATAGGACAAGGAAATGGCCTCGAACTGCGGTTTGGGAGATTTACATTGAATATTAGGAAAAAATTTTTTCCTGATAGGGTTTATCAAATATTGGAGCAGGCTGCCCAGGTTGAGTCACCATCTCTGGTAGTATTTCAAAGACATCTTGATGTGTCACTTAAGGACATGGTTTAGTGGTGGACAGTATTAAGTTTATGGTGCGACTTCATGATCTTGATGGTCTTTTCCATCCTAAATGATTCTGTGATTCTATTCTGTGATTCTATTCTGTGATTCTATTCTGTGATTCTATTCTGTGATTCTATTCTGTGATTCTATTCTGTGATTCTATTCTGTGATTCTATTCTGTGATTCTATTCTGTGATTCTATTCTGTGATTCTATTCTGTGATTCTATTCTGTGATTCTATTCTGTGATTCTATTCTGTGATTCTATTCTGTGATTCTATTCTGTGATTCTATTCTGTGATTCTATTCTGTGATTCTATTCTGTGATTCTATTCTGTGATTCTATTCTGTGATTCTATTCTGTGATTCTATTCTGTGATTCTATTCTGTGATTCTATTCTGTGATTCTATTCTGTGATTCTATTCTGTGATTCTATTCTGTGATTCTATTCTGTGATTCTATTCTGTGATTCTATTCTGTGATTCTATTCTGTGATTCTATTCTGTGATTCTATTCTGTGATTCTATTCTGTGATTCTATTCTGTGATTCTATTCTGTGATTCTATTCTGTGATNTTTTTGTTTCACTCTCTTCAGTCATTGGACTGTGGAGTTAACTTCCTACTAGGACACTGTAGCATTTACCAGTGCTGAGGTCTCTGTGATTCTATTCTGTGATTCTATTCTGTGATTCTATTCTGTGATTCTATTCTGTGATTCTATTCTGTGAAAGCAATCCAATCTTGGTCCTATTTAACTCAATTTCAAATATGCAAGTCCGTTTGCCCTCAATAAAATTTTAGCTGATTTGAATTAATTTCTTAGTGAGGTCTTCTTCTTGTGTGTCTGTCAGGTGGACATCTTGGTTTTGCATGAAACATGTCTGTGATGTGTGTGATGTCTCTAATTCTTCTGTCAGCTAAATGAGATTGGAAAACATAGTCTAAAATGCTGACATCTCTTAATTGCATTCCTTGCTTGTTTCCTGAGTGCTTATCTGGGCAAGACAAGGTGAAAGAGGAATCCTTTACTTGTTTTGCTACATCCACATTCCTTGTTTGTCTCTCTACATAGCCCTGAGAAAGCCTTCTGCCCAGCACTGGTTTCTTGAGCTTGGTTTTCATGCCTGTTTTGTCTAACCTTAGTCCAGCACATTTCATGATGCTGTAGCCTATTTCTTTAGGTTGGTTTTTTTTTTTTTTTTTTTTTTTTTTTTACACCAAAGGATTGCTGTTAACAATGAACTTAAAAGTACATCAATATCAAAGAACTGAAGTTTTGACCTTTTAGAAGGGGCACGGTGCTCTGAACCCCTCTAGGGCTCTGAGATATGCACATTAAGGGAATTTTCACTGTATTACTCTAAAAGATTGACTAGCTTTGTAAAGGGTTCTGAAGTAGGGCTTGAGCAGAGAATAAAAACTAGAATTTGAAGAGTGTGTAGCTAAACCTTCATAATGCCTTAACTTCATCTTCCCACATACACTGTTTCCTTCTGTGTTCTTTTTAAAAGCTTTTTTTGCCTCTGGAGACTATCAAAGTGATGCTCTTTCTTCCCTTAGTTCCATATGCCAAAATATTTAGCTTGGTCTAGTTTTTTGTGTAGAGATGACAGAGGATGCTGCTATATGCTTTATTATCTTGTTTCTCAGTGTTCTCAAACATTTCTAGTATTATTGTTACAAGTCGGATAAACATGTGAAATAAACCAGATCTCAGATACCCTGAATAAAAGACCTTACTCCTCCTTGTCTTGTAGAGCTGTGTGAACACTTAATTTTGATGTATCCAATTATGTTCTTAAGGGTATAAATTTAGATTGAAATACCACAGCAGATTTTATTAGTTTCGAAGGAGCTAGCTATCATGCTCAGAGTATTTTATTCACAAGAAATTCAAGCATTAAAATACCAAGTCATGCCTTTCAGGTTGTGTGGCTTAGGTGTGAAACTACCTAACTGAAGCAGGTTAACACCCATCTGTTAGTTTTAAAGAGCTCTGCTGTCATCTCCCTTCAGCTTGTCAAATATAGCTGCCTGCTTCAGCTGTAGTCTGACAAACCCCAGTCTTAGATTTGCCAGTCATGGTAAGGGAAGAGTGCTGTGGGGCTGTGTCAATGTGCACATGTAAAATAGAATCCCCAAGTAGGATCTGCTGCTCCTAGGTTTGAGCTGTTATGGCTAAGTGTGCTCTGCAGTTCCTGGATTGTGAGTAGCTACACGCACACACAACTCAGTAATTCTTTTCCCAAGGCCAAATATTTCTACTTGAAGCTATTTTAGTACAGTGAGTAGGATGGGGATTTTTTGATAGGCCTTAAAAAGTAATTGGGAAAAAATACAGAGTTTTCAAACACCACTCTTGTGTGTGTGACAGACAGGGTGAGTAATCTGCATCAGCTATCTATATAACACTCATCACCTTAATACTGAAATACTGAATCATAGAGGTTTTAGATTCATGGACTTGGTCCATAAGGACCTCAATCTGTTATTTAATTCTGGGCTGTCATATCAGTCTTGCAGTGTAGATGCATGTTGCTGAACCACAATATTTAATAGATAAATTCTTTTAAGTACATTTCACAGGGCCATTAATGGATTTCTGCATCTGCATGGAGCATTTCTGACAGTGGAGGGGGAATCGGGCTGTATGTAGAATTGTATAGGATAAAGGCATATAGCTATTACAGGATAGACACCTGGACTCACTCCCAGAAGAATATCCAGTAGGGTCTGCTATGTAATTATTAGTAAGTCTTTTGATGATACAGAAACCTGAAAGTACAGCTGTGATACTTCAGGTTGCAACTACATATAAAATCCCACAATTATGTCTTGGTATGATAATGTCTTCCTTCAAATAAATTGGCTCCCCAGGAGAAGCTGTTGTACTGAGAAAGAGCTTAATTTGTCATTTACAAATAAGTGGATTTCATAACAGCTTGCATGCCTTATGTCAAGCTGCCTATTTCTGATTTAATGAATAATGGAAGAAGGGAGGACACTTCACAGGGGTTTTGTTGTAGTTGGCTTTTGTAAATTGCATAATTTGATCAACCTTGAAATAGATTTTAGTAATTATGGAGTCTGAAGCAAGTTCCTGTAGCCCAAATCAGTTTTCCACACCTTGAAGAACAGATAGGTGTGATCAACACCTATCAAGATAATTTCCATTAAAAAAAAAAAAAAGAAGAAAGTGTATTTTTGTATAAAAATTAGATTCTGAGCACCAGAAGGCAGTTAGCAAAAATGCCAGCTTGCTCAGCTGTTGTAAGTTGGCCCAGTTCCTCACCCCCGGCTTGGATCCTCAGGAAATGAAAGCAGCACAGTTACTTCATACTCTGCTATGGTTCTAACTCAATATATAGTCATGCTGCTTATCACTGTTTAATTGCACGTGGTTTTGATTGCCTTATTGCCATAGGAAAATAATGTCCCAAGTATGTTAGGTGGTTATTTTTGTTACTGGATTCAGGCTGCTGTAGTGTAGGAGCAGTAGTATCCACATGATGTCCTCTGCTATAATTATATGTAACAGATGAGAGCCTAGTACTACTCATTGAAGAAGGGAATTTGTTCAGAAATCGGCTATGAAAATATCTCTTAGCAGAAAGATGATTTTTTTTTTTAACAACTTTGTACAAGCTTACTCTAAATTAGCAATGTTAAGGGAATCACGATATTCACCAAGTAAGAACAGCGTATGTTTTATGTACAGATACACCAGGGCATCCTTTTGTGTTGAAATAATGGCTGTGGGACTAGTCACCATATGGACTCTTGTGGTGGTGTGGTTTGTTGTTGGGGTTTTTTTTTATCCCCTTTTGATTTTGACCTGGTCTGAATTATAGAGAGGGAGCAGAAGTTCGGAGTTGACCCTATTCGTTCCTATTGCTTTCAGTAAGGTGGTGCAATGCTGAGAGGCTTTTAATTGGCTTGTAACTTGGGTCTTTGCTACGTGTGTGTTAACTCCTTTTGCTCACTGAACCGATAATAAGCTTCCTAAATTGTTCTGCTCATTCAATTCTCACAGCTGACAAGAAGAGCCTGCAGTGCCTGAAGTCTGCCCTCGAGGACCCTGAGCCTTTCCCATCTATCAGTGGGAAGTTTTTTTTACATTTTACAAAGCTTTTCTACTCAAGGGAGCCCGTCTCACTGTCTTAGAGCATTGTATTGAAGTGGCTGCAGTACTCAAAGACTTCCTTTGAAAAGTGGTGTAGCAAACAGAAACCATGGTGGTTTTATCTGTGCAGCATGGCAAGATGTTGCTGTTTAGAAGGTGGCAAATAAGTTCTTTAAAGCAGAAAGATTTGTCTGATGACTCAGAATTATAGGATTAAATGTCTTTGCAAACAGGTATGTTTGGGGGAGGAAAGGGACCAAATGTTCCTTAAAGGAGGTTCGGAGACTGTCATGCCAAAAGAGCTTTAGCCACAGGTGTGAAAGTGAGTTGATTTGTTAGTATTTCTTAGTTATAAACTTACTGGTCTGTTATTGTTGAAGTATTTCTGAATGATGTATTGTTTTTCATTTATGCTAGAAATCTTTAATGGTGATTTTTACTGTTAAAAAATTCACTGAAGATTGCAGAAAAAATACATATACAATGTGTAGATCCAATATGTAAAAGTAATCTGAGAATTATTGACAGTCCCATTGCACAGCAAATCCAGAAGGACCTGACTGTAGAGGAGATCATAGCTCTTGCACTTTAAAACAAACAAATAAAATTCTATCATTTGCACCTTCTGTTTCCCATGGAAGACATAAAACCTGATGGAGTTGGAATTCTGAGTAGTGCCATGAGTTGAGGCAACTTTAGTCATAACAAAAAGGACACCCAGTACATTATCTGCGTATATCAGACACACCACCGTGGAAAGGCTTAATCATGCACTTGAATCCTTGAATCCTTTTAGATAAAAACATACTGACGTCATTATGGATTGGGTCAGGTCATTGCAAGGATATTCCCATATTCAGATAACTTCTGTTTCATGCTAGGGATGTGTGTATGTGTCAAGTTTAAGAACTAGTCAGAATTACTTCGTAAAAACTCAAATTCATCCTTTGCTTTAAGGCAGTTCTGGTGTGCTGACATTGCTTTCAAATTTTTTCTAACTTCACTTTTACACATTTCTTGAACCTGAAGCAGTCAAATATCAATGGTTATGTGCATCTGAAGTGTAGGGCAGAGCTTACAGGAAACACCTAGAGTTAAATTTCTCTTGTTCTTCTGGGTGCTGTATTCCCTTTTGCTGAACTGTTTCAACCAATCTTGCAGAGATGGTATTAATATTCTCTTATGATAACTTTATCTATTACAGCTACAAGAGAACTATTTATTAGAGAATAATCAACCACCTTACTGCTATCTATTCTCCTGAAAACATTTTGATTAAGATAGAACTTGAAAAATGGAAGCATATGTGTATTTTAGAATCTAGTAGAACTTGGTATTATGGAAGTATGATACTGAAATGACATACTTTGCATAGGAAATCATGTTGTGAGGAACTTTGGGGCATAAAATACACCAGATGGTTTCTAAAAGCTCTAGGAGATTTAAGATTAGTTTGGGTTTTGATTTAAGATTAGTTTGGGTTTTTATTCTGTAGCTGCATAATAAACACTCAGTGAAGTTTGAATGATAAGGAAAAACATGGGGTGGTAACATGGAGAAGAGAAATAATGATCGAGAAGAAAGATGCATAGTTCAAAAAAAAGCTGAGAAAAACAGGTGGAAAGCTGGAGTAAACTTCTAGTGAATTTATATCTGATCTCTCAATTTATGCTATTTTTATTGAATATTTTAGTATTAAAATAGTAGTGAAAACTGTATGTTGGCATCTTGATACTGATAAAGAACCAGCGTATAATTTTTTTCATTAAATATTTCTGGACTAAATTGGTTCAAAAGAGAAACCTATTTTATCAGTGAACTGTGTACAAAACATATTTCTGATTCATATCTGAGAGCACCTAGATAAATTTCTGTAGAATATCAGCTTTGGAATATTTATATTTTAATAACATAAATTTAATTTGTTTGCACTGATTCTCATTTTTCTTCTATTAGATATTCAAGGAACTCTTACTGTAAGGTCTGCAGGAGGATATGATGCTTAATGACCTTGCAACTCTTTTTAAAATAAAATTGACAAAAGCCCGAAGATAGTCAGCTACTATGAGGAACTAACTTCTCTTTTCTGCTGTGAGTTTAGGTCTGTCCTGCTGAGTAAAGAAAAATTGAACAGTGTGGTTTTTCCATTGCATTACATCCATGACAAAATGTGATAGAATTGAATATCTTAAAGTTTGCAGAGTTGCCTCAGATTGTTTCAAGGCTCTCTTGTGCTTGAAATGCTGCAGAACTTCACTGCAAGTCTCTGCCTGTAGCTCCACCAAAAGAACAGCATCCACCTCTGATTTTTGCCTTTTCCGTCTGCACTGTAGCCTGGCTTACCTCTTTGCTCTGCCCTGCTGTGAAGAATCAGTCTTTCAGGGCAGAAGTTGGCAGCACAAGACACTGGATTTTGTTCTTCTGTTCTTTCTTTTGGAGACCATGATGACCAGTGAGGACTTCATCACTGTATTCCAGTACTTAAATTATCTATGGAGAGGATGGAGGCTTTTCCTTCACAAGTTGCCATGACAGTCCCATTGCACCATGAGAGGTTTCATGTTGATAAAAGAAATCTTGTACAATGAGGACAATATTCATTAGAACACCCTCCCCAGGGATGTCATGAAGTCCCCATCACTGGAGATTTTCCATATGCTAGCTCCCTTTCTAGCCGAGCCTGTGCTGTGGAAACCTACAGCTCCTCATAATTATGAACAGAAGTTCTTAAGAAGTGTCAGCATATATCTGTATGAACGTTTCACAACCTTGCTCTTCAGAGGACAAGCTTTAGAAAGCAATGAGCAAATTCCGTATTCATAATACTAAACACAGAGCTTGGAGTAAGACCTAATGTGTGATTCTTCATAAGGAAAATCTGGATATAGTTTCTCTATGTGGGCTGGAGCTGCTGTGGGTCAGGAGGACTTGCTGTGTGCCTGACAGGCCAGACTGGGCTTGCTGGAGCAGCCTGGGTGTGTGGGGTTGCTGCAGCTGGCAAAGCCCATGGAAGAGCCCAAATGACTTTCCTCAGTGAATGGGATGGCTGGGTGCCTGGGAGAGACATTGCTTGATCCTGAGGAAAGATGCTGATTTTCTGTCTGAGGGCTTCTTCATCTCCCCAAAACATTGACATGATGGGTTAAATTATTTCAAGTAAGTGGAGGAGGGGAGAAGAATCCTTTATCTGCTTCTTGTTCTCTTTTCAATTAAGAGTAAGGAAAATTGCGTAAAATCATAGAATCATTCAGGTTGGAAGGGACCTTAAAGATCATAAAGTTCCAACCCCTATGCCATAGGCAGGGACACAGGCTGCTCAGTGCCTTGTCCAGCCTGGCCTTGAACACCTCCAGAGAGGGGGCATTCACAACCTCCCTGGGCAACCTGTTCCACAGTTTCACTACCCTCACCATAAAAAATGCAGAAAAACAGCAGGGCTCAGGGTACTGGTACTCTCCCCAGCAAAATTCCACTAAGGTAAAAGCAGGTAATGATCTTAATCATGCTGCCGTGTTATCTCAGCAGTATTGCATGTATACACCTGTATTTCTCAGGCATGTATAAATACAACTTGTTTTCTTTGCTAAATAAAATCTAAAACACTAGATAACACCTCCACTGAATATGGTGTATATTATTCTTTATACCACAAAATTTGTATTGTGGATTTAACATGCTCAGTGCAGCCTATTCAGGTAAATCCCACTCCTGTGGAGCTCTGCTGTGCTGGGGAAGGAGGTTTGGGGTAGTTGTTCCTGCAAGTGGAGATTGCAGTAATGATTTTCCTGTCAATCTTTCAGTTAAGCTCGTAAATTGATGAGCATCTTGGCTTGGAAATAGTGTTAAGGGCAGGAAAGATAAATAAACCTGCTATGCGTTCTCCAGTGAATAAACAAACACAAGGTGTTTTAAAAGATAAATGCTCACACAGCACTACTGTTTATCACATTGCTTGTGAAAAGTGAACACATTTCTGTGTCTTTTTTTTTTTTCATCTTTTCCTTTCCTTCTACTATAGATACATATGTAGAGGGAATACATGCATTAAAAAAATAATCTTTTCCTTAGTCCTATTTTTTTATTAATTCCTTAAATCAATATAAAATTACTGAGACAAAAAAAAAGTGTAAGACCTAATCCAGTTTGTGGCTCTTCATGTAATAGGCCACATTTCTAATCGAACTCTTGACTAGCAAGGAAAGTTATCTTGAAGTAATGATGTGGTTGATGTACGTATGTTTCTGCCTAGAAAGACAATATTTACAGAGTGCTAGTCACTGATTTTTCTCAAAAGTTAGCTTTGTACAGTTATGGTAGTTGACCTGTTAATTGTTTCATAGGGTTAGAAGATGGGAAGTGCTTAGAAAAAAGCATGCATCCACTTCCACTTGCTGCTGTCACTAGCTGGAGGTGAGGGAGCTGAGGAGTATGATCTCTTCAAATATTGTTCAGGAATGTCTTTGAGATTATCATGATGTAAGTAGCTGTTAAAATGTATCTTTGAGAACTTGTCTTCAACACAGAGAAGGGATTTGTGCCTTCAGTCTGTTGCAGTGGCTCGCACAACCCAGACTTCTTGGGAAGCTGTACTTTACTATTTATTTCAGGAAAATCCTGCAGAATGTTTTCTGAAAATAACTTTTAGCACTAGCTGTGGTGTTACAGTTAAAAAGAATGATTTTATTTCCCTGCTGTTATTTTTTTCAGCTGCACCATGCAGGATATTGTTTACCATCTGACCAGTCCTAGGTGGTGTGAATCATTAGAGTTGCCGGTGAATTTTAATGTCAAATACTTGAAATCTCCTGAGTCTACCTCTATCAATTTCTCAACTAGCTGTGGATGTGTTGTTTGTATGTATGGGGTGATAGTTTAATAGTTCAATAGTCACCTAGATAGGTTGGAAGGAACCTTTCAGATCACCGAGTCCAACCATCAAGTCAACTCTGGCAAACCTTGTATCTAGGCTGGGACTTGAACCCTTGACCCTCAGATTAGGATTCTGATACTCGATCTTGGTTTGTGTTTTATTTTTTTAAAATATGCAGAGTCTTCTTTTTAACTGGTCTTTGATGGACACATCACAATGGACTTTTTGAACTACTGCAGTTGTAATAGCCAAGTAACCTTGATCTTTTCAGCTTCAGAAAGTTTGAGAACACCATTCCTTCTAAGACTTACTTTTTACTGCAGCAAAATAAAAATAATTTCATTTCAGCATTCAAAACCTTGTCTTGTTCACACTCTGGAGAAATGTTCATGAGGAGAAGGTCCTAAAGCTTACGGTGCATATTGCTTTGTAGCAATCTAGTGTTTCCTTTTCCCTAATTTCTTCTTTGTCTGATTGCTACTTACTTGTTGCATAAAAGGAGCTGCTGGTTTCATAGGCTGTGTGTTATGGGGCAGAAGAGCTTTTCCTTCCCCTCTGTTCACATCTGGTAGCCCCAGTGTAAATGGATGGTTTCCTGGCTTCTTATTACTTGTGTGCCAGGAGCCATTTCTGCATGTTAGCTTTATCATTTGTTACTACAATGTGTTTGGCTCAGCATGATCATAGGCTTGTGCAGTGTAGCTTATTAGGGTAGAAACAGAAGAATGTAATATTATCAGTTTTGAACACTTGAATTTTTGTCAAAAGTACTTCACACTTCAGAAACCTCTGTTAAAAAATAAAGAAGCAAATATTGCTTCTTTTGTTGTAATCTCATTCACATAAAAGTTGAGTCTGTATTTAAAACATTTGAAACCTCTTATGCTATTTGCTATTGACATAGCTAGTACTTTACTCTGTTGTCACATAATGGATGGAAAAGTAGGATAATACTCTATTAATGGTAGATTTTGTTGTTGTTATTTTATGTGATAAAAAATAACCTTGTTTGATGTCAGTACCTGGCAGCCAGAAGTGGAAAACACGTGCTTGGTAGGGGTGCAGTGAAAGGGATGAGAAATAAAAAGGAGCCTGGGAGAAAGGCTTAATTTCTCAGGCTATTTAGCTATAGTGTGCAGCCTGTGACCTCCATGCCCTCCAGTAACTCCTGGGCTGCAAGTAACAGGCTTAAATACTCTACAGGTTCTCGAACGTGGAACGAAGGATTAATTCAAAGTATTGTGTATTGTAAATAGCAAGAGATGTAGTGCTTTCCCCCTATCACTGTCCTTCTGGGACAGACGTGTACAAGGAAAATTCAGTGATTACCCAAAACTCTTGGGCAACCCAGTAGAACTGCTAACTAAGCATGTGGTGAGGGTGCTTGGTCATTGGTTCCTGTGGGAGCTACTGAGGTCTTCATCCTTTCTGTCATCTTTTGTCTGTGCAGATTGTAAACAGGATAAATTCTTAATTAAAGATTTTCCAAGTAATGTTTAATGCCTTAAGTCATTACTCACTGTTTGTAATTTAGTTTTTATCTTGTGATTCATGGGAAATTATTTCAGTTGGTTGTGTGAAACTCATCATTGGCTATAGCCCAGTCACTTTTAAGAAAGGACTTAACTGCTTCTCTTTCTGCAGTCATAGCAGTAGGACATGTTTATATATATGGTAGCTCTTTAGTAACTATATTGTAAACTGTAGGTATGGTGATTAAAAGACTTGAATCTACTAGTTATATTTCACTAAATTGGTAGATTGCTGGAATAAAAACAAATTGATAATTATATTTTATTTATGGTGGTGTTGCACAGTTGTGTCATTTTACACTTGTGGTATGGCTTAGAAGAGTTTTTTTTAAACAAAAGCTTTTTTAGTTTTGCAGGATTCAGAACAAGAACTACTTTAAATATTTGCAGATGTTGTTAGAACGAGGGAAGTTTTGTATCTTTCTCTACTCTACAGCTGTGATTAAATTCCGGCAGCCTGTGTGATGCGGGCTGTCTGGTTGTCTCAGCAGAGACCCCTATGAGATATTAAGAGCAAACATAAATTAACTGTTAATGGACACTCAGAGACACCAAGTTTTCTTGGTACAAATTAAATAATGACTGATGTACTATGTAAAATTAGATCTTACTTTCTTAACTGGTTTTTTGTGAAAAGAATCAAGTATTAAGAATGTAATTTGGGAGTTAGTGCTGATATTGGGGCAGGGAGAGAGGATAGCACCCAAGCTGTTATGAGAATTACAACAGGATTAATTTGATTTTCTTTTTGGCCCAAAGTTACAAAGTTTTGTTTGTGAACACCTATGTTTCTGGGCCGAATAAAGCTACATTTGTTTCATTTGTAGGATCGGTCAGGTTACACTTCTGGCCAGTTCAGTTTTACTGAAACCACAAATGTGACACATCAGAAAAGGGGGAGAGGAAGGAGCAATGAACAAGAGAAAAGTATAAAGTAAATTTTAAGTAGAAAATAGTACCTAACCCATGTACAGGCTAATTATAGCCTTACATATTCTAAACACTCATTATTAGAAATTAAGCCTTCTTCTTCCAAACTGTATAATTACATTGTATTATGAGTAGATAATTTAATTGTGAAGTCATCATTCAAGTTTTTCAAAATCAATTAGAGCAAAGTATTGCCTGCCAAGCATCTGTGACCTTCAGTTTCTCCTGTTCACAATGTGTTTTTCCTACTGAAGAGCTTTCTTTTTATCCCCATGTACTCATTCACATCATGTGTTACTAGTCTATGTCACAGCACTAAAATGTATGCCAGAAAAAGTCTGGCTGTGTGATTACATTTGCTGTATTCAGTGTGGTGAAGGAGAAGAGTTAGTGTGAATTCAGCAATCATTGTCAACCATAGTAACTTTATGCTGCTGTTCACTTGTGCAAATAGTTATCTTTATGTTCCATGCAAATAACTTCTTCAAGCTCATCTGTTATCATCTGCTTTTTAGCTGATCAGTGTGTTTTGATAAACTGCAAGCATACGGAGTTTCTCATTCTGCTTTCTGTATGTAAGCCAAAAGAAATTAATTACCAATGCAAATTATTCTTTCATTGATCAGTTTATCTTGACAGTTTGATGTCGCATCACTGGATTAAACTTCTAAACTTGAAGTGCTCATGTTATATGTTGTCTCTACCTTTCTTCAACCCTGTCAGTTTAAATTTCAGGCAATTAACAAGATACTCTGAAAATCCATAGAGTGTGACATCACATCACACACGTAGAATCACAGAATATTAGGGATTGGTAGGGACCCAGAGAGATCATCTAGTCCAATCCCCCTGACAGAGCAATATGATTGCTTCCTAAAACATTTAAACTCAGTATTTAAATGTGTGGATTTTAGCCAATCTATGCCCTACCACTTTTTCTATTGTCTTTATTTTCTGAGTTATTCAGAAAATAGTGTGCAGAAGAGTTACCAATTTTTCTCTGAATACTAGGTTCTTAAAAAAAACCCATGCAGATAGCATAGTATTTGTTGTCTTTAGCAACCTCTGTGATTTTTGATGGATTTTCTTGAGTTATGAGTTCTCTTTTTCACCAAGGTCATCCTGTTGTGTGTTGCTGGGGCCTTGAAAATAGAAAACCTTTAACGTAGGGTCTTCGTACACCATATACCATAAAATTTATCAATCTGAGGGAGCCGATTTTAATTGTCCAAGGACAATTAAACAGGAACTTACAATGTGATGAACACAAGAGAAGTGAGGGGTTTTTTTGGTGCCCTGTAGGTGGTTTTTTTTCCACTTGTTTGAAGAATTTGAGTCATCCGAAAAATAAGATTCTGTGGAAGAGATTTCCAGTTCTGCCCTTACATACAAATGAGAACAAAAACTGGCTGTGCAAAGTGCTGCTGATTCAGGTGCAAGAACTGACAGCATTTGTGTTGTATTCCCAGATGTGTATATAGAAGAATATGAATAAAATAATAACCAAATTTTGCATTTGAGCCAAATAAGTAGCTTTTCTTTTACTGTGATGGATGACCCATACAGGCCTTTTAATAGAGATATGCAATTTTGGACAAATAAAAACCATATTGTTTTGTTAAAACATTTTGAATTAATTTTTAGTTTTGTCTAGTGTTTTTAAAAGTGCCTGAATGATGTTGTTGAATTACTAGCTCTAACACTTATGTGCTTGTGTTGGACTTTGTCCTAAATCAAGTCAGTCTTTTCCAGATGGTTGGAAGATCATCAGAAATTCTGCAAGAAATGTCATTCTTTAGGTATTTGTATTTTTGAAAAATATAATGGTTTGGGTCAGTGAGTCTGAAATTAATTCAGGTGACAGTCAAAAGAGAATGCTGTCTCTGTAGAGCATTGAGTGTATGTATAGATGCTTCTGTGTGCATGTATCTGAAGACTTTAAAGTGATTGTGCCCAGGGAAATGCCAGCTGAGTCCTTGTTGTTCTGCCCTGGTGCTCGGTGTTTGCTGCACATGCTCTTGAGCTGGACTTCCCCTGAGCTAGGGCAGAGGCAGTTTTGTCATAGCAGTGAAAATTGCATGTTACTGACTTAAATACATCACTCAACTCTTTGGGCCATGAAGGTCACAAAAGAGCCCAGAAGATACCTGTAGTCCTTCTTCATCCCGTGTATCTTGGTTACACATCACTACTGAAGTTGAGATGAAGTTTGACAGAAAATCCTAAATACAGGACCCTATCCCTGTGCTAAGCTCTACTTAATACAAAGCTTAATGACCTCACTGTGTTTTAACTGGCCTTTTTCTGTTGGTGTAAGGCCTGGATGTATATAAAAATATTAAAGAGTTGATGGTAGTTTCATGCCGTGTTAGTAAATCAAGCACTAACCTGCATAATGTCCGCTTTGCACAGTGGACACAGTGTAGATGTTCATCTTTGCATATCATTTAAACACTTTGCATACAGCTTAGTCACTTTGTGGAGATGGCTTTTACTTCAAAACAAGGAAAAGGTCCTCTTTCAGAGGCCAAAAAAATCAGTGGATACACAGTCCACTCATCTCTTTTGTGTAGGAAAGTTATGATTTGGTCAAAAACCTTACGTATTTCACAGGTGAAGAGCTCTGCATGTAATGTGATTTGTGTTCTGAATTTACATAAACAAATAGCACCATTTGTATCAGGAACCTAGTGTTCCTCTGCAAAATTACATATTAAATAAAGATTTCTCTTTCATGGTAGTAAAAGATTTAATCTATTTAACACTTCTTGAAGTACTCAAAATCCAACTAAATACTGCTTAAGAATATAGGTTAACATGACTCTTTCAAGGGCTGCAGAAATGATTGACCTTGTTTGTGTATAATCCAACTGCATACTGCTCTTTGCCCTTGAAAATTACTCTTCCAAGTACAGACTTAATAGATCTAATTCCATCTGTTTCCACAAATTTGAATGTTGTCTTTCCTTCAGAATGGAGCAGGATTTAGGCAAAATGAGTGTGACCCAACGTGACTCAGTGTTACAGCTGGGACTCTGTCTCCTTGCTGCCTTGGGGTCCTTCAACAGCCTGCACTAGCCCTATTCATAAACTAGGTTGCCTGTGTCAAAGATAAGATAATCTCCACTTTGGAATATCTCATAACCATCTGGGAGCTCTAAGTAATCCAAACCCTTAAATATAGTTCAAAAGTAAGAATTAAATGGGGTTCTTGTTTTAGAAGCCTTGTCCTTTGGGGTGGGAGGTTTTGTTTTGAACAGAGACAACACCCTCAATGCAGAGTGGCTAATATTAAGTAGTTGAGTCAAGAGAAATGATTGTTCATACTTAATGTATTAATTACATACATAAGGATATTTGTGAATGTAATACTCTGTTCTCTTTTTCTGCAAGAGTGAGTTTGCCAGCACTTGGTCAAGTCTGACATGTGTCCCGCAGGTGGAATTTCATGCAGCAAAAGCTTTGTGCTTGGTGTTCCCTGAAAGTCGAAAGCTCACAGCTAAAGGATAGGTAGAGAAGTAAGTAGAAGTTGCAACAAGGGTGTGTTAGGTTCTTGAAGGACCTAGACCTAGAAAGGTTAGTTTCTCAGATGAGATTAATTAACTTTTTAAGTGGAAAGTTCATTTGAATCCCACCACTAAATGATGTTGTTTAGTAAGAATTATATTCAGGGACCAAGATTGGGGCATCCGAAAGCAGGAGCTGTGTGGAATATGCTTTGATAAATTGATCAGAAACACAGTATAATGCCTATCTGTACATAACCTACTGATATTAAGTACTTTGGCATAGTACACCTGTTAAAATGTAAGAAAAAAGGTTAAAAATGACATCAAATTGTAAAAATTTTTTCTTAGCCACAAAGGATGAAGTTCTCTTGATCATGTTCAACCTGATCTAATCAGCTTTGCTTCTGCTTTTTCGAGCTTTTTGCCAAATCACAGGGGAAATACACTTTCTACATCTGATACCTGCTGCTCCAATGTGGAATAATAGGCTGTTTCAGCAATGTGCCAGATAGGGGCAGAGTGAAGTGGATATTGTTCAGGTTAGTACTTGATAGGTGCATGCCATGTTAGTAAGTCATCAATTCTTTGTTTTTATATATAGATATATAAAGATAAAAAAAATAGAAAATTGCAAATTTACTAAATTACTAAATGTTCTGTATTTGCTTTGCTTCCCATAAAGAACAAACAAGAAAATGCCCTAAAGCCTTCTCCAGATCTTCAGTCATCACTGACTTAATAATGGAAGACAGAGTATAGTTAGAAATTAAGATAATGTTAAAAAGTTAATTGAGCTGTTTCTGAATAAAGAGCAGGCTATTGTGGAAATAATGAGCATGCTGGCAAAACTTCCTTTCTCTGTAAACACTGGTAGGTCTCAAATATTTTTTCTTCATTCTCTCTTTACAACAGCTCAGAACAAATCCCAAAGCACAGATATCTATTAGATTAATATCCAAGGAAAGTTGAAATAGAAAAAAAAAAAATTAGCAAAAGGACTCTGCAGAGCCATTCCTGTACATGCAAGTGCAATGGATTGTTTAGTGTCAGTGCTACACTCTACAAATTGCCACCTCTAAAATGTACATTCACTAAGACTCTGTCCCCAGTGTGAGCCCTTTATTTGTAGGTAGTAACCTTGTTTTATCATTTCTTCAGTGATTGTCCATACTTTTTAATGGCAAATAATGAGAATATAAAAATAAATCTGTGTTGACATTTTTATTCAGGGCTCCAGAAGAACACTTTCTAGCAGAAATTGGTTTAGAAGCAAGCTGCAGTTTTGTTATATAAAACTTTTGTGTGGGTATTTTGACATATAAGTTGATTAAGAATTTGTTTGTAGAACTTGTTTTCAGCAAATGGTTCATCTGGAAGCAGTCTCTTTCTGTGGAGGCCCACAGGCATCTGTTGTGCCCTGTAGGCTGAGACCACACGGGAAGGAAGGCAGAGTGTGCAGAGGCTGGCTGGGCTTTCCCCAGAACACTGTCCTGTGACCCCTAGCTTACCTGATAAAAGATCTCTGGCAGCAGAGAATAGTGAACTTCATCAGTGTGATTCAGTGCCTTGAGGCAGGCAGCTTGACACATGCTCCAGGCTACTGCGGGGTAGGAGAGTCATCCCAACTTTCCTCTTCACTATAAAGTAGTATTTTAACCACAGGGTTCAGGCTGCTGGTGCAGTGGGTTGCAGAGAGGTCTCACCTATGGCTGGAGGCATTGAAGAACCTGAGGATGAAGATGGGAGCTTTGCTCTGTACACTCTTGACTTTTATGAGTGCTCTGAGTTGTGTAATGTGTTATGTTTTTTTCCAGATGTAGGCTCTTGCACCCCTTTAGTTTGAAATTACAGCATTGGAAATTGCTACAAAGGTTTGAGTAAGTGTACATCATTTTTGGCAATAAAAAATCAAACAATGAGAATGGTACACCTGAGGTGCAGGTCTTGTCTGTGCCCACGAGGGGGCTGTGCAAGACTGCAGTGAGTTGTGGAGATTTCCACAAAGCTTCTTGACTACCTGGATCTGGAAAAGTGCTCTCCCCTGAGTTTTGATGCTGTCATGCACTTCAACTACCATTTGGGAGTGCATTGCAGCAGTGAAAATTGTAAATCCACCACAGCGTAAGATCACCGAGTGCCATACATCAGCAAAGCCAATTAACTTAAATAGGAAGTGGGTTTTAAAGTGCATTTGGGGATTACAGGCTAGCTGGAGGTGGGAGAAATGGATACTTACAATTTCCATCTCATTTTCTGATGCTAAAAATAGCTGAATCTCTCAGTGAAATGCTAGTTTTCACTGAGCTCTGGTTATCTAATACTGATACTAAATGTATAACATCTGCTGATGTTGGTAGATAAGCATGTATTGCAACTCCAGAAACAGTTTCAGTGAGGAATTTAAGTGTGCTGCATAGAATAAGAACTTTGGTTTCTGGTTTATTTTGCTCAAAAAAATACAGAAATTATTTTGTTATGTATATTCCTAAAGTGAGCTTGTTCAGGTTGAATTCACTGATATGGTGAAGAAGATACATACGATTTCTGAACATTTCCCTGGGATAATTTGAGCAAAATAGCTGTGACTCAAGGCTTACTGACTTACAGTGAGACTTTTTTTTCATAAGCTGTAAGATTAAGTGAAATAGGCAAACTGTGTTTATGGTATTTATTGTCACTCTCTTTCCGACAAATGTGTTTCCCTTTTATTGTGGTAGTATGTTAGTGATAGGCCCTCTTTTCAGATTCGGCTGGAGCCACACCAGTGCTTCCCTATCCCAACAAGATATTTCCATCTTTTCTATTTTAACAAAGTAGTTTTACTGAAGTCGGTGAAACCAGTCTGTGCAAGTTACTAAATGCATAAATCCTAGCTACATGTTAGGACAGTTGCAAATTTAGGAAATATGCAGTGACTGAATGAGAGAAGAAATAATTCACGTAGTACAGACCAGAATTGTTTCATTTGTAGTGTTTATAGCTTTGGGGCTTGAGAGTTTGCTTGTTATTTTTAGCATATCAGTTCCAGATAGTGCCAGCAATTATTCCTCAGCAAGCTTTACTTCCATTTAATTTCCAAGTGTTAATTATAATTTAAAAGCAGTATTTTGCTGTGTTCCTTTTTTTAAAAAATATATCATAGAATGCATAGTCTTTCCTTCCAGAAATTTACTGATTTGATTTCTCACCTCCACCCACACAAAACTTTAAGGTTTTTGTATTTATGAAATGGAATTTGTGTTTTTAAGTATATCAACATCTGCTGTTAAAATTACTGTTCATAAATAGTAAAAGATTACTGAATGAAAAGATTAACAGTTTTATATCTGCTTGTATAAAACTTCTCTTCATGCATAATATGCATTCACATACATACGGTCTTTTTGAAGACAAAATTTTTCAATTGTACTAGGGTGAAAGGGTCTGTATTGACAAAAGCAGGAATTAGAAGTTTTTAAAGTAACTGCTGAACCATGTATTTGACTTTCTGTCTTTCTAAATCTGAGTTGTGCAGGGTTTATTCTGAAGAAAACTGAGCTTTTTAAAAATAAGCTACCACACCATTGTTAACTTATGGCTAAATCTACACCATTTGCCTCCCTTTTGTAAGGGAATTACCTGCAGTAAGAAGCTAGAAGGGGATCCTACCTACAAATCCCAAGTGGGTACAGGATCTAGTATGGTATGAAAATACAGATATAAATGTTCACGTGTGTTAAATCTGTGAGAAAATTCAGGATCAAGCTCTAGTTAAACCCCTGAACTACTTTCCTATGAGATTAGAAGGATGTGAATTAAACAGCAATGTAGACCCCATTTTGACTCAGTGCTACTGCTTTGTATGTGTTTACTGTGTAGCAGGGACCTCAACAGTAAGCTAACTTATTAATCTAGAGTTATTGTTTATCTAGTATCCTCATAAGCAAAAACATTCTGCTAATGTGTCTTATCAGTTCTCTCAGTGATCTTGAAGTGCTTCTGCTGTGTCTGTCTGATACTGGAGTCTCCACAGGGCTAGTAAAACACACAATCTCATGGAACTGATAGGGTGGGCTCATGCAGAACTGAAAAGATCTGCCTTCTATATTTTAGCAAGTCTTCTTCCACATGCAGTAATCAAGGTATTTTTCTTTCTTTAAAGTTATTTGGCCAGCATTTTGGAGCAGTTTTACCATAAGCGTTAAGTAAAGTACGATGTATATCCAGTAGGATGTATTTTATTACCGTAATCTTTGTGCAAGTATGGTATACAGCTGAAGTTCTTGATTCAAGCAAATAACTAGAAAATTCAGAAAGTATTGTGACCATAAAGTGGGCACTTAGTGACCCTTTGTGTCCTAGATGTTTAATCAGAGCATGCAGGTTCCTGACAGTTTCTCTCTCCTATCTGCCAGACTCCCCCTCAGAGAGTTAGCCTGAGGTATCCGAAATGTCAGACTGTTTGGCAACTGAGTCTGCCTTTAATAACTTCATCTACTTGACATCTTTACAACAACAGATTGCCATCTTGGTATTTCAGGAAGATATAATGGGAAATGTTCATTTTTTGCTTTCCAGATGTATTTGAAATCCAGCCTGGGAAGCACAAAAATAAAATTTAAAAATTGCGTTTATATTTTTGAGTGCAATACAATAAGCAGCCCTTTTTAAAGAAAACTTTTAAAAATGCCATTACCAAAAATGATGACAATCCACTAAAATGTTACTGAACATATGTGCACAGCCCTTACATTTGCATGTTGACTCTATCGCAAAGCCTCTCAGCAACAGACCATAATCAAAGTTTAGTAGAAGTCCTTTTTACCAATAGAAAATGCACATTCACATGCATTTTCTACCTTCCTCTCCTCAGTCTGAAGCCAGTAATTGAAAACTTGAACATAACACTTCTTCATTCAGTAGTACCTGAGGGGGAAGCATTGGCAGGTGGAAAAAGTGGGGTTTTAGTGTGAAGAGCTTTGACATTGTAGCTTGAGATTGTATTATTTGAAACAAAAGAGTTTGTCAGCAGTGGGTGTAGGTGCCTTGATACCTCAGGCTCATCTGGGTTGTTCTGGTCTACTGTTTAGACTGCCATGACACAAACCTGTCAAGGTTATCCATTGCATACAAACCACAAATTTCACCAACACAGCAACATCAGTGCAGATGACACATGCTGTGGCAAAGGTCTAAAAATGTTGGATGGTATCATGTTTGAATCAGTGAAGGTCTAAATGTGTTGAGTGTCATCATGTAGGATGGACAAAGGTCTAGGTGTGGTGAACACTGTTATCTAGAGCTGGCCTCACAGACTTTCCTTCTTTCTTGGGATGCTTGCTATCAAAGTCTTCAACATCTGCTGTGTATAAATATATCTTGAAATCAGATGCCAGAGAATATAATAGTGGATGGAAGTGTATGTGAGTTAGACAATAAAGTACAAAAATAAAAATCAATGAATGGGTGGATGTGCTATGTGTAATTACTTGGGTGCAAATTTCAGGAGAGGATGTGTCCAAGCTTCCAGTAACCTGATTGTCTTGCTCGAGTGCTTGTTTTCTCAATCAGAGACAGGATACAAATTTCAAAGAGCTTGCCGTGTGTCTCACCAGAACATGAGAACCTTCCTCTGTCTTGAGCAACCACCAAGATGCTTATGCAAGCAGCATGTGGATCAGAGCAGAGCATCCGTGGACATGTTCTGGCACTGTTTCATCAGTCTGAACAGGTTTACCTTAACCAAAAATGGTTGAAGCAGTGATTGACAAGTCAGGTTCTGCTTCTTCTATGTCAAGGTAACATTGAAGTGTTGGAAGAGTCCTGTAGCACTATCTGGTATCATACTGCTGCTGATTTTTTAACTGTTTTAACTCTTTTTCTTTATAAATGCTTGTAACAAAGTCCCAGTGGAGCAGCTAGCTGTCTCTCATCCATCAAAAAATGAGGCATATTCTCAAGGAATTAGCACAGTGGTTAGATACATGCCTTTCTGAGGGCATCCTTTGGAATAGGGGCTTTTGGGGAGGGCTGGGAGAAGTAGAAGCAGCCATCTGTGTGTGTGTTTCCTTACACCAAAATCTCTGATACTGTTACTTGAGTGGTTTCCTTACTTTTCTGCAAGTCTAGAAGTAAAGGGTTATTATAGAATTTTCTGACAGTGTCTCCCTGTATTCATTCCTCTGGTTGGCAGAAGGTACGAGCAACCTGCATTTAGATCCTGACTGGTTAAAATGTCATTTGCTGCTACTTGCCTTTCTGATCCCTCAGAGATCAGAGGCTTAGCTGTAAATATGAGGAAGGCTCAGGATAAAGCTGAGTATACGGACTATCAGCAGAAGGTCACTTAGCGCTGGCAAAGCGAGTGGTTTTCTTTTTCATTTAAACCTTATTCTGCCCTCTGCTGGCTGTTAGTGTTATGACGTAGAGATGGTAGAGTTAAGAGGGTACATGCCTGTGCTAGCTTGCTGTTTGCAATCTGCTGTACCAAACAGAATTGGAATTCTTGTCATTAATCAAATTTCTCGCCTCAAGTAAATTTATAAATGTGTGCCTGTTGCATTTACAAATTCCATTATATGAAGATATGTAGTCAATACACTAATTTTTGCCATTAAAAAAATCATCCCAAGGTACAAATTGTTAACCCAGGAATATTTATTGTGCCATTCAGAGCTATATTTACTACCTGAAGGCAAGCAAATTTCTGATTTTTGGAAGGTTGGAACTCGATGATCTTTAAGGTCCCTTCCAACCCAAACTATTCTATGATTCTATGATTTGTGATATGAAGTAATTGTATTAAGAAATGCTAACACTGTGGATGCCTGTGCTATTTTAATGCCACTCTTGCTGCCTGCATATGCATTTGGTGCCTGTATTTATTAAATGATTGCTCACTGGTTTTCTCTACACATTTTTTGGCTCATTGATGTTATGCTCATGTTATGAGCAGCAATTCCGTCTTGTTTATTTCACCTGTAATGCAGCAAAGTCCAAGAGTGTTCTGCTCCAAGGCAGGCTTCACATTATGGTTCCATCTACTTTCCAGTTTCAGACAGAAATGAAACAAGAAGCATTAGTGACTTCTAACTTGCCTCACCTCTTGAGGAGGTTTATCCTATGCTTTGAATAAGTGACAGGTCTTATGATGAAAAAAAAAAAGCACAATGTCTGTGTAAAAGGAGGCAACATAAGAACTGTGCAGACCACTTTAATTCTGGTGTTAATTCTGTCTCATTTTTTAGGTATTGATCAGCCTTGATCCTTTTATATTACTTGGAGGAGCTTGAGACATATGCACTATTAAGAAAGAAAACCTGAAAAATAGTACAACAACTTTGGGATAGTTATAAACAATGCTAAAGTTACACCTTTCCATCTGAGTTATGTCCTTTGGTGCAGATGATATTTACTCCTGCCTCTGCTTGTCCCTTTCCTTTTCTCCAGCCTCCACTTGCTCTAAGTTCAGTTTTTCCTCTTTGGGCTCTTGATCTGTATTTGAGTTCACCTTCTCTACTGCTTCTAGAAGGAGAAGAAATCTGAATTGTTGGTTTGATGATGCTTTGACTTTCACATCACTGAAGAACTTTCCACTAGAGCTAGTTTAACTCCTGCTGGGAACAGGATTCCTCTTCTTGGCTACCTATTGCANTCCTGAAGGCAAGCAAATTTCGGATTTTTGGAAGGCATGCTGATTTGTGATATGAAGTAATTGTATTAAGAAATGCTAACACTGTGGATGCTTGCGCTATTTTAATGCCACACTTGCTGACTGCATATGCATTTGGTGCCTGTATTTATTAAATGATTGCTCACTGGTTTTCTCTACACATTTTTTGGCTCATTGATGTTATGCTCATGTTATGAGCAGCAATTCCGTCTTGTTTATTTCACCTGTAATGCAGCAAAGTCCAAGAGTGTTCTGCTCCAAGGCAGGCTTCACATTATGGTTCCATCTACTTTCCAGTTTCAGACAGAAATGAAACAAGAAGCATTAGTGACTTTTAACTTGCCTCACCTCTTGAGGAGGTTTATCCTATGCTTTGAATAAGTGACAGGTCTTATGATGAAAAAAAAAAAGCACAATGTCTGTGTAAAAGGAGGCAACATAAGAACTGTTGCTTTAATTCTGGTGTTAATTCTGTCTCATTTTTTAGGTATTGATCAGCCTTGATCCTTTTATATTACTTGGAGGAGCTTGAGACATATGCACTATTAAGAAAGAAAACCTGAAAAATAGTACAACAACTTTGGGATAGTTATAAACAATGCTAAAGTTACACCTTTCCATCTGAGTTATGTCCTTTGGTGCAGATGATATTTACTCCTGCCTCTGCTTGTCCCTTTCCTTTTCTCCAGCCTCCACTTGCTCTAAGTTCAGTTTTTCCTCTTTGGGCTCTTGATCTGTATTTGAGTTCACCTCCTCTACTGCTTCTAGAAGGAGAAGAAATCTGAATTGTTGGTTTGATGATGCTTTGACTTTCACATCACTGAAGAACTTTCCACTAGAGCTAGTTTAACTCCTGCTGGGAACAGGATTCCTCTTCTTGGCTACCTATTGCAGGTCCCTTCAAAATAGTTGCAAACCTTCACTTTACTGAGCCTCCTCCTCCCCTCCTTGCTCATCAAACCTAACAATACATGGCAGTTAAGTGGACTAGTATGGAAGTAGGGTGGGTCTTTGGTAATGAATAGATCTATATTTGACCCAGAAATTCCATTTGTAATTAACCAGCTGGGAACTATAATCACAATTTTCCAGAGGCCTGGCTGCCATCAGGTAGTCACCCTCTGTGTATGCAGAGGATTAGCAATTGTGTTTGAAGATGCTACTTGGAGGAGAAGCAAGCTGTTACTCTAATGGGGGACAGCTGAGACCTGTGCTTTTTGCTGGTCACAAGGGACTATTGAGACTGGTTTTCAGCCTTCTTGAACTTGCTGTGCAAAATCTTTGCTCTCACAGGCAGGATGCACTCAGAGAGGAGTTTGCAAGTGTAACTGTTCAGGAAGAGAGTCGGGTTTACAGTCTTAAATAACTTTTGCACTCATATTTATCTGTTAAAATTAGGAGCTGGAGTTCTTAAAGCAAATTAATTATTAATTCAGTGACTCAGGAGGGTGCCCAAATAATGATTGCAAAGGATGTAAACTATGCTGTGAGACACCCTGCCTGTTTGTACTTCAGCCCTGCTAAGATCCCAGGAGATAGATAAACTCGGGGGAGGGAAAGAGGGTACTGGAAGCTCTGTTGCTGTTTTGAAAGAATACCATCCTCTAACTGGGCTATTGAGTCACTAGCCACTAGACCTTTCCTGTGGTAGTACTGCAGAAAGTCCATCTGAGGTTCATCAGGAGGTTCATTCTAGAGCACACAGGCAGGTGTCCCCAAGGCACTTAGTGTATGACACTCTGCTTACCTACCTTCTTATATTGGGCTTCTTTGTGGCTTGTCCTGTGCAGAGATCTGGGTTTTCTGGATCCAGGTGCAAAACATCCTTAGGCAGCCTCCTCCCAGACAAGTAACCTGCTTTTAGATACCAACTCAAGGAGGAACCAGTGTTTCCTACCTGGAAAAAAGGGCAGAAGGGCTGCTGCTGTCGTAGCCTCATGTCCAGTGCTGATTGCTGGTTGTTGAAATGAGCTGGTGCTGGTGGCCAAGGAAGCTGTGGGGCTACATTAAGCCATAAATATGAAGCCTATAACTCCACGTAGCTCTAGACTATGAGAGCACCACACACCGCTTTTACTGCTTTCCAGAACAACTTTTTTTAGCTTTAAAAACTTTAAGATGATGTTATTAACAGAAGTGAATCCACAGTAATTGCACACTTACAGTTTTAAAAGAAGCACTATTAGTATGATGCTTTGCTCTGAGAAGAGGAGCTGGGAATAAGTGCTGAAGCACCGTGCTTGGAGTTCGGCAATGGGTAGCAGACTGTGCTCAAGATGGATCCGAATTCCAACTTTTTCACCCACCCACATCCGAGTACAAATTTGGTTTTGTTGTTGCTAGTAGTTGTTAAATGCAGTAGATATGAATTCTTTTTGGTGGAGTCTGTTTGGGTTTTTTTGATGCTTCTTTAGTTTTATGAAAACTTTTTTAACTTTTTCTTTTTTTTCCCCTCTCTCTTTGACTTCAGCCATTGATGGATTTCTAAAAACTGATGAAAGACAAAGACTGGCAAAGGAAAGAAGAGAAGAAAGGGAGAAATATCTTGGTAAGATGGCAGGAGGTATATGTATTATTTATGTACATGTATTAATAGGCCTAAGTTACTAATATGACATTTTTTTCTATTCTGAATTTTAAACATTGTGGTCCAATCTGGTCCTATTCTTTATCACTTATATTACTGCTTTTAAATTAAACAATTTAAAAAAAAGTGCCTTCTATGATTACCATTCAAGTACTTAATGTTCTATAGTTAGAAGCTGACTTTGTCCTTTGATTTGTGTATTTTTTGAATATAGTTTTACATGCAAGACATTGACTTTGTAGGATTCTGGAATAATTCTCAGGATAATATGTAAGATGATTTTAGTGAAACAGCCTCAATTCTAGTCTGGTTTTAGCTATATTAAGAGGTATCATGGAATTGTTAAGTATAGGATAAAGCAGATAATTTCTGTAAGTTTTAAAATAGTCATTTTTTCAAGAGAATGACAAAAATTAATTCATTTCCTGAACAACATAAATATTGATTTCATAGTTTTGATAGACCTGATTTGTTTTGATCTGCTAATGTTTCCAGGGGAATGTTAAGGAAACTTCAAAAATATATCTGTATCTATCTACCTATATATATATAGAAAGTGTGTGTGTATACACAGTTTATTTCATGCATATATATGAATGTGTATATGAATGAAATTAACTGTTTTGAACATTTGAATTTTCTATATGCACACATACAAATATATAAAATGTTGAACAGTTAACTTCACTTTTCCTCATTGTATTAACAAGAAAGGCCAGTAGCACTGGTTCTTAAGGTTACCTGTCTGTCCCTATCAGAATTGTCAGTGGCTTATGATTTTGCAAAATTTAGAATAGGGTTACATTTTGAGGAAATGTTAATTTAGACAGTATAGATGCCTGTGGGAAGAATCATTGCAAAATACTGTTTTACTTGCAATAAATAAGCAAATAAACTGTTGACCATTTCTTGACAAAACCTGACATATTTTAGTGCCACGGGCTTGGTGAGCAAGATTCCTTTTGGTAGTTCCTTAGAAAATCTATTGGTGTTTAGTTCCTAATCTCCTTTAGTTCTGTCTGTCTGGGGCATGCACTAGCCTAAGCTGTAGCTTGCATCTCTTCCAGATATACTCAGTCCAGATAACCTCTATCCTCTTGATTATCCCTTCCTTGCTGGGTCCCGAGAAGGTGACAGTATGACTAGACTGGAAAGGACTTGAATTAAAAAGCACACGAGGAGATGAAAGGGAGACTGAAAGCTGAAAAATCTGAGAGTCACTGGCCAAGGGATTTGGAAGGTGTTCTTATCTCCAGACATCACACGTGCCTTCTGGAAACATACTTCTTTAGGGTTAAGACCATCCATAGAATAGGGAGCTCTGGATTTTGATTACAGTTTATCTGTGGCAAATTACTTTAACAAATTCAGAAAAAAAAGTAGTGAATTTCCCAGCAGTGCAGATGCAACCAACAGGTACTTTGGAGCAGTATGGAATAATATTTTTACCAAAGCCAAAACTAATTACTCAGTGGTTTGTAAAGCATCCCTGAATTAAGAAACAAGAGCTGTATGTGTGCCCAAGATGACAGAATGATTTGCTTTTTTGTCCAGAATGAGTCCCATGTTTCACCTACTTACTCAGAAGGTAATCTTAGTACAATCTCTGGACACCTCACTTTATTTTTGGTTTCTATCAACTCCAGCATGCTGTTTTCACCCTTTTAACATGGCCAGTAGTCATGAACAATAAGTGACTGGTCACTTCTCTTCTACTGTTCCTGAGGTAACTCTTTTGTCTGTTGACAAGTTTGATTCTTCATTAATACAAGTCCAGGCTCATCTGCAGCATTGATACTTGTCTGATACTGTCCTGCCTTTGTGAGGGGGAAGAATAGTGAATTCTCACAAGGCAAAAGGGAAGGACAACAACTGTTGGGAAGGATGAGGTAGAAGATGTTCTGTGATGCAAGTTGGATGTGAGGAAGAATTTTAGGTATTTTAGGGTGATCTAGTGTTTGAGGGAAAAATGCAGCTGTTGGAAAAGAATATGGTATTGGGGGAACTCTGGCTTTAAATCAAATTATTGGCTTATGAGTGGGTTGAGGTGAGGAGAGGCAGAAGGCTAGAGCTGTAGCTAAGAGTCTGGGGACACTAGCTTCAGGGAAAAAGGCTTATCCATGAAAAGGGAATTGAGATGGCTGGGCAAGACTGAAGGGAAAAATACTAGAAATACTAGAAAGGCACAGATTTCCTGTACAAGGAGCCAGGAGCTGAGAAAACAGGCTGAGGCTAAGTAGGAGAGCAGGATGAAGGACAAGCTCTTGTATGAAGAGTGTTAATTCTGGCTTTCCCTAACTTTCAAGTTCTTAGACTGGCAACTGTGAGAATATGCCTTCTTTGATATCAGCTGTATGTGCCTTGGTATGTGACATTACAAACTTGTGTGTTTGTAGGCATGAACTCCTCTTTCCTGCCTTTTTATGGAATACACTTGCATGAGAAGTGGATTTTTCCACATGATATGTCACATTACCTTCAGCTACTTGTTTTCTTGTCTAAACCAGAAGCAACAGTCCAGTATATAATGTTGCAGTCTGAAGCTAATGTCTCAAGAATAAGAAACTCCAGTTGGGCGAGCCCTCAAAACCAGAAGGTTGGGGGTTTTTTTGTTTCATGCAAAGAGGCACAAATGGATAGATATGTAGCACCAGTTTGTGAACAGAATGGTGCCTTTTTAAAGCTCCATGAAAAAATTAATGTATGTTATTTTCATCTGTTTATTTTGAAGGCAGTCCCATAACAAGAAACACAGTTTTAAAGAAATTCCGTGGACTTTTGCTTCAATGTATATAACTGATTCACTTTAAAACCTACTGGGAACATTTGTTATGTCTAAAAAAATCAATTTGGCGTTAAGCTACAGAGGGATTTGAAACCTAAACAAGAGTTGTTAATGATTCCGTACAGTATTTTAACATAGGTAGTCAGCACAAATTGTCACATTGTTTACAAAGAGCTTCCCTGTTTATTTTCTGTGCAAACCACTTAGTTTTACTAATAATTCCAGCACTTCTGTGCACTCTTTTTTTTTTAATCTTGGTGGACTAAAACTCTGTGTACTTGTATTTTTTGTTTTATTCAATTTACGAAATACTTTACGAAATAATGTTAAACCAGGAGAAAACTGCATAAAGTGAAATGCACCTTTTTTCTGCCGCAGCTGCTAGGGAACAGCAGATACTGGAGAAGGAGAGAAGAGCCAAACTCCAATATGAAAAGCAAATAGAGGAGAGATGGAGAAGACTGGAGGAACAGAGACAGAGAGAGGAGCAGAAGAGAGCAGCTGTTGAAGAAAAACGGAGACAAAAGCTTAGGGAGGAGGAGGTAAGGTCTCCTGGGAGATGTATGGCAGAGCAACTCTGAATGGTAGCATTAAACATAGCTGAATATTGACATGCATTAAATGTTAATTTCTTCTTTTTTTTGGCCCAGAGACATGTAGGCATTACTTTGGGAACTGCTACTACAAATCACCACATCTATGAACACTACTGCTTGTAAATCAAAAACATTTCAAAAGCCTTTTTGTCTCTTGATTTTTATCTGATCTCACAGAATAGTTATCTGCCTGTACTCACTACTTAGGACTTTGATGGTCAGGTATTAAAGCTCCAATTTTCCAGAAAGCAGGTTTTAAAGGTGAATGTTTTTGTAAGTGGCAAGATTTTTCTTACTGTTTAGTTTCTTATCTTTGAAACAGAATTAATGTTCATGACAATATTTTAGTTTTCATCAGTAACGTAAAATTAGAAATTCTTACTTAAAGCAATGGAGAAGAATCTAGGCTGGTTTAAAACTGACACACAGAACAGAATTAATCACATATCTTTTGAAGCATCTTCACAGTCATCCTCTCTTCTGTTCTCCCTGCTGAGATCATTTAGGTTTCTTTCTTGCTCTAGTGAGTCCAATTTCTGATGCAGATCTCTGAGTGCATTGTGTGTGCGTGTCTCTGCATGACATTCTGTAGAAAACATTAGCACTGCAACTGATAAAGAATTAATGATTTTTGGAAAAGGGAGCAGTGGTTAAAGAAAAAAAAAAGAGGGACAAAAAAAGACATTTCTCCAGTTTCTAGGTGAAAATGCTGTAGAAATAAGCAGTTATTAGCCTTAATTTTTTTTTGTGCTCCATATCTTTTGATCAAAATATCTTTGCGTAAGATGTAAAACACTTGTGCATGGCATCAAAGTAACATACTGCTGCTTTCCATTGAAGTTTTTTTGTTGTTTGATTTTTTTTGCTTTATTCTGAAGAGAAGATTGTATCCTGCTGTTCCTCTTTCAGCTGTAACATAAACTGATCATGGGTTCTGCATAATAGCTGAGAATTCTCTTTAAGATCTTTTGATGTTTGATATATTTCAGATTTTGGTAAGATAAATGTCAAAAGCTGAAACAAAGGGTAGGAGACATCGCTCCTTCCATGGTAACATTACTGATGTCCCTCCCTAGTATTTCCTGCTCTAATAACCTTTTACAGCTAAGCAAAATTGATCCTCCCTATGAGGGTTGTAAGTGACAGGGTAAACTGATGAGTATAAAAACTTCCAAAACCCTTTCCTGAACATTTACACTGAAGGGGAAAAGGAGAGATGTAGAAAGAGACTGCAACTGCCTGATCTCCCTACCTGTATGCTCTTCCTGTGCTGGAGAAATGAGAACAGGATTGTCAGACCTAAGGGAGGCTGTACCAGGTCAGACATAAGATTCTCTTCACTGGGGACCTTGTTTCCTGTAGTGGCTTCCTGCACATGCCCAGAGATGGATGTAAGAGACTTAGCACACAGCAGCATTTCTCGAAAGCATCAGCAAGCCTGTTGTAGCTCCCCAGTATGTGAAGGGAGACTTTTCCAATAGCAAGAGAAAGTTTGCCTCTGACTGATCTTGATACAAATACAACTACTACTTGTGTTTGTTGAATTGTTCCTTAAGGCTTAAACTCTCCAGAGCCTTTTGTGACTCAGGGCAGGACCAGCTCTGCCTCCATTTCCTTTCCATTTCTCTTTCCCCCTTTCCCTAGATTGGGGGGCTTGAGAGAAGGATATTTGAGGAGGGGAACAGGAGAGGATGCTTGTTTGCAGATGAATAGCTTCTGAAGGAGGGGGGGTTACATAGAGAAATAATCTGTAGAAAGGGGAGGATGAGGGAAGAAGAAAATGGGGTAAAGAAGACACCTCTACCTCTGGCTTCTCTTCATATTTACTTGTTATTCTCTCATTTCTCAGATTGTACTTAATTCTGCTAAAGGATCTGGCAAATCTCACCCCTCAGCTGTTCTGATGAGCCCATATTGTGTAGTGGCTGTAGAGGTCTGAGAAAGGAAGTAGATAAAGTTGCAGCTCCCTGAGCATTGCAAGTAACTCACTGCTTGTGAGTCACTCTGGGTGTTTGAGGTCACCTTTACTGGAAAAGCTATGAACTTATATTTCCACACCTGGGGAGTTGTGTGTGTTGTGTTGCATCTTGGCCAGTGAGCCACTGTACTCTGCATCATGTCCTCAGTGTTTTCCCTTTTAACACTAGTTTTTACTGGGTGAGAACTGGAGCACCCATTTTTTCTGCTGCTCATTTTTTCTGCTGCCAAGTACAAAGATTTTTTTCCTTGCTCACTGCCTCATTGGTTGCCCTTTAAATTTTCATTTAATCTTTTTTTTCCCCTCACTTTTTAACACAACAGAAGGCAGTGTATATTTGTGATAGGAACAGGTTATATAAATCTCTCTCGAAAAAACTATTGCATCTGTTAAGAGTTTGAGATGAATAGCTGTTAATAACTTGCAGGGATCTTTTGTCTTCCTACATCGGAACATCCTCTTCTTGACTGTTGTGTTTGCAAAAGCCTCCTACAAGAGGCCACTACAGCATGATTTGTTTTGCTTACTTCCTCACATCTACAGTGCCAGATAAGAGGTATTGTTTTTAAAGTCTCTGGTAACGGGAGTGGATGTTTCTACCGCAGACTGCTCTGGGGTAGCTGGAGCTTGTTGCAGAGCACAGTATAAGGATGTCTAGTTCTTCAAGTAGGAACCAAATAAATATGTCTGAAAATCATCCTGTCTATATTGAGTGTCCCTTTCTAATCTGTGGAGGTCTTCAGCTGCATTCCCCTTCTCTCGATATTGCTTTTAAATCTGCCCACTTCCTTCACTGAAAGCAGTTCCTGAGCCTTGAAGAAAGCAATGTGTTGTACATCAATAGAAGTTATGAAAGAGTTGCTTATAATATTAAGTAGCCCATGGCCTTGAGACTGGAAAATGGCAAAGCTAGTCCTCGTTTAGGTAAAACAATTTTTTCCCTTTCCCTAATGTAAACTTCATATGACTTGGAAATATCTTGCAAAGTGTAGTTGTACACAGGGTATTGGGAAATCTTGTAGAAACTGTTCTTCTACTGCTCTTATATTCCATAAGACAATATGAGCATCTCTTGCATAGGCCATGACAAGTACAACTGCAGGGAAGAGCAATAACATTTTTAAAAGAACCATCAAATTTTGTTAAAAAGCAAATTGATAAAATAAGTACTGATCCCACCAATATGGTAGGGTTTGTAGGAGCTGCTACTGGTAGACAGCATCAAATGTAATCCAGCATTCAGACTTGAAAGACTGATGTAACAATTGCTAAATGGAAAAGTATATCCCACAGGGTTGGAGAGGGTGTTTTAGTGCACATGCATGGTTACATTCATAAAAACTATGCGCTCAAGAGTAGAAAAACTCTTGAGATGTTATAGTGTTAATTACATATTGTATAAGTCAGTTAATTACTTTTTGCATCATAATTATAAAAATAATATCCAGTTCCCAGGAAGGGAGTAAACTCTTTGAAAGGGCTGACAATAGCAGGACTAGGGGAAATGGATACAAGTTGAAGGAGGGAAGATTTAGGTTGGATATTAGGGGGAAGTTCTTTACTAGGAGAGTGGTTAGGTCTTGGAACAGGCTGCCAAGGGAGGTTGTGGATGCCCCGTCCTTGGAGGTGTTCAAGACCAGGCTGGACAAGGCCGTGGGCAACCTCATCTAGTAGATGTGTTTGTTAGGTGGCCCTGCTAGATAGGGGGGTTGGAGTTACATGATCCTTGGGGTCCCTTCCAACCCGGGTCATTCTGTGATTCTGTGATTCCCAAACATCTTATAGCAATTCATGTGCTGAGTGGAATTCAATTGCAAAAGTAATGCAGACATTTTGCTGTAAGCTGGTTGAGACTAGAGTGGAAGTAAGTCTCTCAATTTACTGTGCAGTGGGCACAAGGACAAGAGTTTAGTCCTTAATATAGTTCCAACCATCCCCTGCTACCACCTCGCTGTTAAATGCTGCTTCAACTCCCTATATCTTAACGCAGAGCATTAATTTGACCCCTGTTCTTCTTTGAATGTGCATGTCCTTAACAAATTTTTCCTTTCTATGCAACTAATACTATGAACTGAGAGTAGATATGAATTCTGTTCACAAGAACAATTAAATTAAAAATTACTGTATTGCTTTTTAAGCCATTTTTGGATAACAAATAACAGAGCTCTTTGTTGCCATGTGGAAGACCTACTCAAAAGATGAAACTGAGTGACAGTATCTGGAGACAGCGAGTTCCTTACTGTGATAAAGAATATATAAAGTGGAGGAGAGATCTTTTTTAGCTTTTATTTGTTGGTATTGCAGTATAAGGCAAATTGTTTTAAAATTGTTCGCACAAATTATTTTAAGTTGTAATACTTGCAAAATTGATTTGTTTCCGGTTTTCACATCCGCGTCATGCTTACATTAAAAAAACCCAAAAATAGTCCTAATATTTGGCCCTACACAACTTCAGCGCTATTCTGTTTGGTTTTGGTTTATTTTAGTTCAGATGGTGCAAGTGTTTGTTTTTTTGCTTAGTCTGTAGAAAACCTCAATGAATAACTATGGATTTTGGAAACTGGCATGTGTCTTTTAGATACTTTGGTAGTGGATACCTCTCTTTTTATGGCTTTACTTGTTCTTAATTTAACCTGCATGAGGAACTTGTGCATTAATGTTTTTTTGTGGAATCTTACTGTATCTTTAGTGCAGAGATTATTTCCTCTGTAACTGTTAGAGTTCCCAAATGAGGATCAAATTGGTTGTTTGATATGTTTTTCAGAAGACACTTCCTATAACATAGAGAGGAAGGGGGTTTTGAGCATTGCTTGCTAATGGAGTGCTTTGTCTTGTTGTTAAGTGTTTGTCACAGACCAAATTATTAATGCATGGATTGTTTATGCTTCCATGTGTCTTACTGGTTTTTTTTTTTGCATCTTAGTTTTGTTCCAGCTTAAAATGTGTTTTTTAAAAAACCCTATGCTTTATGAAAATTTGCCTCTGTATTGTATTTTATCTAAGCTATTTCTAAAGGGCTTCATGAGGTTTAATAATTATGGTCTATAGAGCTTATTTAATGAAAGGCTTTTTGCACATCATGTAGTGGAAGATTTCTTCCACAGATATGTGGGTAGCACAGGCTTTCAAATATGTATGAAAAAAAATTTGATTTCTAACATATAGCTATTTATTAGATATGGAAATAAAGAATCTATAAATGTATGTTTTACTAATAAAGAAATTGCCATCATTTTCCTTTGTAAGGAGTGTGTATATTGGTGCTAGATGCAGAGTAGTAGAATGTAATTAAAAGAAGCTGGCTGTAGAGAGCTGATGATGAAAGGAGGTGAGGCTTGGAAAGACTAAGTACAGAAGACGGAGTCAAGCAGAATTAAATTAACGTTGGGAGTTGGGGAGGTAAAGGCAGAAAGTGGACTTAAAATGCAAAACCAGTGCACTCAGGTTTCAAATGTGAAAATTCCATCAATGAATAGTAAGGCTAGAAAGAAACTGTAGCAAAGTAAATCAGAGGGGGGTGACTTTAGATTCCGGAGACTGGAAGATTGCTTTTTCTTTTATTAAGTATGGTTGAAAACTGTGTGGTTTTTCAGTGCTGTTGCAGAAGAGCTTGTTCTTGAGCTTTGTGATGCTTTCCTCTGTATGGAGAAAAAGGAGAGGAGGAGAGCGAGCATAGCATCTCTGTGCCTGCCTGGATGCTGACTAGACAAAAGGGGAAGGAAAAAAAAGGACATGGGAGTAGTCTGTTGGGGTGGTGGGGGCGGGGGAAGAAGCAGTTGCCTGCCTTCAGTGGTCTTTTAATGATGTTATCTGATAGAGCATGAACTAAAGACATAGAAGAGACACAATTCAAGTGAAAACTCAAAATACATGACTAAAGATCAACTCTCTGGAGACATGGCAGGAGAAATTCTAAGAGCAGGGCGGGTCACCTGGCTGAAAGCTAACAGGATAGCTGAGAATGATAGAAGGGATATGAGAGAATTGCTTTTTTTCATTCTTTATGTAGAGGGTAATAAAGTGATTTGTAATAAAATAGAAAAAGTTTAAAGGCAGAAGATAGTGATTGATGTTGAAACTGATGAATAATTGGTAACAGGGTTGGATGAGGTGGAAAAAATGAGGTCAGAATAAATTACTGGAAATCATGGTAGTAGAATAGATTTTCTTCAAAGGCGTGGAAGAGATAGAAGTGAATAGCAGATATCCAGAAAATTATGGCAGCATCTGGCATTACTGAAAGCCAATGACCACAGGCAGAGTCCCAGGAAGATAAAACAAAGTTTTACAGGTACGCATCATAAAAGTTCAGGGCATGGTATTTACTGGATGTTAGGATCTGATCTGTTGAAGGAGCTCTGTCTGAGACAACAGTGCGGTGACTGGCAGAGACATGTTTGAATGTAGGTTGAAATTTTGTGTTAAAATATTTCAGGGCTGGGGAATGGAAACCTAGGCCAAAGTCATGGATCAGTGAGAGAAAGTATTTTGGCCAAGGACATCTTTTGCACAGCTGATCTGAGCTACCAAAAACGGTTGGAGACAGAGTGGAGGGTTGCCAGAAATTGAAGGGGGTACGATGTAATCATAGCAACCTACCAGATCAAGGGTTTGATGTGGACAGAGTAGGAGTTTTGTACTAGGCTAGAGGGATGTAACAAAGGTAGTAAGTAACAGGGGCAAAAATATTAATGTGGTCAAAGGGCTAAAAACCACTGGGGCAGGAGATGGAGGCAGCAAGGGTGGGCTCATCTTTCACGGTAGGAGTTGAGCTACTGAAAGAAATGTGAGGGTGAAAGAGATTGCCAGATGCGAGTGTCATTCTGGGAAGAAGAAAGAAAAAGTGTAGTAGATCATGGAATGGTGGGTGGGGAAGAACCAGCTTTTCTCCGCTTGAAAAGAAAAAGTGCGGAGATCATTGCCACAACAATAAGCCACTGAGAAACTAGCAGAGGGAGGAGGTGGGAACAAAACTGTCTGGAGGTCTTTGAGTGAGAGTTAGGAGGTGGTAGTGGGGAATAAAGTGACCATATGTAGCTGTAAGTTAAAGAAAGAACAAGATTTGGAGAGGAAAATAAACCTCCTTCTTATTTTGCACCCCTCTGAAAATCCAAATTTATCAAGTTGTGGGGAGGAAAACGAGGGCGGAAAGAAAAAGAACCCAAAACCTTAATCTCAGAACAACATGATCAGAGCACTAAAAAAAACCACAGTGGAGAAAAAAATAAAGCGTGAGCTTTTAAATGCTGGCACTATAAAAAACATAGTGGAGGAAAGGAGGGAGTTTTCGTAAAAATAAATAAATAAATACTGCATCCTCCAAAGTAACCTACTTTGGGATTGAAGTGATCATTTATCTGCGTGGCTAGGAGGAGCCACTGGCATTGCAGCAATTTAGCTGTGCTCAGAAAGGGATGGGGAAAAAAAAAATCCTGAGGTCTGCATAGACAAGAAGGAGTTAATGCTTGTCGAGCATTATTCTTATACAAATTAAGTCCAGAGCACAGCAGCAGCCTCACCAGCAGGAGCAGATGCTAGGCAGTGATGCAACCTGTGTTATTTACTTAGGCCTCTGTAGTGACCTCAGTAGCTTGCAGACAAAGGATACTCATATCTGGAGGTAGGTAGCATGCTCATACTTTCTTTATTTAGTCTTTTTTCTTTTCCTGCAAAAAAGCTCCTGTAATCACCTTGTGTGGAGCAACAGGGGAACTGCGTGTTTTTAGCCTGGTTTCGTAAGGAAGAGAAAAAAAAAATCCCAAACTGAAAGAACTGACTCAGATCTCACTTCTGATTTTGTACCAATAAAATCAGGAACGTTTAGAAGCCATGATGCGTCGGTCCCTTGAACGCAGCCAGCAGCTGGAACAGAAGCAGAAGCGATGGTCGTGGGGAGGAGCACTGGCTGCAGGCTCAGGAGGGAGAGATGGTAAGTGAAACAGGCTGCCTTGCCTGCATTGCAGATCTCAAAGTGGAAAATGGCATGAGGTTGTGGAGATGGTAAGGATGATGCATTTTATAGTTAAGGGTGGGACTGTAGGGGCTGCTGCCTTGGGGTGTGAGAAAATGCTTTGTAATTGCTTGCCAGGCTTCCTCTCTTTAATACCTTCTGGGGAGATGGGTGACTCCTAACTTTAGGAATTGCACATCACTTTAATAGAGTAAGCAGAATCTGTTGTGAGAATGCTAAATGCTGAAATGAAAATATATACTCTCCGCCTTACTCTCTTCCCCCGCATTGTCTTCCCCCACACAGTTAGCAAATTTAATATTCACTAAAGGACCAGGCGCTGTCTAAACCTTGTAAAAGATGATTGTTTTTATTTGGTACTTCTAAAAATGGACGGGAATGTCTAGACAATAATGTAGCATGTGAACTTTAAAATAGTTTGGGTTTTTTCCCCACATAATTTTTGTTGCTGCTTTTTTTGATTTGGCTTCAGAAAAAATTATTTTTATTACATAATCAGTCATGTACTGCTTTTATCTTTTAAGAAGATGCACATTTTCTGTTACAGGTCATGTAATTTATTTAAATTTGCCAGGTTTGAATAAACTTGTTATGGGGGAAAAATATCTGTTTAGGTGATGATGAAGTATGACAGTTATTCTGTTTCAAAAGTATGTCAGTATACTTAATTTTAAAAAGGCAAACTGTTTCACATCGTCATTTTCTCAACGTGCAATCAAAATAGCAAGGAAATTAAACATAGCAAAAGAAGTTTTTTATACTTTGAGAAAGAAAACAGTTTGTCTTTGTGATGCAGTTTTTGCTTAATTCCACATCCCCCAACTTATGCAGTAATTTCTTTCACCTCTTTTTGCTCTGATTTCTCTGCTGTGTAGGTGAATCAGAAAATACCCCACCCCCTGTTCTAGGTTTAGCTGCCAACACCCCTACTCCAGACCCTGTGACCTCTACTGCTCCTGCTGATTCCTTCAATGGTATTTCAGAGAATCATAGTACCATCGTGTCTTGTTTATAACTGTTCTAATCACTGTGATCCATCCACTGATCTTGCCCTTCCTTAATCACTCTTTTCTTATTATTTCAGTCTAGTACTCTGCAGCATTACCTTTAGTGATGTGGACAAAATGGCTTTTTAATTTCCTTTTAATTTTGTCATAGTGGAGCAGTGCATGCCTCACATTCCAGCACAGTAGAGGCATTTCATGGTTTTCTCACTAACTGTAGGCTTCTACCACTCAGATTCTCATCTCTGTTACTTCTGTGGGCACTCTGTGTTGGTGTGTGCATGTGTAAATATAATTACACATATATTTGACAGTTCTATTGTACATGCACAGGTGCAGATGCTCTTTAAAAAAAAATAAATTCAGTTGCAGAGGAAGAGAAAATATGTTATGGAGATGGCATTTCATTCAAAAGAGTCCTCTTTTTTGATCTCAAGGGCCTTTTTCTGCAGTATTTTGAGAACAAGCAAATTTGATGTTAACAGCCATGCTATGTTTGCAGTCTCCAGAAGTGGATATTAGCCAAGATTGTATTTATAAAAAACTCAAGTAGTTGACTTTGTTAAGGCAATTGTATTTTGTTTTCTTTTATACTGTTCGGTTGTTTTAGGGGATTGAAAAAATTATTTGTTATTCACGTAAGAGCACGGTGAATTAGATGAGTCTACCAAAATGAAGAATGTAGTATTGTAAATAAGATTTCTAATTTTAACCACTTGGCATTTTGAAAATGTAACGTAGCCTTTGCTTTTAAGAACTACGTTCCTCCTCTCCCCAAAGGGAGGAGCTAGGCTTGGGTGTTGCACCTGCAGAATGCACAGTAAATGTTGTTCTGCCTGAGATCTCCTAGGAATATTATCTCTGAGCAAACTGATACAAATTTTTGTACTAGTTATTTCTCACAAAGAGATTTGGATATGCAGTGGAAGTTTTTTGCAGCATACCAAAGTTGTACATGCTTTTTTAAAAAAAGCAAATGGATAGAATTATGTTGTTAACTGTAGTATATAGAAGCAAATCTTGCAGACTCCACCATGGCAATGTTTTGAGGGATGTAATAGGGAGTGCAGTAACTCAGGGCCTGCTGAATTAGGGCCACATGTCTGTCTCTAGTTGAAATTTAAGGGACAAAGCATCTAGGCGTTTAGCTTCTGATTGTCATGTATTAGTACTCTAATACTTGAACTATGTTTTTCTGTCATTTAGTTGGATAAATGGCAAGGTAGGAAATAGGTATTATGCTCAAATGGATTTTGTCAAATGGTATTTCAGAAGGAAAATTAAAGCATTTCAGGTATTATCAAAAAGCACTTTTAATGAAAATTATCAAGCACAGAAAGATAAAGCCAAATGGGTGGTGCCAGATCACTCATGAAAACAGTGAGTTCTCATTTTATGGATGAACAAGTGTTGGTTATTTTGTTTCCATATTAGAATTATACTTGAGTTCTACCTGAGCTCTTCCAGACTGGAAATAGAGGGGAGAGTGGATGGAGATTTAGATGTGTGCAGTTATTCTTTGGGTAACTTTCTGCTTGTGCTGGTATTAAATATCTTCTGTCAGAATTACTTCAGCCATTCATGCCTGACATGTATTTATTTGCCTGTGGTAGTATTAAAGACAGGCTGCCACAAAACTAGAATGTTAAATTCACAAGCAGAGAAGTTGCATCCCCAAGCATGCCTTATGAAACACTGGTCCTCCAGCAGTCAGAAAGAGCTTATCTCATGCCTTATTCAGTGATGTGATCAGTGGCAAGGGCCAAGAGTACAAATGCGAGGTTAATTTTGGGAGTTTATCAGCACTGTGATGTGAATACAAATATCTTCAATGCGTCTCTCTGCAGCATGTGACAAACTTTCAGCTTCTACCATGAATCTGCCAAAGCAAATGGAATCGCCAATCAGTAAGCGCCTCTCCTCCTCCACAGCGGCAATAACACATTCCCCCGACAGAGGCAAGTGAATATGCTGGTCTCCTGCCAGCATAAACTCTCCTTCTGCTTAAAGCACTTCTTCTCCATGTAGCCATGTAGCTCGCTTTTGTCTGTTACTCAAAAGAACTCAAACATTAGGGAGGGTCCAAAGTTAATGAGATAAAATAGTTCTGAGACTGCGCTGCCATGCTGGATGTTCTAGGCCAGCAACAAGGCTGTGGGTTTGGGTTTTTTTTTTACTGATTTTTTTTTTCCAATTTTAGATACTGCAGCAAATGGGCTTGTAAGTAAATGTGGCAACTGCAGCAATTTCCTATTACTGTATACACCTTGTGATCAGCTAACTCAAAAATAAAAAACCAGCAGACCAAATGTGTGGCTCAGTAACAGATGTGGGATGTACTCTGGGGCAGAAGTACATCCAGTGAGCCACCTGAGAGACTTCAATCTGGTGACCAGTATAGTGGAGCCCTTTAATTTGATTTGAAATCCTGATCCGTCAGAGGCTCAGCGAAAGGATCATCCTGCAGGATTAGTGGTTAGTGAACACCACAGAGAGAACTGAAGGGTTCACCCCACTGTGAACTTGTTAAATTTTTTTCAATTTGTTTTGTAGTGCTTCCCCCCCTTATTTTTAAACTTTAATTATTGGGGGTAAAAAAAATTGCAATGAAGGCCCATTTCTGGAATGAGAGAAGGTAAATTTACTTCCATTTTTGAGTTGCTTAATGAAAACTCATCAATAGCTTTGAGGTTATTATGATAGGTGGCTATATATATATGTGCATGTCATAGGAACATCTATAAATACCTTTCTTACATAGTTGATGCTTATTTTTATGGCATAGAAAGGTATGCAGACATATTGTATAAATAAGTCTTATATAATGCAGTGAGATGGCAAATTTTAAATGCGGTCCAAGTGTGGTTGCCACGCTTGTGAGTAGCTGCACTGTTACACCACATGGTTCTGCTGCCTTTTCTACTGGGGAAAAAGGCAAACCTTTTCCATGCTGAGTCATAAAAGCAACCATTTTGCAGAATGACTCTGTAAGAATGAAATGCAATGTGGTCTTAACCTTACTGTATTTATTGTACAGGTGGGAAGATAATTTAAAATGGTGGAGAAGCTAGGAGCCTTTTTTCAGAGGGAATGAAAGTGATCTTTAAGTATTTTAAATCTCAATCACATCAAGATTTTTTTTTTTAATTTTCATTTAATCATTTCATTGTTTTGTTTCAGTTATTTTAATGTAACATTGTTTTATTTCTTTGCATTTTAAATTTTATTTTATTTGCTCCCATCCTTCAGCTCACCGCATGCATCTTAGTCCAATGGAAAACTTTATTGTTTCTCGACTGCTGACTCCCACACAGTCATCTTTAGCCAGAAGCAGAAGTACATTAATGCTTTCTGAGCAGTACAATAATCCAGGTAAAAATGTGAATCACTCACTCTGAAACCGTTAAGGTATGGTTTTGGTTGTGTGTTAGTGGCTGAAAGAAATGGAGTACTATGAAACAAACGGCAATTTACACGAGAATACAAAATCAACAATGAAGTTATTTATGGTAACAGTATATTTGAAAACTTGAAAAAACACATCATCTTGTCTGTCTTGTTCTGAGTTTCTTTTTTAAAAGAACATAGTTTAAAAACAAAAGCAACAAGAAAAGCAAACAAAAAAATGAATTAACAAAACCATAAAAACCTAAGCCCGTGGAAAACTGAATATGTTAATTTAAGAAACAAACTTTTAGACCCGTGTGTTTCACCTCTCAGAGGCAATCCCCTTTCATACCTAAATAGTATGTAGAAACAAAATCCCAGTGCAACATCTGAGCCTTCATTTTTATTAGGGTTCCAGTTCTTTACCTGTTGAATTACTTTGTGTGTGTATAGACACAAATATAAAATGATACTCGCTTAGAGGAAGAAACAGAGACACAAATAGGAAGGCATCAGTTCTAGAAGTTATTCATCTTTAAGAAACTAGAAGTTAGGGTTGATACTTACAGATAGGAATAGTAAGTGGCAGTCTGACAAAACTCTTATTTTGCAAACATCCACAAAACTAATGTTTCCAGTTCTGGTAACACTTAGGCATGTGCCTGACTTCCAGAATAATTCCTTTTTATAAAAACTATACCTAGTCAGTGTGTTTACTGAAACGTGGACAAGTTAAACAGTTTGTTTGGGTTTTTTTACTTTTATTAAAAACAAGCCCCACACCCAAATACCTGTCTGTAAAAGGAAACATTTTTTTAGGATAAAAATGATTAGACGGTATAAAGATGGTCAGTATTTTCACATGTCCTGGTTGAAACAGGCTCAGGTCCTGTATCTGTGCTTTGAATACAAAGCTGTCTAAGAATTAATGGGAAAGCAAGACTACTTTCCTTTGTGTGCTACTCCTTTGTCACAGTGCACAGGGATATCAGCATTGAAGGACTCTGAAGTTACCTCCCTGGTTGCTACATCAAAACCAGCATCTCTTGGAAGCAGAAATGCTGTCATACAGCACTTGGCTCATGAGAATGTTTCAAATTTACTTACTGCTCAGGGATCAACTAATGCTAAGACTGCACAGAAACCTAATTGAAATTAGATCAGTATACTGTGCTTAAAATCTTGAGACAAATTGCTGGGGCCACCTACAGATGTTGTTTTCTGTGTTGTATTTCATATTAAGGAAATCAATAGAGAATTTCTTTGTCATCTTGTAAACTCCCAGCTTTAATGATCCTACAATGAAAAGAGAGATAAAGTAGCACACTGGCACATCTGATCAGGATGCAATTTGTCTGCAGATGGGTTTTTACCCTCAGCTTATTCTGAACCAGGGTTCTCCTATTGCCTTGCAAGTCACAGGTTGCAAACTGCATCAGTGCTCAGAGATGGTTGATGATTTGCCAGTATTTGCTAGCAGAAGGGTTGAGGGAGATGTCTTTGTGGCATATTTTTTCTCCATAGAAGTTGATCCCTGAACAGGGAGGAGGGCTTTTCTTTCCCTAGAGCACACACTGTGCCTCATGTCATTATGTTTGGGTCAGAATTGCTCCCCTCCTCCATTTGCTGTAAGCTTAGAAACAAGAAGTCTCAATTAAAGACTCTCATTATTAGTCTCACTCTGAGATGGGATTCAGGCAAACAGTTGTTACTAGACACATACAATTGAAATTTATTTGCAGTTGAAATAAAAATACTTAAATGGCATTTAAATTTCTGAAGATTTTTCTTAATATTTACAAATTGCTAGGAAGTCAGTCAAAGAACACAGACTTAAAGACTCACAAAAAGGCTTCCCCTGAGAAATTTTATCAGACTGCCCCAGTGGAGACATGTTAGAAATGTGAATTCCTTTACATTTGAATATAGTTACTGCCTCTCCAAAGTCAATATCCTCCTTGATTTCAGTAGAATAAGTTTGGAAACACATTGTCACATGATTATGATTAGCATCTGTCTTATTATTAAAGCATATACTTTGTTGATTGTTCTATATGTATGTGAAAGTTTCATCTTAAAAGGCAATATGAAACAAAAAAAAGGATTAAAATACCACATTAAAAAAAAAATCCTGTTCATATTGCAGATAAAGATAAAATGTCCAGAAAGAGCTGCCCTGTAAACTATGATGTATCTGTCACCCTCAAAGTGATGTCCACCACAAATAGCTATAAACTGAAATACCTACAGCAGCATTTAGTTTGGGTTTGTGTTGTGGTGTTTGTTCTGCTTTTAAATTAAGTATTATTTTGTAAAGCAATTAAGGTATGTTTGTTTTATATAGGCTTAAAACAAAAAATCCTTACACCTCTGTTACCTTTCCTGTTTTGCAATATTTGTTCAAATGTCCCCTTGCTGGAATTGTTTGATTACTCGTTTTACTATACGCAAAGGAAGCTGGACTTTTCCAAAGAGAAAGGAATCATAGTCATAGTCAGGTGTTTCAAAAGGTATATGAGTAAGAGAGCAATATTTTTAAAGATAGTTTTTTTAGTAGGTTTTTTTTTAAATTATGTCATTTTCAGTTGAGCCATTTTAGTAAGTATGAGACCATGTTGAATATGTTATGTGCTGTCATCTTTAGAAAACTTTAAAAAAAAACCTTGAAAACTACCTTTGAACATTGTAACACAAAAGTATACTGTTTTCTCCTCTCCTTTACTTCCTCTGTCTTTGCTCCCTTTTGCTCTTGCTACTGTACTATAACTCTTTAGTATTCCATATCTGTCCTCGTGTAGCACCAGCTAGTCCTCTTAAATCTCCCTACAAGCCTTCCCCTACCCGAAGCACCGACAGAAAGAAGGCAACTTCCCCCTCCACTGCCGATGCCGTGAAAGGAGCAGCTGCAGCTGAAGTTACTCAGGTGGGTTTGCTACCGTTTTGATTTCACTTCTGGGAAAACTGCTGTGGCTTCTTGTTCACACCTTTCCCTTTACGTTCATAAAATTGAAGTGCTACCTACCCCTGTTGTAAGAAATGACTGTAAGAAAGTGAGCTTCGCATGCATGCGTTGCTTTCCTGCTCCTGTGTAGCAGCATTTTAATATCTTCCTCCTCCTGGGAATCAGTGTCAAGCACCAGGATTAGAAACAGCGACACCTTTCTTTATTTTCAGGGAACTGAGGTTTCTGTCACAGGTGCACGTTTCATGGACTTGCCTGTAACTTCAGGGAATGAGGATGACAAATACTATATCTACACAATGTGACTATTCAGTCTTGCTTCACATATTTTAGAAACTTGCCAAGTGTATTGACAATGCCTCTGTTAAATACCAGTTGCTTAACTCTTTCTCTGGACATTTTTAATACTGCTTGCTTAAGAGATGCATTATTGATCCACTGTAGTTTCCAGAAAAGCCAAGGCAACCTTCTCTAAGTCTACACAATGTAAGGCATGTTTTAAAAAGTTTATACTAGGGCTGTAAAATTCATATAAGGTCTTGTGTCTTGTAATAGCTAACAGCAGGGAGATTCATGTTGTCTGAATCGGAAGCAAAGTGAGAGGGCCAAAGCTGGAAGTTTAAGATTTGTGTAGTGTCTTTCTTAGGTGTGATTCACAGTCTTACATCCAACAGCATTGCTGTGAGATGCCTGGCTGCACCACTGGCCGTGTCTAACAATTTTTTGCATACAGGTGGTTTTGAAACTCCACCCAGTGCCACAACCTCTTCCAAGAACTCTTGGAGAGACTCTGATGTGGTGTTACTTATCTGCAACTTGTATGCTATGTCCATGCAAGACCTGTTTGTCTGTTTCCAGATCTATGCAAAATAAAACATTGCACTTCAGTTGTGAGCTGGCATTTAAAATATTTTTATCTTAAATGCGGGCTAGACAAATCTGTTTATATCAATCTTGTTAATAAAACAATTGAATGTATTTTGGATGTGTTGGTTCTTATTATGGAAACTAAAATGAACTGTATTTCTAGACTGAGAAGATAAAGAGAGAGAAGCGATCTGCAACACCTAATTCATCATCTGGTATGGGATCTCCTCTGAGAAGGTCTGATTCTCCTGCTGCCATGTCCAGAAGATCTGCATCACCTGCAACACCTAAGTATGCCTTTCCTAATGATAAGATCCTGACAGCTTCTTGTTGCCTATGATGGAGACAGATTTTTGAGGAACTTCCTTTGGAGTGTTGTGTAAAATCTAGTTAGTTCTAATTGTACTGACACACATGTCGAGAAGGGTGGGGAGAGAGAGAGATGTAGATGAACATATATATGTAAAGTTGTGTTAGAGGTCACTAGAGACACTTCTCTACCTTTCCTCAGTCTTTTGAATTTGTCACATTCATTCATGTGAAATACTATTTCACATTCCTTTTTCAATGGGCTTTCATTTTATTTGGTTTTGTAGTAACTCTACCTAATGGGATGAAATGCACAGAACATGAATACTAACTAGAAATTCCAGCAGTTAAAATACTCATTTCCTATTGCTGGGATAACCATCTGGTTCCGTAAATATACTTAACTATGAGTCATCTAAACCACTGGTTTTAATCTTTGCTTATTTACAGACTTCTTTGGGTTTATTGCTTTTGGTTGTTGTTTTTCTCATGTGGAGCTGTGGGCATCATTTACTAGCAACTGAGTTGCGTTTCTTAGTTGTCTTTTGCAGACACTCAAAACTGTAGTCTGTGTACCACAACTTGCAATTCCTAAGTCTAAGCAAATGTGTTTTCAGCTTTCTTATAACAGGATATTCAGCCTGGCTCAAATGCAGAAGAATGCTTAAGTAGTCATGGTCTACAGCAGTTGTTTGACTTGTTCTTTTCCTCTCCTTCTGACTTGAAAATTATTTCCTTTTGTCTGATTTTATTTATTTGACAATTTTTTTTTTTTTTAAATCATCTGGACCTGGTAACAGAAGTGAGAATGCTCACACTGACACTAAAGGCTGTTGTTATTTCTCCATACTCAGGATGCCTGAAGGAAGGGAGATCACCACAGACCTGTTTTGCATATTCTCTTTATCATCCCAAAAGTGTAGTTTCCATTTTTATTAAAAGTGTCACATTGCTCCAGGTCCTAAGATTCATTTTGCATAGCTTATTCTATTTCTTAAATGTCAAATTATTTACAGTCTCACTTTCAGCGTGCATATCCTTAGGATCACAGTGTCCCTACAAACACCCTCATAAGACTCTTGCCAGTATAGTACCTCTTACTTGTTCTAAGAAAGTAACCTCACCATCCTAAATCAAGATATCCCTGTCTCCCCATTTTAAACGCACTCTGGTCTGATGGACCAGCTGATCACAAAAGGTGTTTGGCCTCCTGGCCCAAACATCAGAAGTCAAATGCCTTTCCCTGTATCAAATGTGAGCCATGGGACACCAGTTTGTGTTGTACCTTGTGGTTTCCAGGCAGATGGAGCCCAAGTTCATCCCACTTACATCACTTCAAATAACTGCGTCTAACCTGGCCATAGTCTGCAGCAGTTTTGATGATCCTCTTTCTGACAAATTTCTTCTGCTTCTAAAACTAGCTAGTTTTCCTTTTCTGTTTCAGCTCTGGGTGTGCAACCCTTTAATGGAGGATAATTTTGTGTTTGAATCTGGTATTAGACAAAATGCCAGCTCTGGGCATTCTTTCTGGTTTGGTCACATCTTGCATGCAACTGGGAAACTGCAGTTCTTTGTTTATGCTTTAGGGATACAAATTCTCAAACCTGCAGTATTATATATGTTGCCATCAGATTCTGAACTACATAAGGTTTGTGAAGAGTGGGATGATGTGAAACTTCAGTGACAACCAGCTTTTTTTCATTATACCTTTGAGCAGATCATTGCCAAGTGGCACTCAGAAATGTATAAAGTTTGACTTATAAACACATGTTATTCTGTAAGTACTGGTACTTTCTGTTCAGAATGTGTCTTTCAGATCACTCAGCATAAAAGTGATACCAGTATAAAAGTATCATATTTAGTTGAGCAAATGATAGGTGGGAAATGGCTTGCTGAGAACTAAGCCCTTCTTGATGGGCAGACATTGGAAGAGTTTGTATAGCTCATCAGAGACATCTGGGGAGAAAAAGAAACAGATGTTTAGTGTTTCACAAAAAAAATGTGCTCAGTCTTGATTTGTAGTATTAGTTTCCACAAAAGGTTAGGCAAGAATGGAGACTTTTCCCAGTGGTGCAAATTATGAGGAATCTTTTTATAGTAAAATCTTTTCATGCCTATAAGGAATATAAACTGGTGTTTTTAGAGAAAAAGGCAGATGCTGCAGGGAGGAATTAAGAAGCCTGCTAGTGTGTTTCTCTCTGATTGTGAGTCACAGCAGTTACCTTTTTTTTTTTCTTCTCTCTCTTCCTCAAGAAAATCTGATTCTGACTACAGCTAGAAATGTATTACTGAGCATTTAATCTTAACATGGCCCAATTAGAGCACCCTCTTTGACCTTAGGAGAGATACAGTAAATAGAGTTTAAATCCATGCTTATTACTGATTGCAGAAATGCAGTTCTGCTTCAGCGTTCTCAAAACTTGCCTTCAGAAATGTAAAGTGAAATTTTAAAAAGGTATCCTGATTGCCATATTATATTATTATATAAAGACTCACATTTCTTCATGCATATCCAATGCCAGGTAACAATAGGGCTGGTTAGTGGTTTCAAATGGAGGCACTCAGGTTTTTGGAACCTTTCTTTAGATTGATATAATCTTATATTTTCATTTAAAATTAACTCTGGAACATGGCTAAATATGTAGATAAATATTAATTCTTATTGCATACCTGACAATATTTTATAAGTTTTTAATCTTTCTCTTTCCAGCACACCATATGGCCCAAAAAAAAAATTTCCTGGCAGAAATAAGAGTGTGTGTTGTGTAGCAGGAGTGGTTGGTGATCCTGCATAGCACCTTCACTTGGAAAGGTTCTGAGGAAAGAATCAAGTATGGCCAGTGATTTAGATGATAATTAGCTGTATGCACGTTTCTTCTTAAAAGTACGTGACTTGACATTTGAGTTTTCTTGGCATTGTTCTAGTTACTAGTTCTTCACAGTTGTCATTTTGTTTTGTGGGTGGTAGTTGCTTGCTTTCTTACTATGTTATTTCATTATTTATTAATTAAAAAGCTCTTTTCATCACAGTAAAGTGATTCAAATGAGACAAGAAAACTTCAACATATATAAAGTGCAAATATTTGAAGTTGTGGATTTTACTGAGAAAAGAAGAAANTCTAAAGAGAGGTAGTGATTGACAGTGAAGTAGATTCAAAGTAGTTACATATATGAAATGCAAATATTTGAAGTTGGGGATTTTACTGAGAAAAGAAGAAAGATCAACCCAAAAACATAACATTCAAAACAAAATGAGTGAACAAATACGGGGGGAAAAATATGTTAAACAATAGTTAAAACCAAGGAAGGAATTCAGATTCTGAAGACAATTGACAAAGTAAATGGATCAAGAAATGCCACACAAAAAGAACCCCGAACTATTGCTTTGAATCCAGTCTGTATCAGCTGACAAAGATGAAAGTGAAAGGATAAGAGAGCTGGGATAATTGAGACATTAACTTTTACTTTTACAATTGCTATTGTGTACTGATTGTGTAAAGTGCTCCTGTTCTTCAGATCTTTCACAAGATCAATAATACCAGGGTTTTTTGGTAAATGTTTTTTGATGCTTTGTCTTCAAAGATCTATACATTAATCAGTTTATTCCCGCAGTTTCCCTCAGAGAATAAGCAAGCATCCCATCTTATAGATCAGCAAAGCAATAAAGCCCTTGCCCTTCACGTGTCTTTGGGTAAATGGTCCTTTTGAAATTGACGGGACCTGACTGAATCAAGGAAGCAGGATTTAGTTTTAAGTGTCTTCAGATGAGCCATAGTTATAAGCCAGAGAATGAAAATGGGAAGCTCTGTCAAGCCTGTGTGTTACTTATTTTGACATATGAGAAGGCAAAAGGGATCAGGGGAGAAGGGGAAAGGGACTGCAGTGCTGCTGGGGAGTGACTTCAGGTTCCTTTCCAGTTCCCAGTCTGTGTCACTGTCCTTTGGCACAGTTTTGCTAATTGACCCGATAACTTGGTGATTCTTTTAAGCAACATCCCACTGCAGTCACAGGGACATGCTTTGATGTTGGAAACGTACATAGAATCATAGAATAGTTTGGGTTGGAAGGGACCTTAAAGATCATCAAGTTCCAACCCCCCTGCCATAGGCAGGGACACCTCCCACTAGATCAGGCTGCTCAGTGCCATGTCCAGCCTGGCCTTAAACACCTCCAGAGAGGGGGCATCCACAACCTCTCTGGGCAACCTGCTCCAGTGTTTTACTACCCTCATTGTAAAGAATTTCTTTCTTATATCTAGCCTGAGCATATTCAATCAAATTACAGAATACTGATGAAGCATGAACATGGAGTAGTACAAAAAAGCCCAAAGTTTTTAAAATTACCTGTGAGAAAAGTCTTTGTATGTAGTGAATTCCTCACAGAAGCAGGTCTAGTGTGCTAGTGTCCTGCAGTGTCCTAGTTTTAGATATTGATACATGCTACATTCACTACACTTGGTCTTTGTTTTGCCTTGGAAAGATAAAAATAGAATGTTGGTAGAATGTTGGATTGAGGCTATTTTGAGGGTTTTTTCAGCAGCTAGCTAGAGAGTGAGCCAATTCAAGATTTTGAAAAAAACTGTAGTAATGCAGCTATCAGAATAGCTGTTCTATAGACCCATGCTGAGTTTGTGCTCATGTGTAAAATAAAAAAGAATCTGGCTCTGTCTGGAAAAGATCAAAACTGTAGTGGAAAAGAACCCTGCTTTTGAGAAAATATCACAAAGGGCAGAGCAAAAGTATCAGAACCCAGGAATAACTTGTGATCAGAGCAATCTCAGAAAACAGGCTTGAGAATGTGCAAGTCTTTGGTGTGGTTTCAGCAGAGCTTTTGTTGAGCTAATAGGGAGATAGGAGGGGGTGGAGGATGGATGATGTGTGAAATAATGCAACTCTGGCATAACTGAGGGTTTCTGATTCAGAGCCAAGTGTCCCGAACTGCTATAGTCAATGACCTGTCACATACCTGGCTTTTCTAGAGAGCATGTTGTTCTCTCTCTTGCTGTTCATGGACAAAATTGGATTTGACCTCTGACTCATGTGCCATGTGTACTTTATTTTCTAACCTTAGCAAAAGCATGCTCAGAGCCCCTCTTACACTCTCTCTGAGATATTTCTCTGTAGTATGGGCTATTCTGGCTATTTCTGTTCTAATAGATTTAGAGCAATTTTAATTTAAGGGTGGATGGTTCTGCAGACCTGGTAGAGGTTCTTGCAGTGCGTGTTGGGATCAGGGTAAGAATGGCTTCTTTAGAAGCTGCTGCCTTCATGTCACCACAGGATGGTTAGATGAGAAAGCTAAGACCTCCTGGAGGGAAGAAGATGCTTTATGTACTTCTGTGTTCCACTGTTCCATTTAGTGACTGAGACGAGCCAACTTGCAGGCAACTTATCTGGTACTTCTTCTTGCATTTTTGTGGAGTTGTCATCTTAATTCTCATCTTAATTCTCTGATCCTCATCAGGCACACTTCTGTATTCCCACATTCTTAGCAGAGTTTCATTACATCCCTTTCTTTTTCTCCCAAGGCTAAAATATTTTCAGAGCCTAAGCAGACCACTGTGCAAGCTTTTATGTTTTTCCTTAACAATCCCTTTTTTTTCTGTTTTCACGGTCAAGTTTATCCATTTCTGGAAAAAAGTAGCATAACTTGAGTGGGCTTTTTACACTAACAATTCTGCTTGTCTCTAGGAATGATAAAGATGCTGAGATGACAGTATATTTTCAGTACAAGGGGAGGGGGAAGGTGTTCATTTAGTATTTTCTTCAGGCATCCAATAAATTATTTAAAATTTCTGAAAAGATATTCCCGATTGGCCTTCTCAGTTTTTCATTCCATGCACTACTCTGTTATCCTTGCAGAATTCAGTCTTTTATATGCTTCTAACTTTTAGTTGCTTCGAAAGAAGCAGAGCCAGAATGTTTCTTGTTCTTCTGCTCAAAGAGCTCTAAAAACCCTGAAACTTTAGGTCTAAAGATTTAAATATGCATTACTTAAATAATAGGATTCAACACATGCCTCTGGTCCAACAGGTAAGTTCTGCAGCCAACCTACTCTAGTTCCTGTGTGGTACCAGCACAGCTTTTGTGACTAGACTCCTTCCTACCAACCTTTTCAATTTGATTGTCACATCTTTATCAGGGAACAATTACTTCTGTGCTAATACTGAAAATGACTCAGGCTTAGTTATGTGACTGTTCTGCTGCTCCTGTCACAACAAGATAAATCAAAAGTATTGTAAGGAATGAGTGCTAAAGCCGGAAATATGAACCAAGGACAGCAAAAAGGGACTACACATTGAAGAAGCATTTGATTAGCAAGAAACATCCTCTGTTGTGCTGCAGAGAAGCATAAGAAAGGTTGATCAGTTCTTATTACACAGTATGTTTTCATGAAATACATTTGGAAGTGACTGTAATGGTGAGGCACATCTGACATGTTCATATGTAGGTGGAGCCTTGAAATTTCAGCCTTGATCTTTAAGAGGATCTGGGAGTCTATCTATATCCTAAAGAGAAAGCAAAAGATAATCCTTCAACCAGATATGATCAACACCAGCCACTCTTGTTGCCTTCCTCCATTTCTGTTTTTCACAAGACCTGGAAATAGACTCGCCTGTCCACATCTCCCCAAGCCTGTTTCTGTCAAGGAGCAGTGGGAGCAGGCTGCCCTGCAAGGCAGGGTGAGCCAGGAGTTGTAGGTGGCAGCAGGGCAGACAAGGACAAAAACCTCACTCATAATACCCCATCCCACAGCAGACAAAAAAAGTGACTAGGGCAAGTCTGATAATAGTGACCAGACTCAGCCAAGAGTCCAGTGATAGCCAGTAAAGTCCTTAATAGGGCTCATCAAAGGAAAACCCAAGACATCAGGTGAGGATGAGCAGGCTAGGAGGCTGGGAACGGGCTTAGCTCAGGAAAATCAAGGGTGAGGACCTGTGCTGACAAGGGAGCTCTTGGGCCTGCAGGCAGAGGGTACCTGAGTCGAACTTCAGATCAAGTTGGGTGCTAATCTACCATCACCCCAAGGGTTTTTGGAGTCTGTGATGGCTTTTCAGTGGGAGTGAGAAAATTAGAGTGGTGCAATACTCTAAATGACCTCACTGTATTCTTGGGTCTCACCCTTTTTCAAATATGGTGGAAAAGAACCCTTTCTTCTCCTGAATTCATAAGCTGGGGGGAGTTGAAAGACATTTAATTTCTAGTATCCTCTCTGTAATGCAAATGTTATTTTGGTTATAATAGTCTCTGACCACACAATATTACAGTGAGATCTGTACAAAACTTGCACATCCAGTCCATTAATTTTTAGCCGTTGCCCATGTTTTCATGCTTGTGGTTTTCCAGACTGAGTGTTAAAGTCCAGGAAACACACTATAGTGTATGAAACTATATTGTATAGATGAAAGAAGTGATAAGGGATAGCACACTTATAATTCTGTATTCACAAAGAATGATAAAACTATGCATGTAATGTTCACTTTAATGGAACATCTATTCTAATGGGGCTCACATAAGTCATTATTTTAAGATTGTAATCTCTTTGCTTCCATACTGCTTAGTCACACGGCCAAGTCTGTCTCAATGTTACAAGTATTTATTGCTAGTTACTGGTGTTACATAAATTATGCATGGTGTTTGTGTGGAGTTTTGTTTCCTGTAATCTCTCCACTTTAATGTACGCCTATTTTTCAGTGAATATCAAGTATCTTTACCCTTCTGCTTTCCCAGAACTGACTTCAAGGTTATCATTTCACCTGAAGTATGCAACAGCCAGATTAACCATCAATGTCACTGCCACTATTCATTGCTACCCCCACAAGTGCAGCTGTGTAAAAGGTGGCAGGGGCTGAGTTTTGTGCCATTATTAAAATAATTGTTTTAGGTTGCCCATGATTTCATATGACTTGCCTATGACTTGGACAGTATTATTGGTCTTTCAAAATGGTAATCTTCTCTTAAGTATTTGCACTTGCATGACTGTTACCTTCATGTCAGGTTCAGCTTTCATCCAGGTGGTTTCTATGCAGTATTGGGCTACAACAACTGGTATTCCTATGTAGCTTCAGACAAGAAAGAGAAACGATATATGTGAAGACGGAGTTTGATTCCAAACAGTGTAACACACAGCCTGTTTTGATTTTTGTTTCCCCACATCAGGACTGTTGCAAAGACTTACCCTCAGTCTCCTAAAAATGCCAAACAGTATCCAGCTTCTCCTGTGAAGCATCGTGCAACTTCTAATCTTAACCAGGAGACTCCTAAAAAGAAAGCAGATAAGGAGAAAGAAAACGTCAGTCAGCAAAAATCCCCAGGAGCACGCAGTGATGAAGCAGGCCAGGTGACTCCTGAGAAGCATGTGCCTTCTGCAGGAAAGACTGAGAGTAGTGAAGGTGAGTCTTAACAGCTTAAATTGCAAGGTATCGTGGGTTCATGAAGTTTCTAAACACTGATGAGATGTTCTTTGTATCCAGGTATCAGTCATAGGTATATTAATATAAAGATACATATTATAACCAGTAAGTGGTTAGTTTGCACCAGGATCACACATGTATGAAAAACACTTGTTAATGAGGATGTGAAATGTCAGGGTTGCCTGTATCTGTCCCATGTTCTATCTGTTGCAAATGGTGATCATAGAATTGCTTTGGTTGGAAGAGACCTTTCAGATCACTGGGTTCAATCATTGACCTAACTCTGACAAGAACCATCACTAAATCGTAGCTCGAAGCACTATGTCTTCTCTTATCTTAAATACCTCCAGGGGTGATGCCTCAGCCACTTCCCTGGTCTAATGCATGTTTTTGAAAAGCAAAGATGTGATGCCAGCATGAGCAAGGACTGTTTTAGCCTCCTTGCTGAAAGTGTTGAAATGCTGGGTACTCTGAGTTCCCTGCCTAACTTTCCACCCTTGGTTGTCCTCTCCCAGGAAAGATCACAGCAGGAACAACTGATGCAGAGGAAGCCTCAAAAATTCTAGCTGAAAAAAGACGACAGGCCCGCCTGCAGAAAGAGCAAGAAGAAAGGGAGAGACAGGAAAGAGAAGAACGGGAGAGGTATCTCTCTTAATTTGTGAAAATTATTACCTAATAACGCAACCTGTATCATTTAAGATGCTTAAAACTGTGGTGGTTTTAGAATCAGAGTAGGAGGTTATGTGAAAGTGTTAATTTTTTTTCAATTAGGAAATAAGTCTTTTGCAGTCTTTATGCCTAGTGGAGGTAGAAAACAATAATTTGGCCTCTTTATGAAGCCTGAAGAAACTATTACTCATCCAAATAGTTCAGGTATGTGCACAGGTGTGGACATACCTGAAGTATTTTGTTTTGAAAATAAACCTTCGAGGCAGTTTTAAAGGAGCATATTTTAAAATAAGCATTTCCTCCTCACATATAAGAGTCTTCCAGTAGTAGTATATACTTAAATGGCAAAGCTGTATCATTCAACAAAGAAACATGAAGCTTATTTCTATTCCCAGCTCTGTTGTAGAGAGTGTTAAGAGACTAGGCACAAATTAGATTGCCGTGTCTAAGCAGTGGCATAGTGGCTCTGTTGTGGGAGAGCTTTTGCCTTGTTTTCCACACAGGATGCTGGTTGCACGTGCTGAAAAATCATGTGCCCTTCCTTCAAGCCCTTAGTATTAAATTACTAACTCTGCGTGTCTAAATTTAACTTTGTCTGTTTTTATTGAAAACCTGGGGGGGAGGGTAAATTTGGAAATATTTCCTGAATTCCTGATATGCAAGGACAAGAATGATCAGTCGATAAGCAGCTCTTAAATGTGGTAACAAAGGAGCATGATGTCTGTAAGTGTGCCAGGGAACAATTCAGGTGGAATTTGTGCCCATTCCTTCTAGGGTACCACTGTGTTTTGTGGAAATTTTTTGCTGCTGCTTATCCAGTCCCTTTATTTTTGCTGAAACAAAGGAAAAAAAATTGCTTATAGATACCAACCTTTTCGGTGTGAAGTACAGAAGAGGGATATTTTTATTGTTGCAGCTTGAAATTGGAATGGAAATGTTTTCTTTTCTTTGACAATTTTTTTTTTCCAAGTATAATTTCTAGGAAAAATTGGGGCAGTAAGAATAAGATCAGAATGAAAGTTTGATGGCAACCTGAATTCTGGGCATATGTTCAATGTCTTTACTGTATCTTTGCATTTTTCATGAAAATGTGCATAAACTGATGCATAAATTATCAGTTACTGCTGATTGTCTGCCAGGTACAATAAGATTCATGCTAAACAAGATGAAAGAAACCTTTTAAACATACTCTTTGTATTTTTCTGCAGGCTTGAAAGAGAAGAACAGAAAAGAAAGGCAGAAGAAGAAAGACTTCGTCTAGAGGAAGAGGCTCGTAAGAAGGAGGAAGAAAGGAAACGTGAAGAAGCAGCAGCCAGGAAAAAGGCAGAAGAGGAAGCCAGGAGAAGAGCTGAGGAAGAAGTAATGCTGAAAGAAAAGCAAGAAAAAGAGCTCCAAGCCAAACTTGAGAAACAGGTAACATAGAATGTCAAACACAAATGCAAAACTTCATATATATGTATGCGTACAAGCAAATACTTTATAGTATCCGGTAATCTGGCTGAAATAAGTCATGTCCTTATCATATCTTACATGTTTTGATTAGAGGGAAGAAGCAGAAATCAAAGCCCGGGAGGCAGCTGAACAGCTTCGTCTTGAAAGGGAACAAATCATGCAGCAAATAGAGCAAGAAAGACTGGAGCGGAAGAAGGTAGATACTTGTGTTTCACTTAAAATAATTGCTTAATTTCTTGTCTAAATGCACAACTCAGGAAGTACCAAGTGATGTCTAAAAATAATAATCTGGGGGGGTTACAGATTAATATTACACCTAATTTAGGATTTGCTTCTTGCATGTCAAGGAAACGTGGCCATCCAAATTTGTAACAAAGGAATTGCCTAAGGCAAATGACTTTCTACTGGCTACTGAAAAAAAACAGAATTAACTTCTGTCCACAAAGTTAAATGCCTGAGACAAAGAGAGAATGGCATGCCAAGGCAAACATCCCAACCCAGGACATCACAGATGGTTGAGGAATAACAGTGACATTGTTTGAAGACTTACTCAACAGAAGCTCTGAGTCATTAATCAAGAAAGTTACTGTCATTAACAAACAGGTTTTCTCCCAGCTGGCTTGTCTCTGGTTGTGTTATGCAGAGGCAGCAGGGCTGGACGGCCACTTGCACACAAGAAAATGGCTGGAGCTGCATAATTTAGCTTTATCTACAGAGAGAACAACTGCAGAGCTGTAGAACCTCTGTCTGGTTATAAAAGTTCATGTTCCCATATAGGTTATTCCAGTGTGTTATTTTTAACTGTTTGCCACTGGGCTGAAGGCATGTTGTGAATTAGAATACCAAACCAACATGTCTTTAAATCCTCCTTTCACAATAGTGCGAGCAGACAAGGCTTCTTGGAAAAGAAGCCTTTATTAATGAAGCCTTTATTATTAAGAAAGTCTTTCACAATAGTGCCAGTAGAAACAAAGTATTTTAGGGTAATGCCTTACACAGTTCCAGCAAGAATAACTTCATCTATTTCATTTTACACTTCCATTCCAAAAAGCCTAACTGTTTTTTAAAGGAACTATTTAGAAATAGTTGGAAAATCAACTAGATGAAAGTAATAGCTGCTGGTTTTAAATTAACATCTTGTTCCAGAGCTGAGCTCAACTCGTAACTGTAAACACCTGGCATTAAAATGTTTCTCTCTAAATTGCATCTCTTGAGACAGTCACATTCTGTGAGATGTGATATATGAAAGCAAGATCCCACGTCTTTTCTGTCTTTTGTTGTCTTTATTTTTCTTATTCTTCCTTTTTCAAGACAAGCAGGGATGAAGTCATGACAGTGAAGTTGGTCTTTTTTCTGTTGTGTTAAATATTCTCACCTCCAAATTTATTTTGATTTCTAGAGAATAGATGAAATAATGAAGAGAACAAGGAGGAGTGAAACACCAGAAATAAAGGTATGAAATAGTGTATAGTTCCAGGGTGTTTTTTTTTTAATTTTACAATCCCTATGTGAAAATTAAACTCAAGTAATTCCATGTTGGTAAATATACTTAAGTATTGTTTACACCCAGATTTTAGTTGCATTTCAAACAGAGAACAACCATGTCACAGCTATAGTGCCACAGCTACACAGCAACTTTCTGCAATTGTTGCAGACTTGTCTCCTTCACTCTTCAGCAAAGTAGCAAGAGCCCCTTCCTGAGCCTTTGAGAACTGTAAGGTTTTGTTGCTGTGATGTCTCTTCTGCTTTGTACCAGCCAGTGGATTAGTTACTGAGCTTTCTGTATTAAGGCTGCCAGGAGTGCAGAGAACAACTGTGTCCCACTAGGAAATGACAGCTAGTGAAGTTCTGTTGTAAGTTTTCTAGTAAGGAAATTGTTTCCTCAGTTACTCTCAGAGGATGTTTATTTTCTTTATTTCAAAAAGAAAATAAATCCTATCCCTAAGCAAAAAGAGGAAAAAAAAATCTGTCTTGTGGTTGATGACCTTTGACCATGAGCAGTCTTGCAAATATGGAGTCCTATTATTTCCATTAAAATTACAGTCCTTTATCTAATACCATTGACTGATTCCCTGATTACAGAAGGAAGAGCCAAAACTAGAGGTACCATCCACTCTGAATGTGGAAATGCAACCAAAGACCCTTGTCCTCAACCAGCCAGGTAAAAAATTGCCATACTTTTTTCACCTGTTTTCACAGTTCTTTTAAGAGCTTTGTAATCTTGGGCAGAGCTCTGTGTATTATTACAAGTTCTTTGCTTTTATCTGAAGAAGAGCAGCTACATTTGTGTCAGTGACAAGTAGTAGAAACTGGAGATTTGGCTTTATTTTGCCAGGTAAGCAGAGGAAAGTTTCTCCTCCATTTCAGTTCCTGACATTACTGTTTCTGTAAATGAGAAGTTCCAGTCTGCCAATAGTTTGTGTTGCTGCAATTAACCTTTGAATTTTGTATGTAGAAAATTTTTTGTATACAACTAAGCTTACAACCTTTTTATAGCATTGCTTTAAATCTTACATTTAGTTTGACCTTATGGAAAAACAGCATGTATTTAAAGAATTATTAAATGAAATATACTTACATGGTATTTTTCTATATTTTGTTCCCATCCCCAGGCTAAGGCTTTTAGTGCATGACATTAAACATTTTCATGCTGTTTCATCAGATTTAAAAGATGTAGTACAAAGAGCAGTTTTACAGTGGAAAAAGGATTGACAGTACAGTATGATGAGTCATAGATGAAACTGACTCCTACTGAATTGTCAGTCCTCTACTTGATATATAACTTAAAAGGATTTCTGACCTTTTTTTTTTTTTAAACTATTTAAATGAAGTGTTTTGTACTGCCATAATTTATAACCTTCTTTTATAGATATCAATGGATTGGCCACTTGCCTGAAAAATAAAAGCTTAGAAAGTGCTGCCTCTGTAATTCCTCCCCAAGATGTAGTTGCTAATGGACTCAAGTCAGTTTCAGGACTTCTTCAGCTGGAAGCTGTTGATGGGAAATCTAACAGCATGGAAGATTCAGCAGATGAGGTTCAGTCCATGGACGTGAGGTACAGATTGTATCTAACAATAGAAATTGTGACATTGATATTAGACATTCACAAAGTTTTATGGTTTATTTGTTAATATTTTACTACTTTACTTCTCACCTACCCCACAATGGGGCATTCAGGTGCAAAATGGTTGTTTCAGTCAAGAGTCAACAGAACCTCATCTCATTCTCCCACACTGGGCAGGGAGGAGGGCTCTAAAATCCTTCTACAGTCCTGTCTTATGGATTCCATACAAGTTTGCCCAAACCTTTCAGATTGTTCTGTGGAAGTAGCTACTTCAGATATTGTTAGATCTCACAATATTTTTTCATGTCAAGACTGCATAGTCACAATGCATGAGCTTTTCTCTGTCCATACTAAGAAAATAAAATAATTATTTAGAATTTTAAGTACTTAACTAGAACAAATGTATGAAAATCAGTAAATGACTTTGTGTGTATTGAATGCTGGTGGCTTTTTATGGAAAGACTTGCAGGCAAGAAGGAAGTTGATAATTCAAGGCTGTTATGAAAAAGCTAACTCTGAATTGTAGACATGGATTTTTTTACGTGGTGCTTTCTTAATTGGCACGCCAAATTAACCTCTCATGCTGTTTTAGTATTTCCAGGAAGTCTGCATAAATCTGTAAGAAATGCCTTACTGGGACAGACCAGAAGTCCATCTAGTCCACATTATGTGGTCTCAAAGCATCAATAAGCAAAATTAGTTTGAGCCAAACCTGAGCCCACTTCTTTCTGCAATCGGAGATCCCACAGAAGTGTTACATTAGGGATTTTAGGGCACACAACTCTGCCTTGCACTTTGAAATATCCACTAGTGGACCCCTTGCCTGTAAATTTATCCTTTTTCAACCTGCTGACACCATATTTGTATCCAGGACCTCATCTGGCAGCAAGTTCCGAAGTACAGTCTCACTGGGTAAATGCCATTATTTGATATGTGATAAACCTAGTCTCTTAGTAGTGTCATCGAGCACCTCTCAGTGTTGTGTTGCAGGATTTGATGTGCAAGAATTTTGCCTTCATTTTACCCACCACTCACTCCTTTGTGGTTTGAGAAATCACCCCTGAAGCCCTTCCTCTGCCTTGTCTTCTCCAAACTGAAATGCACTCAGCTCAACTAGTCTTGGCAAAGTGTCAACTGGCAGCAGCATTTAAATTAAATTCTCTGATTTTTAATATGTGAAGTGTTATCATAAGGTCCAAAGAAATTTTGATTTAAGTTGTGAAGCATGAGCGCTTTGCATGAATGTTTGCAATGTCAGGACAAGAATTTTCAAGACACAGTGAACATTTAAGGGAATGGTGTAGGGACTTGAATAATGAGTTGGCAGTGAAGTTCTATTTCTAGGAGATGAGTGTTCACGTCACACAGCTACCACAAACATTAATCTGCAAAGGAATTGCAGATTAGGTGTGACCTTCCATTTTGAACAGGGTAATCTCTCTTTGTTTGCAATGGGATGTGTTCTAGGAAAAGGCTTGCTCACGGTGCACTTAAGATAAGTAGTAGCTTTTGGAGAGTCAGAAAATTCATTTGGTTTTTGTTTAATGAAAATTGCTCACCTCTTACTCTGCATCTTCCTTTTGTTTACCTTGTATAGCCCAGTTTCAAAAGAAGAACTTATCTCTATCCCCGAATATTCACCCATGAATGAACTCATGCCTGGTGTTTCTTTGGACCAAAATGGGACAAGTAATTCCAAGGCTCTTGAAGATCTCCTGGATTTCACAGGCCAAGCTACGTACTCCAAGATGTCCAGTGATACAATTAGCCTGGATGACTGTAACAAAAACTTAATTGAGGGATTTAACAGTCCAGGGCAGGAAAATACACTTAATTCTATCTGTTGACAACCTCGCTTTTCAGCTGAACAGAAAAAGGTACAGTATTGTGATAAACATCTTAGATATGATAAATTGCTGTGATTACGTAGGAGCTTTGCAGAAAAATATCACAGTTGTAAACAACATACAGAGAGAGAGGAAGAAAGCTGGTCTTGTAGATATCTAAGTTTAGCATAATCCTTCATATTTGCAGCTCCTGTAAATTTGCATCTTATGCAAACTGAGTGTATCATAGCAACGAATAGTATTCAGTAGATGGAAAAATTTCCTTCTTCCATTCAGAACAAAGTGAGAAATGCTGCTTTTACTCTTTATCAGTACCTTCCCAATAGGTCTTTAGAGTCTGGGTGTAGGAAGAAACAGTTAAAAGTGAGACCAGCCTAGAAAATCATAGTTATTGTTGCTGCTTACTCTTTTCCACAACTGTAAATACTTGCAGCACGGTGCAGAAAGGTGCTGGGAAGTCTGCAAACAAGACAAGATTGACACAATAGGTTTTAGGGACAGTCTCAAAGTACAGTGCCACAGTCTATATTTTTGAGTGAGCATACTGTAAATGGTAAAATTGAGATTGCCTATCTTGCATAGCTGACTTGATATTCTTCTCTCTTTTTTTTTTTGATTGACAGAGGTAGCAATTTCTGGAGGATATATATCCCTGTGATGCTACTGGCAGTAAAACATGAGCTTGTCACTTGAAAAAGCTTCTGCGGTCCTTGAACACTGGATTTCAAATAATCAGAGCTGAATATAACTTTGTCTTCCCAGGGAGTATATTAAGTAACTGCCAGCTTTTGGCAGAAACCAGTGGTGTAGAGCCTCAATGGTTTCAGGGAAGACTGAGTGTGCATTAGAATTTGAGCTTTAGCTGCTAAAAAAACACCAGTTTCTTCTTTTAATTTAAAATTCATCTCAGCACTTCACTGTGATTTTTACCCGTGCATTTTCTTTTGAAATGATTCTTCCTTAAGCTTTATCATACATCTATTTAGACAATTTTTTCCTTGTAAATAATTATGAGGTTTGCCTACAGTGCATTGAAATGGAATAATTTTCTGTACTTTAGTTTTGTGCCTCTTTTTTTTTGTCTTTAATAAGGAGTTATGGGCAATTTTTATGCAGGTGTATAATTCAAAACTCTAACTGAAAAGGCTTGAAAAATATACAGCTGCTGGAATCAAAAGAGCCTTCTTACTGACAGTGGAGTGTGGGAGCTATCTCGTTATGATTATGTTGACACTTTTAGTCACTAGTGGCACTTACTGGTTAATATTAATTAGTCCAGGAGCAACTATCAGTTAGTTCTGTGTTTAAAAACATACTCGTGTAAGACCTGTAAACAAAGTAGGCAAAATGCCTAAGTGTAATCCCTTAATATATATAGTATAGCTGTAGTAAATCCAAGTGAGTGGTTGGGGGGGTGAGGTACCATGTTAAGCTTTGAAGATGCAGACACTTAGATTAATACCAGCAGGCTTTCTATCACGTGGAGAAGTATTTTGGCTTCCTAAAGGCTCAACAAAACAAGGTTTAGGTAGCAGCAAAACAGTATGCAAATGTGGCAGCAGCACTGCAAAGGCTGAGGCACAGACAGGAAGCACTGCTGGCTCTCTTAATGCTCTGTAAGCATTTGTGCAGGAAAATTCACACGGAGATGTATCATGTCTAAGCATTATGTGCCTGCCATACAGTGGTCACTTTATTTCTGTCGGTGAACTCTGATAACTTTCTTCTAGATCATGCACTGCTTTTGGGAACACTTCTGTCCAATTCCTTATCAGAATAAATTATAAATACAACTCTCTTTGGACACTAATGCAAAAGAACTGAAAACTTGGGAGGGGTGGGTTTTTTTGCTTTTCTTTTTTTTTTTTATTCACATGTAAGGGAGTTCACAGCATCACTTGAGCTCAATAGTAGTCCTGTTCTTGTGCTCTTTAAAGCCAGCAATGGGGAAGTAACCTATAACATGATGTATAAAGAAATTATACCTACAACAGTCCAGCTCTATTTATGTTAATGTACTTCAGAGAAACACCTTCTTTTAACTGTGCAGTAAGCTGTAGCATGGTACTGTGTCTTCCAAATTAGTCCGTCATCTATTTCCTAAATAATAAACAAAGGAAGCCAGTTTGTTTTGTTGCGATACATTGTGTTTGACAACCGTCACGTTATATTTTATTATGGTGTCATTGTATAACCTGTAGATTTCTGTATTTGCATGACCTGTATAGCATGTATAAAGGTGAAATACATTTTCATTTATGAATCTAACTTGTTTCTTAGCATTTTTTACTGACAAAAAAATATGACTAATACAAAAATACATGTATGTTAATTTGTTCCAAACTTTTCTGAAGGAGAGTGTTATACTGAAAGATGGAGTGGTTGTCAAAGCCTCAGAATATTTCACCGTTATTTCCTTTGCCATGTACCAGTTTCCTTTCTGATGTCTTGCCAGTATTCAGAAGAAATACAGACTGGTGCCAGAAGAGCCTTAAGGTAAGGACTTACAAACTCTGACATCCAGGGTGCTAGTGGTGGTGTACCAGCCACTCTGTGGCAGTTCCTGCTCTCTGAGGTGTTACTTGGCAGAGAAAACAAGGAAAAGAAAACTCGGGAGCAGTGGCCAGTGGACACTGGTCTGCTGAATGTGCAACAGCTGTTGTGTAAAAGTGCTCATAATGCAAATGTTGGAATTCCTCTTCTAGGTACATGCACATACTGCTGCTTAAAAAGCGCCTGGAGCTCTTCCTGGAGCTGCTCTTTGTGAAATGCTGGGGGGAGGAACATTCTACAGTCCTTAACTTGCTTTTAATCATAACATCACCCAAATATTAAAAATGAGAGAATCTTCTGTTATTATGAAGTATCATAATATTTTTCATGGTGACAGTTCATCTCACTCTTGTTAACTCTTGAATCATTTGTGTGATTTATCCACTCAGTTATTTACTAAGATTAACGTAAGCACAGCAAGCAAGTGTTCATGAAGAAAGGTATTGTATGTATTCCTTTATGTTTTCTTTCAGATTAACTTTGCAAATCTGACTGAATACCTGGAGCAAGTACAGTAAGCCGAGCGGTTAAATTGATTCTACCTTTTACTTTTGGTGATGTAAGCTCTTTGTGCCAATACCATACCAGTGTTTGCTGCTGTGATTCAATCTGCGCAAGCAGCTTTACTTTTAATTTTTCAGTGGTCTTGAAATTCCGGTGAAGAATCATTAGTGATTCACACAAGTGCTTGGTAGAGCTTCTGGACTTGTAAAGCACTTGAGAATCAAGCAGCAAGAGAAGCAGCAAGAAAAAAAGATTAGAGTGGTGATCCTTGAGTAGTTTTTTATAAGTGGATGAAGGGATTTTTTTAGATTAGTTTTATAAAGTGACCTATAAAACACCTCACACCAAGAAGAGTTAGGCCCTGTTACTGTCGTTTGGCAGATTGTTTTCTATAACTTGCATAACTATTGGTAAATAGTACCTGTGAGGTAATTGATTATTCTGGTAGCTCTCTGATTTGGTTCAGCAGTTTCTGGGCGTTGCGCTGGGAAACGAAACCGAAATCCTGTCTCAGGCCCCAGCAAAGGTCCTGAGCAGACCTCTGGCTCACAGAGACTTAATTTCAAAACTGAATGGCACCATGTCCACCTCCCATGTGTATTTGAGGCATGGGCAGTGTAGCAATGTGACTCTTCTGCTCCACAACACTCTGTGCCCAAGGTGGTGCTGTGACCTTCTCCATCATCAGTCACAGCTGCTCAGAAGAATCTAAGATCCCAGGATACATCCTTGCCCTAAAGGTTTAAATGGTTGGTTCCTTCCCTGTGAGAGATCCATGCAGTTTAATATTCAAGAGCTGAGAGCTGTTTACTCTGTGAAGGCTCTGTTTGCTCTAAGCCACAGCCCATGTCCTGCACAAGAGGGAGATTGTCCTGTAAGTGGCACAAAAAGATAAGCTGCTTCTTTTCCCTCGACAGTTACCTGAGGGATATCTTCATTTCTCCTCTCCCTCTCCATGCAAGAACAAGGTAGAGACTGGAAAATTCCCTTCTTTTGCACTTATTTTAGAGTAGTGTTTTTAATGCTGTTGGTGAGTTCCAAAACCAACATGGAGAGTTTCCCTGTGCTGCCTCTCTGGTGGTGTGACAGCTGTGGATATTGGTTTTCAGTATCCATATTTAATTGCGGAAAATTTATTACTGCTGGGCCACTGTGTTGAAATCTGAATAATGTAGCATATAAATAAAATTTTCACCAGATTTTGTTCTTAATCTTCATCAAAGCAGGTTTAAAATTCATTAAATCTCTCCAGGATACATGCATTTAAAAATATAAAAAACCTTAAGATGTGTTTTTGTGATTGCTATTAGTGGCAATAATACCAGTCCCCAACACTATGAGCCCTGATGAGATAGCATCATTTATCCTCATGATCTCCTACAGCTGAAGAGTAGATGATGCTGTTCTCTCAGTTGGGCCAATTTAACTTGTCTGTTGAAGGAACACGTGAAGTGTAGAAGCCTTCAAAATTGCAGGCAGACACACCAAGACAAAGGATGATTCAGCTTTTAAAATAATTACATAAAGTGTAAGAAAATGGTTTCTTGACCACCAGAATACTTTTTGAGGGTTATTTTCTTCTCAGTTGACTTGTTTGTTCTCCAGCTTGTAGAGGTTTTTACAGCATTTCTAATGATTCAAGTCTGAGATAGCAATGTTTTTAAGTAGAGGGTTTGATGATTACCCAAGGCCTGCAATTACCAGGATCAAAATAAACACCGTGGCAACTAGTGTGTGATGTTCTCTTAGGAGCATTACAAAAATAGATGTGTATCCCTGCTGAAATCAAGCCATAATGTTTTACAGATAAAAAACAACTATGATGCAGGCACGACTCAGTGACTAGAAGGAAATGACAGGCAACATGCCGCATGATCTACTAAGTCCTTGCCCCCAAAATAAGATTTTCTTAATTGCCCTATGATTAGCTCAAATTAGAAGCTTTTTTGTATTTTCACCTGTATCTTCTTGCTGTGTCTGAAAGGAAGAAATTGAAGCCATGGCAGTTTCATGTGATTGATGCTGTACCCAGAATGGACCCAGGAGCTTTAAATTACCTAGCCGGAGAAGAAGATTAATGGATGTGAGAAATGTTCACCATTAGGGAAACTGACAGTATTTCCTCATATTTTTTTTTACATGTAACAGCCACTCTCACCTAATTTAGTATATGAGCAGCATCAGTTATATAGGATCAGGGCAATAAAGAATTCCGAGGAGTCTTTTGGAAGACTGAGTATCTGCGTTGGTCGGGGTTAAGGACAGCAATGAACCACTGTTGAGACAGATAGTCCTGATCAAGAAACAGTTCATACTTCTCTGGATGGAGGCTGGATCAGAATGTTTTTCCTTTTTGGAAGAAATCTTTGCATTTCTAATCTATGTTTTCAAAAGGTTAATTTGTGCTGATATTCTTGGGCTGGTGTTTTTTTATGAGCAGAAAACGTCCTCTAGCAAATGAAACTGCTGGTAGTTTCAGCAAATAAAAGAACTGATGGAATGAAGGAGGGGAAGCAGGATGAGTGAAGATAACAGTCATTGAAGAACGCTGAGGTACATAGTTACTACCATGTAATTACTATTAAAATTCCTAAGACAAATTAGTATCAGTCATGCCCACAGCATCCTGACAAGCTGAGCATTTCACAGCATCCTGAAAAGCTGAGCATTTTGAAACTTGATCTCTCCCCAGACTTCTTATCCTGCGTCACCGCAATTACTCTTTCTGTCACTTTCCCAAGAAAATTAAGCCTTTCTGAGCCACTGCCTTCTTCCTCAAATTCATCTGCTGCAGCCTCATGGGTGATAAGCCTCATTCAAAGCCTTTGCTTTTAAAATCCTGTTGTATTTACGTCACACGTCGGTGTTAATTCATACATTGAGATTGTTTATGCTGGTATATTGCCAAAACCCTAACGAGTTTACAGGGGCCTGTATGCCTAGCAGCAACTGTGTGTTTGTTAACATGTTGTCACAGAAAAGTCATGATAACCTCATAAATAAAACATAGGGGCATCATTACATCACAAGAACCCAGGCTCACCAAAGGCTCTTTTTTTAAAGAGTAATTTGGTGATACTACCTGAGCCAAGTTAGCAGCAGCCCTCTCACGTTACTTCAGGCTTTAATTAAATGATTACTTTACAACTTTCCTTAAATTTCAAAGCTAAATAAAGTTATTTCCTCAGTTAAGGAGAGAATTGTTGTCTGTTTACCGGAGCCTAGACTGAATAAAATACCACAGTTCCACACAAACCTGCTAAAGGAAGTTCTTACAACTCAATTGTTTGGGTTTTTTGCTTTGCTGTGGACCAAATTCTTGCTTTGTCTGATGAAGTAACAGATACGAAGTTATTTTTGACAATTAACCTCAGGAATAAACTAAACACCAGTATCTCAGTTTCTATAAAGTAAAAGCTGATAGTTGTTTGCTAGAGACTTAGAGGTTTATCTTAGGAAGAAGTTCTTCATTATTAGAGTGGTGAGGCACTGGAATGGACTACCCAGTGAGGTGGTGGAGGCCATTCATGGAGATATTCAAGGCCAGGCTTGATGAGGCTCTGAACAACCCAATTTAGTGCAAGATGTCCCTGATGTCCCTGCTGACTGCTGGGGGTTGGACTAGATGGCCTTTGAAGGTCCCTACCAACTCAATGCATTCTATAATTTTATCTAATTTTGTTTTACTAAGTGATATTTGAATTATGACTGGAAGAGGCAGATGAGTAGCATGTAGAGAACTAGACAGCTTTCTTTTGTTTCAGGACTGGATATGTGCTTTGTGCTTTGGTGGAAGTATTTCAATGAAACTCATTGGGGGAAAAAAAAAGCCTAGTTGTGCTAAGGGGTAGGAGTGGATTCAATGCGGGGGAAATGAAATGTGAAACTCCTCTAAATGCAGAGATCAAAGCTAATGAAGCCATGCAAGTCTTATCAGAAGGTGTGACGAGATAGTGAAGTACAAACAAAATGTTCCCCTTTGGCTGGTAAAACTATGATTACTCTTAGAGAGCAGTTCTTCATGGTGGATCTTGCCTTTGCAGATTTTGGCTACACCAAATCTCTCACTGTTCCAACAGGCTTTTCTCCTATTAGCATTCTCCTATATGCTGTCTCTGGGCTCTGCCTACAGACACCAAAGCAAACAGTATATGATAACCAAGCTGGCTCACTCCCTGTGAAGAACTTTTAATTGAATTTATCTGGTCCAGCTCATTCGAGAGACAGTGGGTACTGCAGTGGTGAGCCCAGCTTAAGTTCCCTTGCTCTGCTTAACTGTGCCAGGGATCCAGGAGAGTTTATTTTCCACTTTATATTTGACAAAAAAAAAAAAGTTTTAATGATGATAGCAATGTTTGATGTGGACCACAAAATACCTCCTTGAAAGAACAGATACACGGTGAGGGCTGGTTTCTGCCTTTGAATTCTAGGTGACTTCCATTCACCATTTCCAAATATTTAGCAGGCAGACCACAGGCATGCTCTTTCCAAAGGGAATGTTTGCTAAATTTAACATTAAAGGAATATAAAAGCTGTTCTCTAGTCTAATGATACTTAATTAGAAAAAACCACTATAGAGTTAGATTAAAATAATTAGTCTAAATAAGCAGTAATTGCCAAATCTTATGCAACACAACAGCCTTCACACTTTAGAGATAGTGAATAATGATGTATGCTGTGGAACTACTAATAGATGCTGCTTTGAATATTAACTTCATTTGTAAGGTGTGTTTAAGTTCTTGTTTTCCCAACCACTGAGATCCATGTGTACTTACTATCCACTTGGATGGTATCCCTCCTGCTATCCATCAGTATAAATATATTGGACCAAGATTATCTGAGGTGAATTAAAGTAAGTAGGTTAATAACAAAGTTTAATCATTTAGTTTATGCAATGAATAAGTTTATTGGGTGGGTTGCCCATTGGACCAGTTTTGCTGCGAGGTGTCTGATTAAAGAAAGTATCAGTGCAGCACTTGTGCCCCTACACAAAGAGAACAGGGAAACCACTACATCAGCTGAAGTGCGGAATAAAACCAAATCCTTTTTATGTTAATTCAACTTTCCTAATCTTGCAAATTAAACCATAGATGCCTACACAGTTGTCCCATGCATTGTAAAAGTGATGCCAAATGTACTGCCTATTACCTGTTGAGCCTCCCCAGCTGGCCCAGGTTTCATTGGGAAAGAACAGGTAAAAGGCATCTGCCCACTTCAGCTTTTCTTGCTCTTTCTAAAGTTTATTCTGTCTGGTTCTCACTCTGAGTTCCTCTTACTGAAAATACCCATGTGGTAGACAGGAAGTGAGCACAGATGGGTGCAGCTTGTTGCTGCATTTCTATGTCACATGGTTTGGTAAATTTTGTCCTTTTTTAATTGGGAAAACATCCCAAGTGATTTTGTGAAATGCGGGAAATTATTTTGTATGGGAATCATGCATGTTCCCTCCTTGTGTTTAAAACAGTCCAAAAAATTGCTAAGTGACAGAGCAGTATCCTGTAGACTCAAAGATAACCACTGGATTTCTATCTGTGAAGAGGAATCCCCCAGTCCCACCTACAGCAGCTCTGCCAAGGTTGAGAGGCTGGAGACTGGAAGATAACACTCTGCTAGATCAGTCCTATAAAAGGACAGCAAGATGTCAGCAGCTATAAAGTCTGAAGGACAAAGTTGGCAGCCCACGATGGTACTCAAGACCTAAGGAAACTTAGACAACTTCTCTGAAGTGAATCTAATTTAGGTAGCAACAGTAGGTAATGCTTCAGTCTTTATCCAGTGAATATAAACATCTATTTTTACCATCAGGCTATGGTATGACAATGGATGAAATACAGTACTATGACTTCGTGCTGGGTCAGAAATGTCAAGTCTAGGTGTCACAGAGTGCCGATTCTTGTGGGAGAATGGCTACATGACAAAGTAGACATGAAGGAGCTATGCTGATTTAACTAAGGTTCTCATGGGAAAGGCAAAGATAACATGTCCTTGAATCCAGCTGTGTTACAATAACAAGGTACCCCAGTTAGAAACAGCAGTAATTGCAGAGGGGACAGGATGAGCAAACGTAACTTTTACTTGCCAACCAGTAAGATACTGCTTAGTCTGCTTACTAATGAGTGAATTGTATGTAAGTGTGTGAAAACCCCAATAAATCGAAGCATGCTTATTGTCCGCATCTTCCCGCGTGCGGCAGATTCTGGGTCTTTTTGGGGCTTAAATTAGCTTTTTTCTTTTTTTTAAATATGTTGACAGGTTAACTTCCTTTTGGCATCCCTTTCTATGGGATGAGGTATCGCCTTCCTGTGCTATTATAACTGGGCAGTATCAGGTATCGTCCATCTTCCAGCAGCTACCACAAAAACACAAACCCAACATCAGATCTGTACTTGAGCTAGAACAAAAGTGTGTCCCCGCACCCGATCAGAAATAAGTTTATATTAATGAGCTGGCCAGAAAACACACTGAACTTGTAATCACCATCCCTCACCAGCTGCCTCAGATGCCTAACCTAAGGGAAGTAGAGTCAGGGTCTCCCTTTGCACATGGCTTTGTGTAAACTTTACATCTATTTATTGGTGTTTTATTAAAAGGCATTTTGTTTGGGAAGGGCTTTACTAGGTGTCGGCGTGTGCTCCTGCTGAAGAGAAACCGCACTCCCTTCAGTGCCAGGCCTGTCTGTCCTTTTGGGTGCCACAGTGACATCCAGGGCCCTCTTATCTCTGGGATCGATCCCGTCTCCCAGGGAAGCACTGGGAAGGCCACTCCAGGAATTTGAAAAAGCACTGGAAAAACAACCCTCCCTCCCTTAGCTCTGCTGGAGACTCCTCGGGCCCGGCCGCAACATCTCCTGGCAGGTAATTCATGGCAGCCTCACCAGCGAGGCCTTCCGTCCGCCCCACAGCGGCTTCGCGGCCGGGATGGACCCTCAAGGCCTCCTGGAGGCGCAAGGCCCAGCCGCTCCCACCTCACACCGCCCCCTTTGCGCACCCTTGCCGCTCTCGGCCTGCCCCATTCCGGCAGCCTCTCACTGCGGTTGCCGGTGGGACACCTCATGGCTGAGGTCTGCTCTTCACGGGGCTGAGGGGCTCCTCAGGGCTCTCTACACCCTCAAAGGCCGGCGTGGAGCTGCCCTGTGCTTCTCTGAGACAGCACGAAGGCTGCGCGGCAAAGGCAACACCGGGGTGGGAGGCGGGAGCCGCTGGTAGGGGAGGAGGAGGAGGAGGTGCTGCCTCCCGGCCGCGCCCGGCCGGCCGCGCCCGC
>VZTY01018632.1:94125-254285 GCA_013400935.1 Turnix velox
AACGGGGGGAGACGGCGGAAGCGGCCCCGCTGGTGTGGAGTGTGAGGGCCGCCGGCGGCACCACGGCCTTGGCGGGGCCTGGTCGGGGCCCGTCGTGAGGGGAGTCGGCGGGGGAAGGGACCCGCCCGGCGCACTGGGGCGGTGGGGCTGGGTACTCGGGGTCGGGGGGCGGCGGGCATTGTGCCTGAGCGGNCGGCGGTCATTGTGCCTGAGCGGGCCTGTCTCGCGCCCTGGGAGGGACGGGGAAGGGCGGGCTGGGCTGGGCTGAGCCGAGCCGAGCCGAGCCCCGCCGAGCCCCGGGGGCTCCACCATCCCCTGCAGCGCCCACCGTGGTGGGGAGACAGTAGGTGAGGTGGTTTGATGGACGGGAGGCGGTGCTTTTATTCCCTGCCCCGACCCAGGACGGGAGGCCTGGGCGGATTCTGCTTGACCCACCTTGGATCTCTTTGCTACTCGGGTGGCTTGAAGCCACGATGTCCGGCGACCGCTTCGCCCTGGCACTGACTGTGTGTGTTTTGCGGGCCGATTCGTGTGGCTCAAGCACTTGGTGAGGTTTGGGAGGGCCAGGAGAGCGAAGCCCAGGGTAGGGGCGACTAGAGGTGCCGTGGGACTGTCCCCACTGTTAACCCCCAGTGTGGTGAGGCTTCCAGAAAACCCCTGCTGCTGTGAGCCCGCTGGGCAGATCTGGGCTGAGGGCGCCGCTATAAGGACAGCGTCTTTCTCAGAGGTGAGCGAGGCATAAACACTAGCTGAGTCCGTTCTTGAGTGATTTATAGGTGTCTGCACGCGTGTTTCCACTATCTAGCCTGTATTCGTCGTAAGTTAAAGCATCGTGGGTTTTGTATAGCAGTCATATCCTCCTTTCAGCATGTCTTTAGTCTTTTATATAGCAATCGTATCTTCCTTCCAACGTGTCTAGCTTAACGTATTTTCAGGATTGAATCAGAGCAACGCAAGATGAATTGGTGCCGATTCGGCAAAATATGCTTTTTTTTTTTTTTTTCCCTTCCTCCTGACACTTCTTGGTTTGGTTTAGTTGATTATGCACATTTATTCATAGGCATCTGAGGGGGCAGCAGTGCCTCAGGAGGTAATCTGTGATAGCTCACTCCTCACTTGGCTTGACTCCATCCAGAACAGCAGCATCTATTTTTTTTTCTATCACGATTTTAAATGCCCCGAGTCACTTGTAAATATTGTTCAGGTTCCTGAATTATAAGGGTTTGAAACAAAGGCTACTCAAATTGCTGGGGAGATTTTTAATTACCTGTTTGCCTTGTGTGTTTACGAGCCTCAAGGAAAAGTGAATCTTCCGTGAAAAGTTTTGCTGGGCGTGGACGGCTGGAGGAAGAGCCATCGAAGGGGGTGCCAGGAAGGGAGGAGAAGAAGTATGCAAAAGGGATGAAGGAATTTCTGGTGACGGAAACCACGTTGTGGCAGGCTGTGAAACACAGGGATGGGCAGAGAGGGGCCGAGAACATGGATGACTAAGTCTTTCCTCTTGTTTTCATCTTTGCGTTCTGAGGGACTAATCAGATGCTGTGAAGATTTTTTTTTTCTTGCATTTTTTATTTTTTTAATACTGGTGTTGATGAGGTGAGGTGAAATTAATTAATTTCCTTTAGAGGCACACCCTGTTACACTGATAAACTGCTGTCTGTCTCGGTGACTGTCCATGCACTCCTCCACATCTGCCTTCAGCAAAATAACTGGTATTTCTGCCACGCTGCTTTTGTAACAGTGCTCAAACCAATTCGCCTTCCGCCTGCGCTGGGACGAGATGGGCTTGATTTTGGTGCAGTCTTGCCTTGTGGGTGTTCACCTTTCAGGAGGTGTAGTGTAGGCTGGGTGGTTAGTGTTGCAGCAAGCTGGCGAGCAGTGTGGTTGCATACAGTGAAGTTTGCTTTTCCTCTCAGGTGGCAGCAGACTCTTGTCTGTGGGGAAGGGAGGAAGTGTGCTGGGAGTCTTCCAGCACGGGCTCATTTCTCCAGTGTGGCTTGGGAAGGCAGCCTGGACTTCCTGGCCTCCTGGCAGTGCTCCTGCTTGGCATTGGTGATTCTGAATAAGCAAAGGTTTTTCTTTTGGTTTCCTGGTGTTCAAAAAGCAAAGGTCTCCATTACAGTTTATACATGTTGGAGAGCTTTCAGTAGGCAGTAAGTTGTTGTGATTTGTCTCTGGGACAGGAGTGGATTTAACATGCTTCTTGTGTCCCCATAGAAACTGGGGCTGGGATGGTGCTGTGACATTTAAGGCTCTGTAATAGGTGCTAAAGGCCTCTAATTCAGGATATTACAGAAATTACTTAAAAGGTTTACAGATTGTGTTTTCTTTGTGTTAAGACGACAAACAAAAATTAATTATTTGAGAGTTATATCTAGTTTATGTGCTACAGTTTAATCCTTTCAGTCTTTCTGAATTGGCATTGTAATCTCCTTTTCTGCAAAGGTTAGGCATTGCCTGCTAATTAGTGTCATTAAAAGGGCTGATTTTAAATGCAAGTGCACAAAGTTTAAGTTACATATTCAGAGCTCTTCAGCTTTATTGTTTTGCTCAGGGGCAGGAGAATATTAAATATCTTTAGGAATTGCTTAAATTTTGTTCTGTGGTAATTTGGGGGATACTGTATGTTCTAGCTGTGCCTGTACTTTGTGCAATGGGTCTTCATCCTACTATGTATTGATGAGGGAAAAACAGTTTTTGTATTTATCTATTCTGTGGAGCAAGCAGAGGAAAGTGATGCCAATCCTGCATGGGAAGGTTAATTCTCTAGCACAAAGCCTGGCTGTCTGTTAACCATCCTTGATATTTGGGATACAGCCTGTCAAAAGCTGATGGCTTCCCTAGTAGGTACCAAAGAAAAAAAGTATAAAACTGAGGAGGACAAAAAAATTCTCCAAAGCTGTAGTAGTTCCAGTTTTGTGAGACCATCAGGGTAGTTTTGGAGCTGCGGAGTTCCTCTGTCTTGACAGATAAAACAGGATTGTTGGAGATCACCATGCTTCCTGGGTTGTAGCACATTTGACAGGAATGCAGGCTCGTGGTGCTGCGTGGGATGCTGTGGACCAGATGAGGGAACTTGTTAAATACAGCATGATGAGAAAAAGGAAAAATGGAAGGTGGTGAAGAAACAGCTATGTTATCTCCCTTTTGGGTGGTATTGGCTATTCAGGCTGTGAAGCTGTGGTCACCTGGAGGTGGTGCCACCAGACCTGATACAAAATATTTCTGATGTGGATCGTGCTCTGAGAGTAATAAGAGCCCTCGAGAAGGGATCTGCAATCAAGAGCAGCACTCACTAAATTCAGAGAGTCGTGGGGAAACTGAGTATGGAAATGTGGATCCTGGTTGTTTGCATTGATCTGTTATCAGCATTGTTGTCTAAAAGAATGATTTTGAAATCCCCCTTACAAGTTTCATTTGCCTCCACTGGGATGCTAGTCCTTGACTTGAACAACTTCTCTAACTCCTATCACACATTTTCTGCCCTGGGGCAATGTGTCTTAAGTTGGTTGTCACCTTTCTGGGCTGTCAGAGCTGGAGGCATCTCTGGTGGTGGGCATCAATGCTGGAGCGTGGAGGAAAGTTGTATTGCACGCACTTCATGACATTTTTCCTCCAGCCCTGTGAGGGCTGGAGTTCATGGATGAAGGAGCTAGGTGGGAGCTGTGGTATGGAGGTTGTAGGTGTTTGGTAGAAGATCATGGAGAAATGGATATATGCATGGCATAGTGTGGCACTAAGAGTATCTGCCTGCCTGTGGTGGTGGTACCCTAGCCAGCCTGTGAAGCTCTGACTAAGGGATATGTGAAGTCCTGTTGCAGGTTCAGAAGTGTTCAGGCCCTTTACCTGGGAGATATCTCTTAGGAGAAAGATACAATGGTACTTGTTGGAATGTAGCTGTAGGAGCAGTGAACGGCTCTGGGAACGAGACCTAGCAGAAACAAGGACACCTGGTATTTGTGTAGATAGCCAGTATGTTTAGGTTTTAGGTTGGGAAAGTAACTGATAAAACATAGCTGCTAGGATGGAAGATTACTTCTTGCTAACAAGCTGCTACATAAACCATGCTGTAGCACAGTAAAATGTCTTCAGTCACCACACAGAGTTCGTGCTTTAATATGCCACATGCTTTAGCTTGTCCCTTGCCACTTCCAGTTGATCCCCTGCCTAGAATACCGTCAATGAATAGCTTACGGCTGCACCTTATCTTTTGGGCAGAGTGAGAGAATACCGAGCTGAGTAGTTCTTGCAGCAAGGATCAGTGTCTGTCCTCCTCTCTGCTGTGTGACCCAATTCATGAGAGACTTGATCATCACTTGTTCCTTTGGAAGATTTGGGAGGCCATGGGGGCTGTGTATCTCTTACAAAGGGGTGAAGAGTAATGTCTCATTTTACTGCAGGCAAAATGGCAGTTGAAAAGTAGTTTCTTGATGGCAAGCACTACTGCTATCTTTCTGCCCTTTGTGTGTCCTGCAAAGGATTTCATCCCTGATCAGTTGTAGATGATGAAAGGCACCTAAAAGTCATGTAAAGCAGTCCATGTATTTATGGTCTATTTACATGAGAGTTGACTAGCTCTACTGAGTCTGTGCTTTATCTGCAAGATTTATGTTGTTAGGGGCTTGCTGGTGTGAGGGCTTTTGCATTAGCAGGAGCTCCAGTTCCCCTCCATTCTGCAGTCATTCGGGATTACTCATATTGCTTGATGGAGAGAAGCAAGGAGATTGAAGATTTTCCTATTCAGGAGAGCAAGCAGTTAAAAATATTACAGCCTTTCTGAAATTATGTGTGTGAAGGCTGGCACATCTTGTACAATTTCTGTAATTTTCAAGTTATGTCTCTTGAGAGGCTCTTCAGGTTTGATAGATAATACAAGAATTTACTATTTGTCAAAGTCCTGGTCTCTCAAGGATGGAATCAAAGGACAGCTGTCAGCAGGCTTGATACCATTTTCTCTGAGAGGCAAATTGACTTTAATTCCAAAAGTGAAACCTGGGTGGGTGGCTGAGTTGGGAGAACATCAGATCTGAGGGTCAAGGCTTCAAGTCCCTGTCCTGCTATGAGGCTTGTTAGAGTTGGGTTGATGATCTGAAAGGTCCCTTCCAACCTAGGTGATTGTTATCTAGTGTGAAAAGAAAACAAAAGGCAGTGCTGCCATTAATATTTAAGAACTGTCTAAACACAGTTACTTGTAACTCCTTCAGTGAGTTATTTACTGTTGTTAGGCAACACGAGGAGCACAGTGAACCTAGTAATGCTGCATCCTAGTTCACAAAATAGTTCTTCATGATTTCATAGTGACAGCGTCCCATGAAGTACCTCAGAGTTCAGAGCTTATCAGGTCCTGGTGCTTCTATTCCTTCATAATCTGGCCTTTCAGAAGCCCCTGGTTGGCTGATTTGGGAGTTACAGGGCCTTCAGTTGATTCAAGTATTTCTGCTAGAGATACTCTTGTTGCCTGGGACCATCCTACAAAAGGCTAGCTTTTGATGTGTTACCATTTTGCTGGTCTAGACGAGATGATTTGAAACTTGAATTTAGCAAATTCTGTATTGATTAGTGTGTGATTCTGGTGGGAGCCTTGATCGTGGTTGAGTGTCTGCTGCCTTCTTCATATACCACATATTGTATCTTGGATCTCACTATGGGGAAATCTCATTGTGTGGGTCGCTTTCTAGGCAGTGCTTTGAAACAAATGAACACTCTTTTTCCACTAAACAAAAGGAGAGTCTTCATTGGAAATTACAGTAGCCTCTTTATCCTAAGGTAAGATCTAGAACATGCTGTCACAGTCTTTCTCACGCTTTTAGTAACGATTGTTTAGCCGCTCTGAGAAGAATAAGGGATCTTTGATTTTGTGTGTTCAGTTTCTAGCTTGATCAGTTGGTGATGAGAGATCCTGGCAGATCAGGTTTTGTATGATGCTTGGGTGGAGTTTAATGGTACTTTTGTCTTTTTGGTACTTACATGCATGAAAATGAAGGATAAATTTCAGAGCTGAAGAGAAGATAGAAAGAATGGGTTTGAGTGGTATGTAAAATGCTTTATAAAGTTTACAAGAACAGAGAATAGCAGTGAATCTTAGAAGCTTGTGGGGAGCACACCTCTTTCCAGAATGTTAGCTTGGGAGAAGTGGCTTTTTGGTTCTGCAGTAGGGTTCTAATATCTTTTACTATTTGGTAATGTATGTTTTCATGGGTGAAAAATATTTGTTTCTCTTAAAAAAATGAGTTCTGCCATTGGGGCATTGTATTTAATTTGGGCTGGTATTATCTTAGAGTAAACAAAGGGCCTGAAGTTAAATCACACAATCTAGTTCTCAGATACATGCCTTTAGGATTTCAGTGGCAGTGCTAACTTCGTATTTGAAAGCTCAGGGAACAAATACTGTGTGTTGTCTTTTGGGATACTCTCGGCTTATTTTGGTTTGTGGTTTGTTTTTTTTTTTTTTTAGCTTTGCTGTCCCTTGCAAAACTTCTTAAAACTTCATGTCTTGTCACATAGGAAGTCTTATGGCAGAGCACATAGTCTTATGGTAAACAGAAGGCTTTTTAGATTTTTAAAAAATTAATTCAGGAGATTTTTTTCCAGAGCTATGCTGTTGCTATGTCTTAGCTTATGGTGCAACATAATGAGCAGGAAGTGAACAGAATCACTCCTGAAGTGCAGTGTATGGCTTATCCAATATCCACCTGTGGTGGCAGACATCAGAAGCATGCTGTATATTCTCCTCTTAGATACTGCTGATTTAGCCATGAGCTAATTATATAAAAAATTCAGAGCAAGAGGTAGTACATTATTTGAACAGTTGGAGGAGGACTATGATGGGGGTGGGTGGAGAAGGCAATGGATCAGGCATATGGGTGCACACCTGCTTCTCCAGGTTTCTTGTGTGTCTTAAAGATTGCTAGTTTCACTCCTCTTTCAATTTTAGTTGGTCAGTTACGATTCAGTTAAAGAGGCTATTTGAGCGATGGGAATGTCACAGCAGCCAAACTTGACTAGTCTGGTCTCTGTGAGTATCTGTGAGCAAATACAATAAATACCGCAGAGTGGTGTTGACCTGGGCATATTCTTAGTGTCAAGTGACTGGTTGTTCATTAATTTCAGAGCTGTTGATGGATCTGGTTTTATATCTATTTACATTTCTGGCCTTTGCAGCATCTTGTAATTAGGAGCTGTAGACATCAGCATGTGATCCAAATTCCAACTTTTAAGAAGTTAACTGAAAATTTCACTCTGCTTTAATCCTTGTGTTTGCTTAATAATTTTTAATCAGTTCCATTCCTTTTCACCAGTTACATTACTGGTGAGTTTACATGTCCTTTTGTTGCTCATTTTCCAGATTTCTAGCATCTTTTAGCAAAGAAGAGAAAGAGAGGTAGATTGCACTGTCTGTATATTTAAGTGTGTCTCTAGGTAGTAGGTTACTAAGAAGTTAAGTGTAGAAATGAAAAGTACATGGTTCTATTGGGATGGAATCTATGATGATGCAACAATTGAGACTTGACAGAGCAGTTCAAGCTTACACAGGGGGTCTGTAACCACATAAAAATGTGTGTATTACAAATTTGAAGTCAGTATGTATGAAGTTTAGAATACAACTAGATGCAAGAACATTTTTCTTTGTAAACTTGATTATAAAGCCTGCTGTCTCTCTTCCCATAGCTTTTTAATGCATACCAACAATTACAGCATTTTTCCAATTGCTGCAGCTTGCTTGTGAGATTATTAACATTTAAAAAGAGTGAATAAACAGCATTAGAAAATTGAGCAAAAGGGAGCAGTGATGACAAATATTTATATTTCTGTAAGGAAAATAAGTTATGTTCTAAAATCAGCAATTGGGAAAGAAGTTATTTGTTTTAAATGCAAATCAGAGGGAAAAGTAAAGAGTAATACAATATGCTTCATTCCAACCTTGAAGCATCAAAAACAGCTGGGCTTGTAATTTGCAATGCAATTCTATTATCAGACTAGTAAATTGTATCATTTTTACAGCTTCGAGAAACTCACGTGTTCACATGAGAGAAAATGACAAGATCTAGATCGAGATCACCGCGATGGAAACCAAGGTAAATGCATGATCATAACTTGTGTTGCTAAATGTCAGTTTACGTAATGATTTATAATTGGGAGTTAAAACTTGCATAGAAGAAGGAAAATTGCATCCAGAGTTGTAATTTAAGTGTATTCTATAAACTTAAATTTGTTTTCCAAATGGAAAGACTTGGCAATTTTTTTCTCTTGCTCACAATTTTACTATAATTCTTTTTTTTTTTTTTAAAGGAGGTGTTAAGATCTTGCTGCCTGCCAAGAGGCTTGTTCGGCTTCATGTTTTGGGCTTTGAAATTACCTTAAGGACAAAAATCTAACCAAACTAGTTGAGATTGCTTTTACTCAAACAGCACCTGGTCCATTTTGTGTCTTGTTGCCTCTTGGCCAACAGGGAGGGCCAGGTCCACTCTTAAAATACTTCTCAATTCAAACACCTCAGGCTTTCTGAGTCTTTGGAGCTGACCTGCACATTGATCTTTAGCACAATTAGATATGCTTTCCAGCATAAAGTGAACTGAGAATATAGGAGTCAGTGCCCTTCTCTTTGGACACTAGCCTAGCAGTGTATGTCACCATAATAACATCCAGTTAATTACCTGCCTAATTTGTAGGACTTGCTGTACAAATTTGAGGTGTTAAAACTAGGAGACTGCAGTACAATTTCAAGCTTTCAAGAGCTACTAGTGTGTAATAAACTGCTTTTTTACTGTTTTTGGATTGTATTTCTAAACAGATGGATGAAGTTGTGATGACCAAGACCAAGAGACTTTGTTGGACAACATGGAAAATAGTGATTTTTTTTTGTTTTGTTTTGTTTTGTTTTTTTGTTTCAGTTTTTTTTGCTTTTTTTAATTGCCTTTTGTTTTTTAAAAGGGGAAATCCTATCGGCTTCCATACTAGGTTGATAGTTGTTAATGTCCTTCAAGTGAAGGGCTGGGAGGAATGCTCTAGCTCTCACTGAAATGTAAGCCATAACCTGAACAACATGGGGGTAGCAGCAGTAGGATGGGTGCTATTGGAAATAAGTAGTTGTGCTTTTATGGTGATCTGTGGTTCTCAGTTTAAACTCGTGTGCAGAAAAACAAGAATTATGTCAGATTGTACTTTTGAAATATACAGATGATTTCTTTGAATTTTTTCAATATACACTCTTCAATATTTTTATTAAAGAGTTTATCAAGAGCATACAGCAAATACTTGAATACAAAGAAGAAGAATGGTTGTGTCTGAGATTACATTCTGTGTCTTTCTGGTGGCTTGTGCTGTTTTTCATGTTGGTTTTTGTTCTATTTAAGGTAGATTTGGCTAAAAGCTCTTTAACAGGTTGCTTTTGTAATTGTAGGTAGAAAATGCAAATCTGAGTGGTACAGTTGAGTGGATTTTGGCAATTGAATCTTAAATAGTAAAAGCTGCAGTAAGTGTGAAATAGCATAGGTATATGTTTCTTTCCAGGAGAAAGCCTACCTGTGTGACATTTAGAATAGAATATTTTAGAATTATTTCAATGAAGTTTTGGGGTTGTCATGGCTTACAAAGAAAAAACCTTGAAGTTTGGAGATTGGGTTTTTTTTCATTTTTATGGGTTTTTTTCACTTTTTTTCTCTTGGCACTGAAAAGATAAGGATTTGGGAAGTGTGAATTTATGTCTCACAGTTGGTTTGACTGTAGAGTAAACTTCATGTATATGAAATTATTTTTAGTTCTAAATGAAAAAATGCAAAGAGATAAAATTGATTGACTTAATACTATATTGAGTGGGTATTTCTACTATGAAAACTTTCAGTGGAGTCAAAGGAAGCTTGGCACTGTAGCCAGGCAGATGACATTTTGAGTGGTTTAACAGTTTTTACGAGTTGATTAAAATTGTGTACTAGACTCTGCTTTCTCTGAGAGTAGATCTTCTCTTTAAGAGGTAAATTCAACTTTATGGGATTACTCAAACTGGGTTTTGTTTTTACCTTAGGTCCTTATCTCCAGCATTTAGGAGTCTAGAGCACCATAGGCAGAGACATGCTCATATAAATTATGACTGTGACTATAAAAGCTTTCATAAGGACCCAAAGAAACCTATGTCTTGGAGAACAGAAGATGAAAAACATGGACAAAGCAATTCCAGGTTTGCACCTCATAGAAATAACCACCAGAGAATATATGAACGTAGATCACCTTCACCAAACCTGAAAAGATTTCCCATGGAAGATACTTACAGTCATAAGCCCTACAGAACGCATTCATCTGAAAGAACTGAAAGCAATAGGAGATCCCAGTTACCACCAAAATACATGGAAATACCATATAAAGAGCACGATCGTCCATTTTACCAACACAAAATGGAAGAAAGATACTCGTTTGAGCACTATGATGTCACTGGAAATGAAAAAGGAACGAAACCTTTTCATAGACCAATAGGGGCTTCATGTAAACTTGAAAGGAAATGGCATGAAGATGACTTGAAGCACCAGAGGTTACATGAAGAGAAGTATTGTCAGTCACCCAGAAGAGTTTCTGATGATTTTACAGCAAGGAGCTCTTTACAGAAGAGGTATAGGAATAAAATAATTAAAACCTGGGTATTGTGGTGTAAAGCCTCAAGTGAAAGTGTTTTCATTATAGTTGAAGATACCCACCTTGAAACACGTTGGCCACTTTGTAGTTTAATTATGGGCGACTGGTGGTAGTGAAGTATTTGTCTTTTAAGTAAATCATATTGATGGCTAGAGTATAAAAGGATAATGTTTCCCTCTTAAGAGCCCCTGCACATCTGTACCTTGGCGTGAGGGATTGTGGGTTAACTTACCACGCATTCTGCTGTCCAACATTCTGCACATATAAGTTCTCACTTTCTTCTCTCGTGCAAGTGTAAATTGCTTTATGTCAACACAGGTATCCTGAAGATCACGATTACAGAGAATATGGGCACACATCCAAAAGGGCTAAAGAAATGGAGAGGTATGACGGAGAAGTAGCAAGAAATTACAAGTGGAAGCAAGAACGTTCTTTCCCACCCTATCAAGAAAAGGAGGAGCAAAGAAATCTGGGTGCCCAGTCTCACCGGTCGGCTGAAAGGGAGTACTCAGAGGGTTCTGTCACAAAGATAGCCTATGAATACAGTCACAAACGGCGCAGGCATCTGGATGGGGAAAAGCCTTTTTCAGATGATAGACCTCAGAAGTATGTGAAGCAGGAAGACCAGAAATACGGTTCTTCTAAGAGTACCCAGAATAGTAAAGAGTTAGATTACTGTAGCAGTGAAAGAGCAAGGCGGACTGAAGAAGGGCATGTGGAAGTACCTGTTAAATATAGTTCAAAGAAAGGCTGTGATGCTTGTGTTAACTCTTCCAAAACGGATGTTGACCCGAGATCTTTTAAAAACAAATCAAAGGAAAGAGTAAGGAAAGAAGGGGAATTCAGAAAAAAGGTGGATTCCTCCAATAGCCAGCATGAGCCAAATCATACTGTTTCAGATGTGAAAATGTCAGATGTCAGCTCTAGGAGGGAACATCTCACAATCAAAGTTGATATGAAGAAAATGGTGTCCAAGTACAGGTATGGGTTTCCCCTCACCTTCTTTCTTCTTCCTCTTTCCATTTGATGAATATTGGAGAAAAGCAGTTTATTACAGAGGTGACCAGGACAAATTAAGGTTGTACCTTTTTAAAATTTTATTTAACTTAAAATGTTTTTGTGCCCAAACTGGAAAATCGCAACCTACCTCTATTAAGAAACAAACCGAAAAACTCCCTAGTTCATTTCATGCAGATATGGTAGGAAGTGGAAAGAGCAGATATGTCTGATGCAGGCAACTTTTAATTACATGTTTGTGATCAGTAAATGTGTTAACTTTATTTATAAACAAAACCAGAAAGGCATAGGCCTGTGCTTTCTTCTGGAACATGGCATTTTTTGACTGAGTCATCCCTCATTTCTTCTAAAAAACAGATAACCTTTGAGTTACTTAAATCAGGCACACATTCTAATGTTCAGGATCTCAAGTTCAGTAAAGCTGTTGAAAAATTAGAGATCATTGGATTATATTATTTGTTGTTCTAACAAATGGTGTAGCAATCTGTTGAAGCATCAGAACTGAAAAGCAGTCTTTGTAATACTCATGTAATACTTTTGTCTGTCTTTGTAACACTCATGGTTGCTTTTAGCATTCCCAGTGCTGGCTGAATTGAAAAAGGAGATGGTAATATTATGAAAATCTAGATGATGGATACATGACAGACAATAAGCAGCTTAGTTTGTGTGCGTTTTTTGCAGGCTTTTCTGGTATGTTGCCTTGCTGTTAAAGGCAGGAATGTCACATAATACAAGTAATCTGTTTTGGAAGGAATTGCCTTTCCTTTCTAAAATGATTCACCTTCGTTTTGAAAGTGTTTTGCTGCTTGTCACAAATAGATAAGCTACGTAAAATTTTTTATCCCTTTACAATATTTAAGAAACACAAAATGCAATGGAGAGTTGCAAAGACAAGTTTCTGTCTGCATGCTAATATTAACAACTGAGGAAATGGAAGTGGTATAGGTGTCCCATGCCTCAAGCTGGGATGATCATTTAACTTCCTGATTGGTAATGTAAGGAGAGTACCTTAGTTGTTGTTGGGTTTTGTCAAAATCCCTCAGAATAATTCCTCTGTGTGGTGGCTTCTTTCTGCAGTTTTTGCACAATGGACTGGGCAATTGTTTCCAGACTGAATACATTATTACACTCATTGCAGTTAATTTAATGTGTGGAAGACTTGCTTCTGCATCTTAATGTGCTAAACATTTTATTTTTTGAGGGGAGAACATAAATTCTTTAGAAGCTGATGAATGGGATTATTCATGCTGCCTACTTCAGGGATTTAGCAAACACCTGACTAGAAATGACTCAGCTGAGAAGAATGCTTTCTTTATAAACCTGAGGAACAGGAAGATAATTCAGATAATCTACAGTTGAGATTGTTCAGATCCCCTCTTGCTTGCATAAATTTCAAGTTTACTGGGGGGCAAGTAGATAAGAGAATCTGCAAGATTTAGTCTTGTGTGCTTCAAATGCAGATGGATCAGCACATGTTTACTGTGCTCTGCAAAGTGAATAATTTTTATCCTGAAAGCTTTTACATGGGCCGTTTAAGTATATGATTTATCTTTTTCCAAAGGACAACAATTTTTCTTGCAGTATGAACAGCAGGATTTTTAAACCACTCTCTCTTGTCCAAATAACTTGAGCAGCAGTACAACCATTTGGGGTGTAAACTTTGAGTGAAATTTGACAGAAAGATGCTGAACGTGTTTTTAAGTTCACACTTTGCCACTGCAAAGCTGATTCAATGGGCTCAAGTGATAATTCAGTTTCCAAAGACACTGAGTTGTTTACATATCATAAAGCATTCTTCAAAGTTGCCTGGTAGCTCTCTATGACAAAGGTGCACATATAGTTACCTTCGTATATCAGGATCTTAATTTGCCTGTTTTGTTTGATAATCTAGATGAATTAAGTTCAGTAGTCACTAATTTTCATTTACATGTTTCACTGAAACAAGGATTCCTGAGTGTAGTCTCTATGTTTTAATAAAACTTTTACTTTCCTTGTGACCTTATGAGGTTTTTTAAAATAAAAAAAGGGGGAAAAGTGAGGTTCGGGTTTCATCACTTTTTTTTACTAAAATGAACTTCATTTATTGTTTTGTTCTACTCTCTGACGTTTTCCAGACATAGTGAATTATTTTAAAAGTGAGTATCTGCAAATTTTTATTCTAGGAATGCTTCTAGTCACACTACAGAGAGACAGATGTCACATGATCTGGTTGCTGTTGGCAGGAAAAAAGAAAATTTTCATCCAGTGTTTGAGCACATGGAATCTGTAACACAAAATGTTGAAAACGACCCATCAAGAGAATTTACTCAGGAAATAATCACAATTATCCATCAAGTTAAAGGTGGCTGTAATGTTTGGGATATATGTATGTGTTTATCTATTTATAGTTATTACACCCAGACCTAATGAATTAGATATGCTGTCCTTGTAAATCTCAGATGTTTGCCTTTGGTTTCATTCATGTTTTGACTTAATTCCATATTGGTTTAAAGAAATTGTAGGTTGAGGATTTCAAATAGTTGGGTGGAGAATGATTGCAAGGCCTCAGTGTGCAAGAGGGGCATTGTTGTGGAGTTTAAGGTCAAAAGGATTTTATAGTAGTACTTAAGATTATCCTGCTTGTTTGGGAGCAAGAGAAGAAAAAAGGAGCTTTGCTCTAGTCACAGGTTCCTGGTTACATATATTTCCTTGAATTTTTCAGATCCATCATTGATGTTCAGTATTGAATTTAATTATAGATTCTAGTCATTTAAGTACTACTGTAGTAGAGCTGACAAATAGTTAACTCAGGCCTTCTTATTTAACAAGATTAAGCTCAAGATTAAGTTGGGCTCACCTGATCTTTCTTTTCTGAATGTTTAAACAGTGAGTGGAAATAGTTTAACAAGTAATCTCAGGAGTTATTTTGGTGTTCCCAAGAGTTAATTCTTTAAAAGATAGCTTTCCACTGTGCATTTCAAATGCTAGAAATAAACATTCTTGTATTACTTCTTCACAGCAAATTATTTTACATCTTCTGACATAACTCTTCATGAACGGTTCTCAAAAATTCGGGACAAACCAATTGCAAATATGAATGAAGTTAAAATACGCCTGGATCCAGAAATTCACAGGTAACTTAAGTGATTTTTGCTTTAATTTATTTGCACTAAGGTATTTAATTTTCAGTAGACTTCCCACTGCAATTTTCCAATGTGAAATGTTTTGTTTTTTCACCGATTAATTACCTGCTCGTGGTCTGTAAGGAATCCTGCAGTTGATCAGTAGTGCTTTTGCTATTTATAGTGATGTCACTTTTTTACATAGTATTTTTTACATTGTAGGAGGATTGACATGTCTCTAGCAGATCTTCAGAACAAACGAACTGTGCCATGTGAATCTCCTCAGGTATCTTTGATTACTGTTTTGTATGTTAAAATGATATAAATGTAAAGAACATCCGGCCTTGCTCTTAAGTTAATATTCATGCTCTGAAGGCCATCAGGAACTCTGCTATCTGCAAATGCACAGAAATGTTCACTTCTTTCAAAATAATATAGTGAATATAGCAAGTGTGCTATATTCACTGATGAGTTAAATGTAGGTGTGTTCTCCAGAGTGGCTGGACTGTCTTATTCCTGCTGCTTGAACACCAAGCTGTTTATAAATAGTGTAAATATTAACTCAGTAACTGACATGTAGCTCTTGCTGCTCCTCTGATGTTTAAATCATGATGTTTTTTCTGCCCTAATGCTAGAATGGCCCAACATTTGCATTATTCCTCAGAATGCTTTTATCCAAGGACATAACACTTTCTATCTTCCCCTTTCAAACTCTGCTTCCTGTGATTTAGTTAATGTTTTTTCAATAGTATAGTTATGTGGGTATTTTACTTAATTAAGAATTGTAGAACTATTTTGGATTTGCTGGAGTTTGTGAATATTTTTGTCTTGGCAACTCCATGCAGAATTCAGTCCTTTGTTCACTGGTGTTTGCCGGGCACTTGTGAAAAGGCAGATCGTACAAAAAAGGGCAGTTGTTTGGGACTACTTTTTGCACTTTAACTTTGGTCTGATGTGCCTATGTGCCTCTAGTTGAACTAGGTTAACAAGGTTATATGCCAGATGCAACTCATGCAGGACAGAATCACATCAGTGTTTAGTTATTGCTAGCTAACTTTTACTTTAATCCTTTCTGTTAACTAGAATGTTATGAGAGTGTTGGAAGATCCAAATGATCTACGGCATGACATAGAAAGGAGGAGAAAAGAAAGATTGAAGAATGAAGATGAGAGAGTGTTTCATATAGATGATGTAACTCTAAGGTAATTAGCAAAGAGCAGTCTTGTTGGCCCAAGCCTGTAGTTCTTTTATATGTTAATTTTTTGGTGCTTCCACAGTTACGTTTATTGCGATTCTTTTCCTCCTAATTGCACCTTGGACTGAAATTCAATTGACATACACTACAGACTATTCTGTAGTGGAATGTTGCCTTGGAAGATTCTAAACTAGCTGCAGTGCTGGGAAAAAGTGAAAAGCAACTTTAAACTGTAGCACTGAATAGGAAAAAGAAATTAATTTAAAGATGCCTAACTAGTTTTAAACTCCTTAATGTACCACATATCAAAACACTGTAACAATGTTGTTGTTTCCTAGTATGTTCTAGGGTAAGTGCATTGTGTTGCCCTGGTTGTTTTGTAAAGGCATGTAGAATATCAGTGAAGGATTGGAATCTTTTGATTCTTGGGAGAATTTTATGAAGAAGAGCTTTTTTTTTTTTTCTTTTTAAGACTAAAACTGTAATGAATTTCTCCTTCAGGTTTGTTAATGTTGTTTGGCCCAGGGGGTGTCTGCTAATGTCGGTCATCCTCTTTCACTTTGTTATGAGATCAGTTGACTGTAGAGAGATGACTTGACTGATTTGTCAAAACTTGTTGGCTGAAGAATTGAGAGAGTATAATAAAATGTGTCTACACTGCAGTTGTAATATGCTAATGTTTGTTCATTTTAGAAGCAGTATATAGAGGCAAACAGTGGCAATGTACACATTTGGGAAAACTGTCTTGTATAGCTGCAGAAGAAGTACTTCTTGTATTTGAGATTCAGTAAACAAAAAAAAGTTAAAATTATCAAGTGAAAACAGTATTGAACTGTTGTGCATAGCCTTATGTACTTGGAGGCTATGTATTTAGTGTATATTTGATCTGGTTATCTGGGAAAGGTTTTATTTGCCACATGCAGTTACTGTCCCCCTTACTTTTTGTGTATGCTCCTCAAAGCATTTCTCCAGAAAGTGAAGCTGTCCTGGAGCTCAACATAGGGAGGTTATGCTGCCAAAGTAATGTGGGCAGTTTTTATGTGGGTTGATTGCAGTAAATGTGTGAACAGTAGAAAGGATTTTCCTGAAATAGTTTGATTTTTTTTTTTTATTGTTTGCATATAAGATACTCATAATGCTTATTAACTAGTCCCAAGTTCCGCCAGTTTACCTTCCTAATTTGTTTTGCAATTATGAAAAATGTTTCTTGAATAATGAATTTTGACTTCTGATGGTCACTTTCATGGTACACATTTTATTTGGAAGCTTATGTACAAAATCTGTGTTAGCAATGTGTGTGTTTAATTAAAAAAACAAAAACTGAACAGACAAGGTAGCTGAAGCTCAAAGGCAGATCATCTTGCTTATTGGGTGTGAGACTGGAGCATCTAGCTGTTTGTGCTTTTGTTGAATTTGGGACTTCAAGAAAGTTCTGTGCGAATTTCAAGACAGTATAGAACTCTGTTTAAATGCAGAATGCATTTCAACCAGCGGAGGGCAGCAATGACCAGCTTTGCAGGCTGGGCGGGTGATCCAGGGAAACAATATTTCTATAGTGTCCTGGGTTAGGCCCGAAAGGACCCCTCCGAATGACAGATGTGCCCTCCTCCTCTCTCAAAAGAGAGGAAGCAATAAAAAGATTTATGAGTTTAAAAACATTCTAAACTAATTCAATACATAATAAAAGAATAAATAAAATGAAAGGAAAAAAGATCAAAAGGTATACAATGTATACCAAACCACATCAAGCTCCTAGGATGACAGTCATGTCCCCAGCAGACACAGGGAAGGTCTCAGACTGGGGTCAGTTCAGTCAGGAGCTGGAGTCAGGAGTGCTTGGATCAGGGTCAAAGGCAGATAGACAGACAAAGTCTTTCCTAGACTTTGGCCATTGAAGAAAGTGAACTGACCCTTTGATCCCTCAGCTTTTATATGCTGAGCATGGGGCAGATGGGATGACCTGTCTATGTTGACCATGTTGGTCAGTTTTGGGTCTCCTGACCTGTCTGCTTCTCCTTGCAAGTGGGACTCCTCTATGTCTTTCCAGTTCCAACCCCTGATGGGGCAAAGGATGATGAATTTTCTGACCTTGATTACCATAGCGATAAATAAAAATAAGAGCCTCTTGCATACCATTCCTTGGTATAATCAGGTCTTACCAGTCTGAAAGCAAACAGTTTCTGAACAATGTGCTGTTAATTTCAGCATTTAGTCAGATAGAGGAGGCCTAGCTGAAAAGTGAAGTTACTAACTAGAAAATCTGCTCTATTTTACCTTCAAACCAAGACACATGAGGATTTTGGGTTTTTTTGTCATAAGAAAATGCAGTGTACTATGTAATTCTGTGTAACTCTGGCTTGAGTTTTGTCAGAGGATTAGTAATTTGTCAAATGTCCTAGGAAAAAAACTGTTTTAAAAGCATTGTTCTCTTAAGTGATGCAGGTGATAGAACAAAAACAATTTAAGATAGAGTTTTGATATGCTATGATTTCAGATTTTAATAGTTTTTTATCTCTCCCACACACATGTACATCAGGAACCACCAAAGCTCCAATCTTCCAAAATTACAAAAGTCTCAACTTGATGGCTACCAAAAGCCTATGAGGTTCCTTAAGCCACCTTTTAGGAAATTTATTGGGAAACCTTACCTGGTAAGTCCAGATGTAGAATTAGTAGCTTCTGCTTTTGTTGGTTTTATGTTTATTATTAATTCTTCGCTGCATTGTCTGTGCTTGTGAATTTAATAATCTGTGGTATCTTGTCCCTTTTAAATTTAAAGTAAGGCTTTGCTCAACAGTAAGACTGCTGATAATTTCACAGTTCTAGTGCCAAGGTTCCTCAGATACTTACTGAAGTGTAAGTTAGTACAAGTGAGCTAATTTTTTTTGACATGCCTGTGGAGGACTCAACAACTTTGCTACTGTTTTTTAGAATCAGGGAGTAAGTTTGCTGGGATATTGGGTTTTATTTTGGAAAGCCAATTTAGATTGGTATGTTGGGTGAAATCAAAACATTCAGCTAGTTCAGAACTGAAGTGGTGAGCTTTAGATCTCTTACTCAGTAGTGGGATCATGTCTGTCTAAGCTTTTGAACTGAATTTTGCATTATGAACAACTTATTGAAACTATTGATTAAGGGGCTTTATTAAACTAAAACTTAGATTTCTTACATCTTTGTAAAACATTTAATATTGCATTTCCTTCACTTAATGATGTGAAACTATAAATTAGAAGGCCTTGCTGTTAGGCCGAGAAAGTGAAGTAATTTGGAACTGTTTGAGAGAATATTTTCCTGCTTTCTAGTTTTCAGTGCTAGGAAAGGAAGGTCTGAGTCTTATTTTGTGTATGTGGTATTGTTACTGGAACAGCATTTCTCCTAATTATGATAAAAAGCTGGGAAGTTCTTTTTATAAAAAAAACAAGGATCAAATTGCAGAATTAGAAACGTTCCTGGGCATGGAATGTTACATAGTGGAATAGCTTATCTGTTTAGATATTATGTTTATCAAAGCTAGTTTAGGCATTTTTTTTCATTCTTAGGTTATCTTTCTGTGATGTATGTTACAACTGTCTTTCTTCCCTATTTCATTATCATTAAGTTCAGTAGAAATAAATGTCTGTTTTGGAACATTCTTTCTAAATAAATGTAGTCTTATTTACAAGTGTTTGTACTTGTTTAACTTGGGGAACAAGTGAGACAAGAAAGTCTTCATTAATGTGTGCAGTATACTTCTAGAACATTTTTCCCCCTGATGGTGCAGAATATGGAGAGGAATAATATCAATTGTCATTTTTCATATGTTATAATTAATATACTCTATGAACAAGGTTCCAAAAGAGAACATTGATGCTGTCTTGACAATGCCTTTTTAAATAAGAAACAACCTAAAATGAAAGATAAATTACTGAGGGACAGCAAACCAGAAAAGCAGAGGCAGAATTTGAAACATGAGGAAGAGCCAAGGTAATAGTTGCAGAGATGCAAATTGGAAGAGGGTAGATTTAGGCTGGATGTAAGAAAGAAGTTCTTTATCGCGAGGGTAGTGAGACACTGGAACAGGTTGCCCAGGGAGATTATGGATTCCCCCTCCCTCGAGGTGTTTTAAGGCCAGGCTGAATGAGGCATTGAGCAACCTGGTCTAATGGGAGGTGTCCCTGCCCATGGCAGGGGGGTTGGAAGTAGATGATCTTTAAGGTCCCTTCCAACCCAAACTATTCTATGAGTAAGGGGTTAACTTTCTGTAGCTTTGCTTGGTCTTACAGGTTCTTGGGTAGGTATTAATTCAGTTGGTTTCAAAGGCCAAGGAGAGTTATCCAGTTCTTGTGGGTGGCTGGGTTATGCTGCAGAAGAGATGCAGCAATGTCACATAGTATCAGCAAAATTGTAAAGGAGTGAGAAAGCACATGCAAAAGTACACAATAGACACTTGTTATCACCTGTGAGGAGAGTTCCACCTGTAATATTATAAATAAACCCTTGGAAACCCAAAACAAATAACTCTAACCTTGAATATGCTAAAGTTTGTTTGCTCTTGTTTATGTGTAAATGATGAAAGAACTGCATCATAGAGACAGGTTTGAAATGACAAGCATTACAGTGCCAAGGTTTGGAAAATATGGCAAATATTGCTTTAAAAAGGATTATTTGACAAGAAAATCACTTGTTAAATTAAATTATAACACAGGTTTAAAAAAAAAATTATTGGATAAATATATGCACGTTCACATTTTTGTTTGTAAAATTACATTTTGATTATTCTCCCTGGTGCTTGAGGAACTGTGTGCATCAGCAGTGGTAAAGGCTGAATGCTTGCAATAAACTATCAGAGAAGGTGTATTAGTACTACTTTTTGCTCTGTTGTGAAATGGACAATAATATCACAATACTATTGTGAAATGGATCCAATAATTGTGAAATGGATCCAATAATTTGGATCAAAATACAACATGAAAATGGTATTGATGTGATTAACAAATATGAACTTTGTAGTGTGAGGTGTGAGCACTTTTTACAGCAAGGCAGTGGAGTGTTTCTTGTGTCAATACTCAGTAATTGGAAGTTGAGCTTAGAAATTGAGAAGAATTTATGTCTTGATGTTGCAAAGTTTATCTAGCCTTGATTGTATGTAAGAATTGTTCGTCTGCCCTCACACCTATGGACAAAGGGGGTAGCTAAGCATGTAAGGTCAGAACAAGTATCTGTTTCTACTTCCACAGTTTTGTTTTCTTCATTTAAATCCTATGTTTTAAGAAATTCCTGAAGAGTAGTTTGCTGTATCTGTGCATGAAGTAGTCCTAATGTTTTTCTTTCCATGAATGTCCTTAAATCTTGAGGGAGGTAGGGATGGGGTGTATCCAGAGTTGAGACAAGTTTTCTTCTAATTCCCACAGGCTATTTTTAACTACAACAGGAAATTTTCTTGAATGTTATTTTTCACGTTGCTGAATTCTCAGCTTTAAAGAGGAGTACTCTTCTACAAGGAGCTTCCTGATTTAATTACGTATTGTATGGCGGAAGTTAATTTGATTTCATGGAGTATCTTTATATTCTTAGTATAAAAAGAGAGCTGGGAAGCTACAGACATGCTTTTTCTCTCTGTGTATTTAGTTTTTCATATTTTTCTTGGAAAATCCATTTTGACTACTTTGATCTCTCTTCATAAAGTATTCTCTCTTTGTCTTCTGCTGAACCCCCTCATCAAGGCATTTCAAGAAGCTAAAGAGTTGTAGGCAGTAAAATAGCAAAAAAGCGACTAGTTTAAATGCCAGTTTAAAAATAAGTTGAATTCTAGTACTATTCTTTTGCATGTATAGCCCCCCCACCTTTCGTAATAGTAACAATGTTAGAAGAAAGCATATCCTGAAGGGTTGCTGACACTGAGATGGTTTGTAAGAGAAAATTCCATAAAGCAAGGATTTGCATTTATTATTATATGTTACTATATATGAAAAAGTTCATGCAAGTTCTTTGCTTAGGCTCTTTTTGAAATGGATTTGAAACTGTTACAATTTCTTTTGTTGAAAACAGAGTTCAACGTCATTGGAACACTTTTGTTGTTACTCAAGAATGGACCATAAAAAAATTGATTGCTAAGAGATTGTTAGCAAGTCCATTCTTGGAACCAATGCAATGTGCTACACACTTGTTTTGTAGTTACTGTGGTAGTGTGTATGGTAACAGTATGTGTACCTTCTCTAAAATATGCTAATCTGTGATGACCATATGCTAACCAGGGATGTCCAGAGTACTACTAATCTTCTTGTCCTCATTCCTAAATCAAGGGATGACTGCTTTAGCAGCCTACACACTTGCTGAGTGCAAATTAAGGCATCTGTTCTGGGGGGGGCAGGGGTGGTGAGCCTTAATTGAGCTGTTACCTACTTAGATCTCTCCAAGAAGATGATATTCCAGTAAGATGGTCTATATCATCTTCTGTGGGCTCTGTCATCATTTCATCCAGCTTGGGCACCCTATGGTCCTGTTACTCTGGTTCTTTCAAACAGCCCTTGGGTCGAAGACTACAAGTCTGGGCGACTTGCAGTATTTGCAAGTTTAAACTGGAAACTTTGTATGTTTTCTTGAATTATTTACTACCTTAAGCTAATAACTCTTGTTTTCCTACTAGAATTCTTACTATTCTTCAAAACCAAGTGATACTTACCCTCACAGGCGCATTAGAGGATACCTTGAAAATGCGGGACCCATCAGAAGACCTTTTAAGGTACCAATCAGCTTTTATCACATGTATATTACAAAACATGGTGGCTCAATCCTGTTGAGTTCAGTAACAGTAGACATACTTTTTTTTTTTAAAAAGAATTAAATGCTATGAAAGTCATCATGTCCTGATTGTTTCCACTGGAATAATAAGAAGCTTAGCTTTCAGTAGATAGGAGAGCTGGCAGTGGATTGAGCAGAATTGTACAGTGTTGTATCCTTGCAGTTGAAATAAGTTAACTGCAAAGTTCAGAATGCCAGTTGCAGAAATTGGACAATGAAAGATTATCTAGTTAAAAAAAAAAGAAGCTGGTCAGCTTGCTCTCCTTCAGCTCATCCCTGAACTATTTCCCAAGACTGGCATAGAATAATTGGGTTTCATTCAAAATTGCATTACTGTAATTTTATTAGCTTTTCCATATGGAGATTTCTGGGGAACCAATCTCTTGTGTATAGCCTGCATGCAGTTACCTATGCATTAAAAATAATATTAAATTTACAGAGCTTTACCTCCAGATGGTAACAAGGGTGGGTAAACTGTGCTTCTTCTGGGATAGTGCAATGGCTTTCTAATGCTTTGGCTTGTAAAAACTATCACAAGTTCAGCCGAAAAACAAATTCCCCTTTCTTACTTCTCTGCTGGCATTGGTATGCTATGCACAGATCCAGTTAGAGCTTTCTAAGTTAAAAAAGTGTAATCAAACCTAAACCGACTTACACTCACTTTCTGTCTCAAAATAATTCATATTTGATAGGTACACTTTCAAGAATAAAAAAATGCACAGTTATCTTTCTGATTTTGTAGACAGTGGAGTTGAAGTAAAGTTTTGATTGTAAAGTTAAGCAGCTGTCATTTTTGGATGATATTTTGAAAAGAGGACAGTGTAGGTGTGCAGTTTTTTGTTCAGTGGCATCTTTTTTTTTTTTTTCTCCTTCCCCCTCAGGCTAAACATAAGAGCTGTTGGATAAAAAAGATTTTCAGGCTCTCCTATGTAGGTGTGCTTTACCCCTCAGTAACTAAAGTTAGGTCAGGTAACTAAACTAACATCAGAAAAAAATGGTAACTTTATTCAGTTACAAAAAAAATTGAAGTCTTTCTCCAAGCTGCAGTTAAAAAGTTTAAAGTGTCAGCCTCATATAATTATTCTAATACGTCAGGAACTCATAGCCCCTTAACTGACCTAGTCTCTATATTGTCAGATCACTGAGGCAGTGTTTGATGTAATAGGAGGAAAATGAAAGGCTGCTTAATTTACATCAGCCTACAGGTCTGGAAATTATGCAAGCATGAAAGTGTCCATTTGTTGTCATACATACAAATGATTATTGCTGTATCTAGTAAGTTGTTCCACAGTGCTTTAATATTTGTAGGGAAAATAGCATATGCGCTTGTATTGCAGTTTGCATATGTGTGTAGCCCATTTATCATTGCCATGGGAACAGCAGTGCTGATTTGATTTAATATCATCAACTTTTTTTATGTTTAATTTCCTCCTGTGTAACATTGAGGGTTTTTCCTACCCATGCTGTTGCTTGAAACTTGCTTAGAAAGGTGATTTGACTATTTTCTATACCTGGCAGGCTTTCTTAGCTGTGATTATTTGAAATAACAAATGTGCAAACAAACAGGGGGATAAAAAACCAACCAAATACCACAAACGGAATCCCTTTCTCTCCCACTCTCTACCACTCACCCTACCTCCCACTCTACCAAGAAAAGAGCCCAAACCCCAGCATGGTTCTTTTTGGTATGTAAAATGGGGGGCATTCTAACTTATTAAGCAAAAAAGAGGAGGTTTTTAGTGTATATTAAAATACTGCAAGACCATATGGCTTCTCTTTAAACTTTTTTTAAAAAAGAAAAAGGTATTTTAGAACAGAGGTTTCACAGGCTCAGGAGAAATCTTATAAATTTTAAAAAGGTCTTTTTTTGTCATGACACGTCGTGGTGAATCACTAAACCAGCCTTCAAATTAGTACGTGGTAATCTTTAGAACTGACAGTTTAACACAATTTAGTGTATTCATGGGTGTGCTGGGTTTACCCCAGCCAGCAGCTAAGTGCCACACAGCTGCTTGTTCCCCTCTTTGCCCAGCAGGATGGGAGAGAGAACCTCAAGAATGAAAGTGGAAGAAACTTACAGGTTGAGTGTTGTAAGCTAAGAGAAAGAAAAAAGCAAAGCAATGGCATTTAGTCATCACCTCCCAGAAGGTAACTGATGACCAGACAGTCCTCAGGCAACAGCTGCTCTCCTCCAAAGCTTCGTGCCCTCAGTTTCTCTTGTTGAGTGTGTTGCTGAGGTTGTATGGCATGGAATATCCCTTTGCTTAGTTTGGGTCAGCTGTCTCAGATGTGTCTCTTCTCTTGGCTTTTTGCTCATCCCTGCCCTGCTTTCTGGGGTGGGCAGAGTGGGAGGAGAAGGCCTTGGAGCTGTGCAGATAGGGCTCAGCTATAGCACAACACTGGTGTGTTACTGGTGCTGGTGTAGTCACAAATTCAAAACATGGCACGATGCAGGTGTCTGTGTAGAAAATAACCTCCATCCCAGCCAGACCCAGTACAGTGACACTTGTTTGTTCACACAGTCTCTTACTTGGTCTGCTTCTTTGTTTGTTGTCATGCAAATGCTGTGGCATACCACTAAGGCCTCATCCTTTCTGGCCACCTATATCAAAGCAGAGAACCACAGCAGCTGTGGGGGAAATGGTAACTTTTAACTGTGTTCGGGGGCTTAATCCAGCATTAAAAAATGCCTTTTGGTGTTCCCTATGGTAGGCATAGACCCACTTAGAGAATGTACTTGTTCTTAGTTGTGCCTTGACTCTGATACTTTTTGGGAATGGGATTAGCATTTAATAGCCTTCAGCTAGCATCCTCTAACTGCAAGCACCATGAGAGTAACCCTGAGGAACTGATGAGGACAGCTCTTAGTTATCTCCTACATAGTATATGGGTAATATGATTTGGGGAATAACAGACTCTCTGGATTTGCATAAAGGAAGCTTTGTGCTGTGCAGTCCTTTCTAAATTGTTCACGAGCCCTGTAGTGGAAAGCACAGTGGAAAAACTACTACTGAACAGCAGTCTCAAACCATGATTTTTCTTGAAGTAATCCATACTCTGTCAAAAAGGAGACTGATGTCACTGAAGAAATTGAGTCATGCTCAAGGAGTCTTACTTCTATTTTGTTCTCTCCAATTCTTTAAAGCTGTTTGTAGAACACGGTGAAAATTTTAGATGGTCAGGATGTTTCTTTTTTAGTTGGAAAGCCATTGTTTGCTTAAATTTGAGAGGGGAAAACCTATTAAAGGATGAATATATCCAGGAATGCTTTCCACCAGGAGGACTGTGTTAGAAAACTTAAAGCAGCTGTACTGGAAAACTCAGAAATTATGATAAATTTAGTTTTTCTTACTCTGAAGAACTTTGGTGCCTGTTTTTTGGGGGGTCCAAGTGCATAAGAATGAAACCCTTTTTATAACTTTACCTGCTGTGGTCAGTGTTGATGTTGCTATATTCTTTATGGATATTTATAATGGCATTCATCTGTAAGGCTTTCATTATCTCTGTGGACGCCACTCCTGGTCTGACACTTGGTTAGTTTACAGTGTTTCAGACTGGATATGACGAAGACAGAACAATGAATTTATGTAAGATCTTAAAGCTGTAGGAAAAGTATATATTCTCACTTCTCTTGAGAATAACTTTTTTAGACATGCATGTGTGCCCACGGCAGGCATGACATCACAGAAATTTTTAGCACTAGTGAGCTGTTGTCTTTAAACTTCTTTATTGATGCAGGATTACTCTAATGCAAGTTAGAAAAAAATGTTGAGATTTTGTTCAATTCATCTACTTTCCTCTATGAGGAAGATAATTTAAGACATTTTAAACAGTACAACACAACAATTCCTGGTAGCCTGTGGCCTGAGGAATATGAAATGGGAAATAAAGGAAGAGGCTTTGCACTTGCAAACACACACTTTTGTTGTTCAGTACTGTTTTACATGTGTATAACTGTAAATATAAATTAAGTTTTGGTGTCCTCATTTTCCACATTCTTTTTTCCCTCCCTTCCCCCACCTCTACAGAGCAACTTTGTGGATGGCCGTTTACAATCCCATTATAAATCTGGCTTAGTACAGAAGGGTTTATATATTCAGGCTAAGTACCAGCGGTTACGTTCTGTTGGTGTAAGGGGATTTACCACTAATAAATTCAGAGATGGATTTTTGAGGAAAGAAAAGGTAAGTTGCCTTAATTTGTTTTTCACCAAGCCATTTATAAATTATGAATATTCATATGATCCATTCAGATTCTTAAGCCCCCATGGAATAACATGGACTTTTGTGTAATATTGGCTCTTTACACTTAGCAGGCAAACTTGATTCTATACTCCTATTTCCTCCATGTTTGTTCCTTGGAAACTTGCTGCAACTTGCTTTGGGTAACTGCAAATCAGAGGTGGCCTCTGTGATTCTGCAGTTGCTTCTGGCTCAGTATTCCCTCCTTGAGCTCAGTTGATCCCCCCTCCTATTGATAGAAGGAGAAAGTGGTCCTCTGTGTAAAAAGGCCCATACTGTGTGAAAACAGTATGTCCTCTTGGGCTACAGTTTTAAAGTAATATGAAGGGTATTTATTTTTTTGTACTACATCTGTTTCTCTTTTTGTTTGTTACTGTAAATTAATTGTGCTTTAAAGTACATAGTGCAGTGCTGTGCTGAATAAAGCATACTATATATCTATCCTATACATGCTGTATAAAATGGTTTCATAAGCTCAAATTGGAATAATTAGGCACATCTGGTTTATGATTTGTCCATCCTTATGATACTTTACAGTGTGTGAGGGACAACAGTAGTCTTGAACTGCAGAAGAATTTACAAACTTTATAAAATGTTATAGCTTTTGTGAGGATCAGTGGTTAAAACGTTTGAAATCCTTTTGTGGAATTAGTCAAGCATGATCAAAGTAGTATGAGGTTACTCGTGACATCAGAGAATTGGATTAGGTGACCTGCACAGCCCCTTGCAGTTCTCTGTTCCTATGCAATTTTTTGTTTGCTTTCTAATTCTGTGTCTACCTAGCTACAAGTAAACACACTTGCATAAGGGTTTGTAGTTGGATTAGAGTTCAGTTCCTGGATTCTTAAAGATGTTTAAAAAAGCCCCCAAGTTTGCAACCCAGGGAGAGGAGTAAAACATCAAAACCTCAAATAAAAGTGAAAAAAAATGAGCAAGAAAAGCAAACACTACTAAATAGTAGGGTCACTTGTTGCTGAAGTATTCTGGTGAATGCCTTTTATATTTGCATGGGCTCTGAGGAGTATGATGTCCCAGAGCAAATTGAATTGAAATTAGTGGAGAATAAATGTAGAAGGATTTTTTTTTTCCCCTCAAAATTATGACCTTGTAAAATGGGCACAGAAATGCCATAATTTTGTGGAAGTGAGCTTTTCCACAGTAATTTCTAATGCTTTTCTGTAATTGGAAGTTAATATTCTTGTCTAGGACCTATAAAACACGGTCTGGCTGCTGGAGATCATGATTTGAATTAGAAAAGCATAATAAGATCTTAATATTGATCTTTAGGCTAAGTGAAGGACTTGAGTATCCTCCAAGTTGAAGTAAAATAAATCCTGAAGAATAAGTATGATGGCCATGTTCGTAACAGCATACTAATTTTTGGTTTTTTCCTTGTTGTCTGATTCTTAGTAAATTATAAAATTTTTCTTCAGGTTCTAGCATTTCCCATATTTTACTTATTGTAATGATTAAGCTTGTCCTTGAGATTTATTATAGTGGTCGTTATTTCCATCTATTGAAATAATTATGCATACACATACTTTAAGGTATCACCCGCACAGTTGTGCTGTTTCAATCCATAATTGAAAGAATGTTGTCTATTGCATACATAATAATACTATACTTATGAAGGTTGGGAGGCCTTTTTCCTCTGTTAGAACTTGACAGTAACTACTTTTTCTTCCTTTCTGTAGGGAAATTTAAATATTGCAACAGAAACCTGAAGTGAGCTGTGATCCTGAAGTCGAAACAGAGAACACAGCAAAGGGAGCATCTGTTCAATTTTTGACAACTTTGTCAAGACTTAAGATAAAGGAACTAACCCTGTAACTTGATTAAAAATAACTTTATTTTTCAGTAGTGGAATGCTGCAAAACTTTTTTACAGTTTTAATAATTGCTTTTGAAGTACAGCATTCAATTGAAGCATTGTACTATGTACCTTTAGTTCCTTTTACATACCAGTCTCAAGTAAAGAAGTAATTGAAGGGAGTCTTATTTATTGAATACTTTCTTCTCTAAGCATGATGTTACAGATGGAACTTGAGTTGTTATATCCAGAGGTTTATATGTTGGAAATTTATTGCTTATGTAATAAAAAAAAGAAGAAAAAAAAAAAGTGCCTGAATTGTTTGGTAATAGCACATCAGCTCAGGATTTTCCAAGTAATGACCTTTTTAGGTTGTGCAATAGATTTTGCACCTCTGTTCACTCATTTCCGTAAAGCAGTATTTGTATTACTTTAGTTGAGGAATATGCTTTGGGTTTCTGATGTGTATATACACTTGTAAATTGTTAGAATGTTGGGACAACTTTCAGTATTTGATTAAAATGAATGGTAAGAGACAGGTATGTAATGTACTGTAGCAGTAGCTTATAGCTCCCCTGGAAGCATGCTTGGGTTTGATAGAAGGTTAGTTGATCTGTATTTGAAATGACTCCGTCTCATTATATTTTGGTGTACAACACTCTTGACCAAGCCATGTGTTCTCTAATATTTTTCTTCATAAATGACTTGGTGATTTCCTGGATTCTGAAATTTGGGCCTGAAGTACTTAATTACAAGAAAAAACAAAAACAAAAAACGTAAGTTTTTATAAGCATGTCTTCTAACAAAGCCGTTCATATTTCAGTCTGTTTTAATGGAGATAGCCTGTAATTTTGTTTGAAATCCCAGTAATCCTATGAAGTTTACTGCAATATTGTCACGCTGCGTGCAAGACTCAAGTAACCTGACCTGTTTTATAAGCAGCTATAGACAATATTGTGTTTAGTTCCTGTTTATAGCCTTTGCCTTAATATCTCATAGGGCTGTATGTATGTATTACAGATTCACTTGTATATTTTATTGCTGGTAATTTAAAGACGCATAGCAAGTAGTTTTCAGAAATGTTCTACTTTAAGCAAACAGTTGTTCACCATACCCAGGGTACATTGAGGCTAATGTATTCCCATCATTTCCAAGACAGTGTTAGCCATACGGAATGCTGGCTAGTCTCTGTTGCAGGTAGTAAATCAGAATTCTGATACTGGGTAGGAGTATGCTTGTAGAAAAAGAAATGTGTTTTGGGTTGGAAGCCAGGATTTCTGCATGTGTTCTTGTAATGTTTATTTGACAATGCCTTCAGTAGAGAGACAATTTTAAAGAGTAGGTATGGCTCCAAACAGCTAAAATAGCATTTCTTAACATCTCCAGTTCACAGAGTGCACTGCTTGGTATTCATATGGCATATGAGGGCAGGAAGAGTGCCATGCTCACTGATAGTGTGATCATTCAACAGTGACATATAGTTTGTGTCTAAAACCTGAGATTCAACTAGTTAGTAACTTTGATGTGCATGAACAAAATAGGAAGCTAAGGAAAGAAATTCTCTTGTCAAATGGAGACAGAAAGTTACTTACTGATGCTGTCAGTGATGACTCTGGCAAAATCATCTTGTGTAGATTTACAGGGAGATGAAAATAGGGAACTGAAACAACAGGTTAAGGGAGTTAACCCAAGGCAAATGTGGAGTAGCTGCAGTTGAATGGTCTGCTGGCAAGCGAGTGCTGCATGTACCCCTGCAGATGAGGGCCAGTTTATCCTCAAGCCAAGAAGCTATTCACACTGCTCCTGAATGTGCTAAAGCATTGTGAAATATGTAAGAAGTGAAACCACATATGACAGAGAACAAAATACTGAAGCTATATTGTCTTGTTCAACAGGATACTACTGTTTCTGTAAGCTTCCTGCAGTGTTCTTGTTAAGGCCTGAAGAGAACCTGTTGTAGAGCAAATGGATACATGAAGAAACTTCTGATGTGACAGTCTTGCTAACATTGTCTGGAAATAATGCTGAAGTATTCAGACTTCAGTCAAATAATGCTGCTTTACTGGGTTTAAAAGTGGGGCTGGTTCCTCTGGTTTTGTGCTTTCTTATTTTACCTGCGCGTGACTAGGAATCTCTAATTTGTTTTGTCCTTCAACAGTTTGGCTTTGTTAGTTTTTTTTATTTCTATGGTTGTGAGCAATGTATTACAGCCAGGGTTTTTTTGTCATGTTTATGATATATGACTATTTTTCCCCCCTTTAGTCTTGAGATGTTATATGTAGTTGTTTTTTCAGTTGCTGTAGCTTTTATTTAAAGTGATCTCATTTTCTCAGATCACATTCTTTACTGGTAAGTTCACTAGTTTAGGATTCTGCCGTGAAAAAGCATCCTGTTATTTTATAAAGTTCATACAGAAATTGAATTCTATGACTCAGGTGCTAGAGGCACCCACACCGCAGTGCTACCTGGTGTCAGACATTGCTATGTACATTTATCTTTGTGAATTACAGAGACTTGTGTCTATATGCTCATACACAATTCAGCTTATTTATTCTTCTAGCACAGCGAAGTTCTGTTGTACTGGAATGTAATATTTGATTGAGAACAATGTATTGAAGTTGCTGGTTGAAGGCAGAAGAAAAGATGTTAAATAGAGGAAAGGTCAATTTACTTGAATAACTTGGTGCCTTTCTGTATTGTGAGTGCATTGTAGAAAACGCCTTTACAAAGACTTAAGTAATATCCTGATTATTGCGTTGTTTCTAAGGGGAGCATGGACTTACAAAATAACCACTTACTTTAAGTACATGTGTAAGCCTCAGTAGAATACAGCGTCTCTGGTATTAGTAAAGTCTGTCACTGCATTTGCATTGGAAGGGCAAGTTAAAACTGTGATTTAGAGCTTTCTAGCTTTCTGTTTTATACTTTGAAAATACAAATGTGAATTGCCTTTCTTCTGGTTGACTTGAAATGACTGTTAAATGCTCCTGTTGTATTCTCAATTATTCACAGGTTAAATTGCTTTGGTTTGTTTTGTTTTGGCTTTTTTAAAAAAAGAATTGCTATCCAAAAATACAATGGGTTTAATATGACTAGAGTCTTCCTTTTAAGTGTCTGAAATAGTGTGTTGATGTCAGCATTTATATTATCTCTACATAGATTGGTTAGAATCCTCATTTTAAACTTTGGTGATTGAGTTCATGAGGTTAACAAAATTCTGGGGCTAGTAAGAAGCAACATATTGCAGGGCTTCTACAAACCTGCCTTAACTCGCATCATTACTTACATGTTTAGAATCATCTTACCTGATGGATTAAGTTGGCCTTGAGGCCTGGACATAACTCTCAACTCATGTAACTGATAGCAGAGGATGGGAGTAAATTCAGTTTATCACCTGTTGTAATAAGGGTTTACCTGCTGCTTCTCTCCCAGAGCCTCAGGTTGAAATGCTGAGTTGCTTTATATGAACTTAGTTGCTTTAAAAATGAAACAAAAAACAAGATGATGCTTTTGTGGCATTAGAAAAAGCAGACCCTCAACTTGCTTGTTATGCTCCAGGAAGTCATTTTCTGCTATGTCTTGAAATGGACAGTAAGAGTTGCTTGGAGAAGATAATTAAAAAATATAGCAAAGCATTTTCATATATTAGTATTCTCCTTAGAAGACTGTATATTGAAGGAGATCTTTAACTTTCTTTCTGAAGGGATCTCTTCCCATGCTGTGTAGAAACATGCTTCTTGTCTTTCTTCAAGCATCTGAACAGCCATCTACAAAGTTCTCTATGGGAGAGCTCTATATTAGAAAGACTTCAGGCTTTCATCCTAATGAATCTGGAAAAAAAAAAAAGGATATTTCCAGCCATTGACAGACTTCATTCCACTGCTTCAGGATTTGAAGACAGCAGGTTCTTCAGTCTCCTTATGAAGGGAAAAGATATAAAAAAAGCCATTTCGGGATCTTTGAAAGCATGTTTGCAACACTTCTTAAGTGCAACACTCTTAAGGAGAGTGATGATTATTGAAGCGTGTTCTTTTCTAAGCTTGGTGAGCCTAAATTTCCAGTGTGAATACCAGAGAAAACTATTGTCATGACACCTGCCCCTTCCTTCCATGCCTGATGGTTTTTGTTGTTGGAGGGTCTTTCGGATAGGCTTAAACCAAATTTAGCCATATGGTTTTAGCTTGATGCTGCCTGCCACTTTTAGTGCAGTTTTTTCTGTTCACTGTTCATTGCTCTGAATGTCATCCAAGCAGTCTAAATCTCATGTTATCTTTTTAATATTTCATTTTCTGTAAATAATGTATTAGATGGCTTCTATTTTGTGACTGTCTTCTCCTGTGTCTGCATTGTTGAGGGAAGAGATGGGGTGGAAGCAGTTGTTTGAGTACACCCTTCATGGAATAAAAAGAAGCCTCGTCGTTTGGTATTAAAAATAGCAAGACTTTCCCCTCCCCACCCCTCCAACTGAATGAGGAGGTGGACTAATGTCCACTTCTAAGGAACATTGACCTTATTTATACTGTAGTTTTACAAGGACTGTCTAGTGTGTATGTGCACATTTAGGTATGTGTGCAAACACAATGTTAGAAACCTTTTAATGTAGTTATTTTTAAGTGTGGATACGAAATGACATTTTAAAACTACTGAAGATGGAGTTAAGTGCAAATGCATTTTAAGTCTGTAGTCTTTGGAGTCCACAACGGTGCTTTTGACAATGTTATTCCGTATAAAAAGCTTCACTCATAAGTATATCTTAAGATGTAGGTATGTTTATATGTATGTTTAACATAGTTTATATTAAATCAAATGTAAATTTTGTTTCTACAGACAATAAATGTTTTAACAATTTTTACTGATAAATAATTTGGTGATTTAATTCAGTAGTTACTAATATTTGATGTCATTGCTCTGTGTCTTCATGGAATATAATGCTGTGGACCATGCTTCTATAATTTCATTTATTCCTCCTATTTGAGCTTAAAATATTGGTCCACATTATAGGCACACTTCTTGGGCTAAAAGAAGCTACCTTCCCAAAGGTATAAAAGATGAACCTCTCCTCACATTGTTTTTTAAGAAAAACAACAACAAAAAAAACCCAACCAAACCCCCAAAATGTTGAAAAGTAGGTATGTCCATCTCCTCTATGGCATTAAAAAGCTTCAGCATCTGTGCCAAATTCTGATTGTTGTACCATAAAGGAGCAGCATGGAGAAAAGTGCACAGGTGCTTGGCTAACTTCACCAAAGGATGCACTCAATAAAACAGTGTGCAAAATTAAGGATCTCCTTAATACCGTATCATCTGTGTGAAGTGAGAGTAACCGTGTTAGTTTAAAAGTGAGATCCTCTAATAAAGTGGAGAATGAGGTGAAAATGAGGAAACTATTCCAACTTTCCAACTGTTAGATTGGTCTTCAGAAGTGGCTGATTGCATTCTGAAGTGCCTGTGTGTTTACATGAAAGTTGCTAACTTCTATCAGTGTCATTCAAAAAAGACATCTTTGTCTTTTCAAATCAGTTCCTTAATAGGTAAAGTTTTCTTTTTTTAAATGCCATCATGATGTGTATTCATTTTGTCTCCATGGAGCTTTTTTCCCCACAAAGTAAGGTATCCAGTCAGTCAATCCACATACATTGCAGTATTCCTCTGAAGCCCCAACAGAGGAGTGTGCCCATAGTGAGGTAAGCCTCAGGAGATCATAAGATCACATCCTATAGAAATTCCTTGGCTAAGGAACAATGGGAAGCCAAGTGTTGGAGGTATCACAGCAATTATGATAAGTCTTTTCCCATTTAAGGAAAGAACAACCTGCTGACCGTGTTCACTGCTTTACTTGAGAAAGTCAGGAACTTCCCTTACATTAATTTTTAGTGGTAGTTGAAATTGGAAATCTGTTTGAGAATCTGTTTGAAACCTGAAGGCTTTCTCCTGTGCATTGTAACACTGACAGCATGACACGAATACTTTGTGTTACTCATTACCACTTTTTCTGACAGCTCTGAAGAGTTCTTACAGAAACAGGGCTATTGGTATGTAGCAAGCTAAATTATTCAGTTATACCATTTCCTCTACTTCAAACCACACAGCTGGAGCACTGGCAAGACAGATTTCATACAAAATTTCTTCCTGTTCAGGAATATCTGCCTTCTTCTTGAACCTGGTTGCATCAGTCCTGCTTAGTTTGACATTATTTTTTTCTGATTGACTTGATTGTCTCAGCTAATTTATCAATGCTTATGTAAAAGCTGCTGCTTCTCCTTCTGGTAACTTCCCAGAATTAATCCTGTACATCTTTCAGATAAGAGAGATCAAATGCTCTTATCCAATGAGAAACTGGCTAAAAGATAGTCTGCATATGTATTAAGTCAAAATCCTTTGTCTTCAGTCATGCAAATCTGTTAGTGGTTTGTGACTTTGTGTCCCAGTGTCCCCGGGACAACAGTCACAACAGTGAGATGGTTCAAGTCTTTGAACCTTTCAGTGAAACACTGAAGCAGAGGCTCTCTATGGGTGTATCCAGCCTATTTCCATTGCACCCCTTGTTGCAGTTTAGCATAGTTTTTCAAAGTTTTTAAACAACTAAAAAAGGAAAGTATTATCTCTGTGGAGGTTTTATCACAGCAACTATTTATAGCAATAACCATTAGAAAAGATAAGCTGCATTAGTCCTGATGCTCCATTGCTGCTGTAGCATGTTAATAAGTAATTTAAAAGTAATTTTCCTAGCTGTAGTTCAAGTTTTCTTAAAAACAATCAAGAATCAGGAGTTCTGTCTAAATAAGCCTCTCACTGATTAATTTTCTCTCAGAAGAAGTTTATCACTGTCACAATTTCAAACACATGGATTTTCACAGCCAAGAAGTCAGGTACCACCTGTAAAGAATTTCGAACCTCAAAAAAGACTGTTGTCAGAATAAGCTGTGTTGCACTTGGGTGGGAGCAAGGGAAGGAAAAATAAAAAAATCTCACCCTTTCTGGTACTGGCAATTTTCTCTTTTCATACTCAACTACCTGAGGTTAGGAGGGGCTTTTTTTGCTTAAGCTTTCATTAACGTTGCAGGTGCTTGTGCTGTAAAAGATGTTATCTGTGCTTTTATCTTTTACCCAGATTATGTAGTCTTTAATCTGCTCTTCTCAACTACTACTGTATATTTTCTTCAACGGTCTTTATCTGGGTGAAGCCTTGCCCCTGAAGAAGGCCTCATTAGGTGCCTTTCCGTCCAGAAATGTAACCCATCACTGTTAACTGTCTCCTTTTTTATGCTCGGTGTTACTGCAGCTGTATTTCACACCTTCGGGCAACACCTGAAAAGAACAAGCAGCTGCTCTTTTTTTTCCCCCTCGAAACACCACCCCCATCAAAGAAGCCACCCTTCATCTGACCTTTTTGCCTTCTACCTTTCCTTCCTTCCCTCCCTGCCTCCAGAGTCAAGGGAACAGTCGGTAAAGGGAGCGAGGGGGTAAGCGTGGCGGTTCTGCGGCTCCCACTCCTGCCCTCCCCCCGTCCCTCACGGCTGGGGCGAGGCGAGGGGCACCTGCGGAGCTGCCGCTGCCTTTCCCCCGTGTCTCCCCGAAGGCAGAGCCCCGGGAGACAGGACCGGGCACGGCCTCAGACCGTAAATGCTTCTAGGGGTGTGTGCAGAGAGGCAAAGCGATGTCAGGAGCCTGAGGTACTACCACTGGGGATCGTCTCCTCGCTCCTAGAGACAGTTACCGGAGCCCATCACTTTTCCCCTAGCACTGAAATAAGGCGAGACCTCCCTTCTCCTCTTCCCTCCGGCTGACGCTTCCTGGACGGAAAGGAAAGGAACCATCCTCCCTACTCCTTCTCCAACCTTCTCCGCTGGGCGAGGCGGACCCGGAGCACCGCGAAACCTCTCCTCCTCCGGCCCCAACCCCGCAGGGGGACCCTCTGCTCCCTTTCCTTCCTCCCTCTCGCCTTCCCTCCCTCGCCGCTGCCGCCGCTCCCGGCGGCCCGAGGCAGCGCAGCGGCTCTGGCGCAGTCTCGCGACACTTCCCGCAGCGCTGAGCCGAGCCGCGCCGCTTGCTCCGGCAGCAGCAGCAGCCGCCCGCCGAAGGGGAGACCCAGCTGCTTCTCGCACCCTCGCCCCGCCACACGCAGTAGCCGGCGGGGGGGTGGGGAAGGGAGAAGGACGCCCGCCCCCCTCGGCTCGCCAGCCTCCGGGCACCTGGGCTCGGCCCCCGCGCTTTCTCTAGGGCTCGCTCTGCCCGGCGGCGGCGGGGACCCAGGTGTCTCGTAGGGGCTGAAGGCTGAGCCCCTTCTCTCGCCCGGTTTCTTCTTGGGTTTGTTTGTTGGTTTTTTTTTTCCTTTTTTTTCAATTGTGTTTTACGGTTTTTTTAATTATTTTTTTAAATCCTTACGACTACATATGCTGAGGGAAGCCGGGGCGCTGCCGGCAGGACGCGGAATGCAGCCCGGCTGCCGCGGGTGCTGAGAGCGTCGGCCGCCGGAGGAGGGAGCGGCTCTGTCAGCAGCCTCTTCTTCCCGCGGCGGCGGCTTGGGCTGTCTCTCGCCCCCTCCGCCGTAGCTATAGCCGCCTCAAACTTTCAGCCTGTTTCCGCCGCCAGGCAAAGCTCAGCTCGACATAAATGGGTGAGTTTAAGGTGCTGGTTCCGAGTTGGCGAAACTGGGGAGGTGGGAAAGGGGGGGGTGGCTAGAGCTCCCGCCCGGCGGGTGGGGTGCCCGCCGCCGCGAACGGAGGGGCCGGGGACGGCCGGCTGTCTCTCCGCCGTCCCCAGCCTGCGCTCCTCCGCCTTACGGCTTTTAACTTCTCCTCCCTTTCTCCGTCTCGGTCAATAACTGCTTTCATGTGACAGGGGTAGAGGTCGGGATTTGCGGCGGTTGGGGGAGCGAGGGCCGGACTGGAGGTGATCCCCGGCGGGGCTGACAAAATCAGAAGCCCCTCCCGTGCGGCGGCTGGCCGGCTTCGCCACCTCCCTGCGCCCGGGCAGCCTCGGGTGCGGTGTCGCCGTGCTGGGCGAGAGGAGAGGGGGACGGACAGGACACCTCCGTCCCGGGCGCGCAGGTTGCGCTCCTTTAACCCAAAGGCAGAGCGGGGAGCGCGGGGTGGCCTGTGGGGACCGTCCCGCCACGCCCCGCCGCAAGAGGGCGGCGGTTGGGGCCGTTGCGCAGGGGTCGTTGGCGGCGTTGCACGGGGGGCGGTTGCGCTCGCAGCTGCTGCTGCCCGTGAGGTGGCTCCCGCGGACTTCGGGAAGAGGCTGCGCCCGTTTGCCCGGCCCCGGGCTGGGCACCGCCTGCTACCTGTGCGGCGAGGGAGGCGTGGGCAGCGGGAGCGTGGGGATGAATCGTCCCATTATGCGGGGTGAGGCGGCAGCCGCGGTGCCAGGCGCGGGCTGGCTGAGCGATGCTCCCCGGGGCTCCTTGTGCCCACCGCCGTGCCCGGCGGACAATGACGGACGGGAGGGAACAAAAGAAACCGCCCGCTGTGGGTGGGCAGCCCTGGGTGTACTCACCACCCGACTAAGGTCGCTCCCAGAATAGCGGGATTTAGCTGTCTTCAGCCCCATAGCTGCCTGCGAAAATACTGCTGGGCTGTGGAGGAACCTGAGAGCAGCATCACTGAAATGACTGAATATAACGCGTGAATGTGGGCAGACATTTTACTCAGTTTTACCTGTTGTAATACGATGATGTTGAGGACATAGTGGGGAGAAAAAAAAAATCTTCCCTTTGTTCTTTGAGAGATTAGTTTGCGGGATACTATCGGAGTGATGCGCAGATGCTGTACCTGCCTCTTACAAGATTAAGCACTAGCCTTTCGCTATTGACTTTGAGTTAGTCCTCCAGCGCAGCCCTCTGCAGCTCATTCGGCTGTATTGATCAGGATGAACTCTGGTGCTGCTGACAGCAGGCCAGCATCCCAGGCCGCCACCTTTAATTGTGTGCGTTGGAGAAGACTCTGTTAGGGCCGGTTTGCCTCCTAGCTCATGCAGCGCCCAGCTTCTGTCTTCTGTAGCCGTAGTTAAGGTTTTAAATGTGGTGCTGCAATGAGCTGGAGGGTTAATAAATGCTGAATGGAGCAAAATGTGTCTTCTGTAGGGCATGTCACAGGAAGGATTTCTTAAAAATACAACCTTAGTTTTCTTATCCTCTCAGCATGCCTATTTCTTATGAACTTATTGTATTGGGACACAAGAAGACTTTTCTGATTGATTCGTAGTCCAAATACTAGCCTCTTTTAAACTCTACTGCACTAAAAATTAAGGAAACCAATAAAGGATCAGTGAAGTCACTTGTATTGATAGTGCTTTGTAAAGATTTTTGAATACAGTAACTTTGCTGTGAAAGCTGTCTTTTATCCTATTACCTACCTTCCTTCCCCTGGGGAAGGCCATGATCATACACATCTGGCTTCTTTAGAGCTCATTTGGATAATGACTTTTCCAAATCACTGTGATTGAGTCAGACTTTTCTTTGCAAAATGGGAGTGGAAGAAAAGTGGATATGGTTTCATTGTTGTTCATATCTTTAGATGCTGAGTGATTCTTGAAAGTTTAAAAGCAAATAGAAAAATTGTACGAGGAAGTACAAGTAGTATGAAAACAATTTTATCGAAAACATTTTAAACATTGTTAGCATTTTTGAAATGTATTTTAGATGCAGAAAAGGTGAATTCTTTAGGAATCTTCACAGCTTAGTACACATGATGTTTTAGTTTTAATTTACTTGTGTACCTTTCATTTTAACCACTTATATTTTTTAATGACACTACATATTATTGTTAGTCCAACTCCATGCATATATATATGTGTATGTTGCACATATGTGTATGTTAAAGTTTAGTGTGTGACAGTAAGCTTTTTTACAATATACAGCTCAAACTTGATAAATACAACTTTACTGATGTTATATGCGCTCTTCTGTGATATTATAGGTAGAATAAAGTGAATTAATTTACCCTTGGAGTAGACTTGTCAGAAGAACTGAGTGAAATAATATTTGTAGTCCTCCACATGTGAAAGGAGAATAAGGCAAAGACCTTAAAGGTAATTCTGAATGCAGTGGAACAAGCTTGATTCCCCTCCTTTAAATGTCTGAGAAATTAAGAGGTGGTGTTTTGTGGTGACTTGTGTGTGTTGTGTGTAGGGGTATTGTTTCTTTGCTGTTGCTTTTGTGTGTGCTTGTCTGTTTATTTTCTTTTCAAAGACTACTTAAAATTGCATATGGCTAGTTAACTCCTCAATCTTATTTGCAAGAGCTTTGCCTGTCCACAAGTCAGGCTGTCTTTCTGAAGTTGGAGGTCCAGAAAATTCAGTAAGAAGGAATGTGGTAGCCACTTGAAGAAAAACTTAGTGTGAAAGGTACCGCATTCTAAGGTCTTTGGAGCAGTACAAGTCTGATACTAGAGAGCAGTCACCATAAATAGCTGATGTTGGGCAGCTCCTTCTGTCAGTCAAGATGTACCTTCCAATTTCTGCTATGCAGTATTTGCTCGTCTTCAGAGCACACATAGTTTAGTGTGTTAAATGAGTTGTGAGTCCTTTATAGTAATACTGCTTTGAAGCTAAGCAGTTGAAGCCTTTGTGAGAGGTACTTTTACATTTTAACATTTTCCAAGGTATTGTTACAGCTTTTCTGTTGGGAAAGGGAAGGAGAGGGTACGTTGTTTAGTTTTTGAGAAATCACATTAGTCAGCTCTGGGACTGCAGTAGTTTGGGTCACAGTTAAGAGACAGTCTCATGCCCTTTGAACTAGTCAGGTTGCTAATACAGGCAGACAGTTGTTGGCAGTGTGGTTTTGCATTAGTGGTTGAGAAGGATGCTTTGCTGCGAAATACCACAGCTAGTTTGTACACACCAAAGGAGTGTACACACCAAGGAGTACTGTAATAAGGAAAAAAAATTGAATCTGTGAAAGTTCTGATTATTCTGTATCCATTGCAATCCCTTTTCCCTGTTTTTCCCATTTGTTTTTTTTTTCCCTTTCCAAATGCTTCTCTATCCTCTCTCCCCAACTTCTGCCCTGCTTTCTTCATAAACCCTCCCACCTTCACATCTTTTTTTCCTCCTATCTGCTTCTCTTTGCACATTTCAGACACGCCACTTCCTCTTTCTTCCTCTCTTATCGAAGCATCAACAGAGGGAGCACTCTGTGCACATTTCCTGTCCGTGGGGCCACACTGACCTCCAGCTCGCCAGATCTGCTCTTGCATCGAAACTTCTGCTTGGCCCTGTGGCCTGACTTGGACAGTACTCACTGCAATGAGTGACCTGGGGATTTTAGCTGGTAAACTACCAATAGCTTTATGCTTCTATGTAAAACAAAGCATTTTTGAGGCTTGAGCTTAGCAGAAATTGTGTAAATCAAACCTGGAAGGGATAGGTGTGTTTGTGGTTTTTGACTCTGGCAAATTTTAAGTTCTCGCTTTTAAGTAGTGGAGTTTTTGGAGACTTCTAGCAAAATAGCTGAAGACTTTTTCAAATGGAAATTGTGTGTGTCATTCCCTTATGAGGACTTACTGAAGGAGTTAGGGTTGTTCAGCCTGGAGAAGAGAAAGCTCGGGGGGACCTTATAGTAGCATATCAATACCTGAAGAGGGCCTACATAAAGGCTGGGGGGTGACTTTTTAATGGGATATGTGATGGAAGGAGTAAAAAGATTGTCAGGGATTTGGAAGAGAGAAAATTAAGGCTAGATATAAGAAAGAAGTTCTTTCCTGTGAGGGTGGTGAGACTCTGCAACAGGTTGCCCAGAGAGATTGTGGATGTCCCCTCCCTGGAAGTGTTTATGGCCAGGCTGAATGAGGCATTGAGCAACCTGGTCTAGTGGGAGGTGTCCCTGTCCATTGCAGGGGTGCTGGAAGTAGTTGATCTTCAAGATCCTTTCCAGCCTTAAACCATTATATGGTTCTAGTCATACATGAGAACAGTTGAACAGTTGCAGCTGAGTAAGGAAAAATCATAAGACATGATTATCAAGCATCTGTAAAGTGGCTTTATTTAGGAGATAGTGTATAAAAAAGTTCCCCAACCTGTATAAAGTCATAATTTTCCTCCTCATAGGGGCTGTTACACATTTTAAGTCTTTTGTTGTTGGTAGGTGTTTCTCTCAACAAGGTAGTTGCTTTGGAGCTGTTCAGGATCAGTTTTGTAGTTGCTTGGTGACAGTATTTATACAGCATGTGAATGTCTTCCTGTTCTGAGTTCAAGTGGAGTTTTCATAAATTGCAGTAAAATATTTTCAGTAACGTATATAAAATTTCATACAAAAATAGAAGAAACAAAGCTTTTTTCCTAGAAATCAAGAGATTATTCCATTTCTTTCATAAAAGGCTGTTAGATCTGCCTTCTAGAAGTATCAGCATAGGTGTCTGAAGTCAGTAAATGTAAAATATATAAATATATGTGTATATGTCATGGTAAAAAATTTTCTGATTGTGTGGTCTTTCTTCGATGTTGGTATCTCTTCTGCTTGCCTTTTTCAAGCAGCTCTTCTTGGTGTCTCCTTTATATTTGACTTAATTTGAACTGTTGCTTTTAGATCAGAAAGTGCTGTAAAGAGGAAAATAGATGTTTACTGAGAAGAGCAGAGTTCTTGCTCTTTTTCTTTGCTAATCGAAGATTTAAATATAGAAAATTATGATGAGCTGATGGAGAAGGTACTTTTTTCTGCATGGGTTAAGGAAGCATATGTAGTAATTGAAATGCTTTATTAGGAAGCAGTATTATTTTGATATTGATGCTGAGTGCATACATATTTCTGTTTAAACTGCTACTAATGCAATATATGCAATTTATATGTAATGTATTCAGATTGCTTTTTTTGTAATTGCTATTCACTGGGTGATATAGAGTTTTTTTTAGAATACTGCCAGTAATCACTCTACCAGTGGTGTATCAGTATTCAAGTAGTAGATCAGCATTGACCTTGTAGATAATGTGTTGACTTATTCCCCACTTGAAGGCAGAGGGACATATGTGTTAGAATGAGAAAAAGGAGAGCTTGGTAATGTGAAATGAGCAGCTGAAATTTCAGGTCTGAAATGTTAGAGGTCACTGACGTGCTGAAAACAGGTCAGCCCTGGTGGGATCAAAGGAGGGAAAACAACCACAAAGATGGTATCTGTTGTTTTGCTTTGATACTGCTGTTATAGAGAAAGCCCATCAAAATTATGGATTTTGTATGGTTCTTATTTTTTTTAAAAAAACACACAATAGAAAATCCCTAACCAGGGAATGTATGTTGCCAGGAAGTAGCTTTAGGGCATATCTGTGTTCTCTGCACTGAGGAATGATGAAAGAATATATTAGGGGAGGGGAGTGAGGGTGGAGGTGAATATCAAGAATCAGTAATTCAGCTAATGTAAAAGTAATTGCTGACAGTCTGCTTTACACAGAGAAAACATAATGAAAGCTTAAAGCCTCTATGTGTATGCAGTATTGCAGTTCTGTAGCTGTGGACTGTATTAGTAAGTGTAGTTGACTTTCCCCCCTCTTTCTACTACTGATAATTGAGAAGCATCAATAGAATCAAATTCTTGAGCATGCAGTGTTAATGTCCACTTAAAAGCTGTATGACTTGATGACTATTAATGACATCTGCCTGTGCTTTGTTGCTAATGTAACTTTACCTTAGAGAAAGCTGCATCCTGAATGAGGGGCATAGGGGGAAAGGATATCTTTGTTCTCGTTCTTAAAGCAGTTTGGAGACATCACTGAGAATTTGTGCTTCTGTTTTAGGATGAAGAGTTTTTTACAGTTGAGGATCAGAAATTTTGTGTTTGTGCTGAAATAATGTTCTTTAGCAACAAGGGATAATGCACCTTAGAAAGCTAAACAGTTACGTGAGGAAAATACCCCTAACTAGTAATTAATCAATAGCATCTGTGTAAAGAAGTGTCTTTTGAACTCTGCCTTTGAATTTCATTAGAAGTATTGTGCAGATGGGAAAAGGTCCTTTTTATTTGCTTCTTGCTCTTTCATACTCTGTAGATAAATCAATGCTGATGGTTGAAACCAGCTCATACCAAAAGCAGTGTGTGTTCGTTTGTTTGAAGACCAAAGTCAGCACCAGTGCAGAACTCCCTTAGGAACTACTGCTTTTTCAAAAATGTCAATATAGATTTGTTGCATGCGTTGCAAGTCAAGGCCCAATTTGATCTGATGAGCAGAGGGGTTGGACTAGATGATCTTTAAAGGCCCCTTCCAACCCAAACCATTCCATGCTCTATCAATATTTAATTAGCTTTTAATGATTATGCTGTACATATTTAAAAATTAAGTGGTTTTTGTCCCACAAGTAATTTGTAGTAACTCAATTTATGTGATTTACCTTCAAAAAAAGCCCAGCCAAAACCAACAAAAAACTCAATGCAAAATAGTAATTCCCATTACGTGTTATGTCCTCTCCCTGCAGATTTAACGAACCAGCTAGTTAAATTATAAAGTAACACACTGGTACTTTTAGTTGATGACTGAAATCTCACATAAGTCACTTCAAGGTTTTTTCCTGTTTCATAGAATCACAGAATAGTTTGGGTTGGAAGGGACCTTAAAGATCATCGAGTTCCAACTCCCCTGCCATAGGCAGGGACACCTCCCACTAGATCAGGCTGCTCAGTGCCTCGTCCAGCCGAGTCTTGAACACCTCCAGAGAAGGGCATCCACAACCTCTCTGGGTAACCTGTTCCAGTGCTTCACCACCCTCACTGTAAAGAATTTCTTATGTCAAGTCTAAATCTACCCCCTTCCAATTTACATCCATTGTTTCTAGTCCTCCCATCTGATATCATATTAAAAAGTCCTTCCCCAGCCTTTCTGTAGGACCCCCTCAGGTACTGATAAGTTACTATGAGGTCCCCCCTGAGCCTTCTCTTTTCCAGGCTGAACAACCTGTTTAGTTTGATTTGAGTTTGATTTTGTGGGAAGTTGTTCTTAGAGGTCGGTGCAAATGCTGGTGCTGTTCCATGCTGTATCTGTATAGCACCATCTTTCCACATTGCTGCATTTATTAAGGTTTTAGTTTAACACAGCAGAAGTATTACTTGTTCAGAATTTTGAATTTTTTAGCCAAATGTAGAGCCATTTTTGAGGACGCTCATCTCATCAATTATTTTCTGTCTGTAGATGCTGATTCATCTCCACCACTGTCAAGAAACATTTTTAATACTGTAGTAAATCATCAGAATGGGTATTTTTTCTGTGTTAGGCTTGTGCCTCATTGAAAATTTCCTATCCTTGTGGCAAATGTAAAACTGGCAAGCAGCAAGACCTCAGTTTAATTTTTCAGTGTTTTACTCATTCCTGCTATTCTATCTGTGAGGTCTCACTGGCCTCTTATTGAGCTGTTAATGCTCTTTTGCCTTTTTTCCACTGTAAAAGGGCACACCAGCAATTACAGAAAGCATCAAGAGGGAGATGGTTTTATTTTGATATTTCATTATGACAAGGTTTAAAAGACATTTTTGCTGTGAAATTCAAAACATTTATTAAAAAGTGGTTTAGTGTTGGTCACATGTTTCCAAGTGTAAGGATTAATGACTTGCTTTGGAAGAGTGGTGATGCTTATTTGTAAAGAATATTGGAATGTTTTATGTATGAAACTAAACCATACAAACCAGACAACCCGTTTCAAAAAACTCCAACCAGAAAAACTAAACCCTGGAAAAACCTAACTTTGTTCTCATCGGCTTTTAAATTAGGGAGCTGGAGCATCTCTCCCATGAGGACAGGCTCTAGGGAGACCTTGTACCAGTACCTGAAGGGGGCCTACAGGAAAGCTGGGGAGTGGCTGTTTTTCAGGATATGGTGCAACAGGAAAAGAGGCAGTGGTTTTAAATTGGTGTGGGTTAGGTTTAGATTAGACATAAGAAAGAAGTTCTTCACCTTGAGGGTGGTGAGGCACTGGAACAGGTTATCCAGAGAGATTGGAGGCCCCATCCCTGAAAGCATTCAAGACTAGGCTTGGTGAGGCTCTGAGCAACCTGATCTAGTGCAGGATGTGCCTGCTCACTGCAGGGGCATTGGATGAGATAACCTTTGAAGAAGGTCCCTGTGATTCTATAAAATGACTGGGCAAAGTGGAAGGAAGGAGAAATGGATGCAAAGAGGAAGGTCTTCTAGTCAAGGTTAGGTTTGAGAAGCCTTGCCTTGAGTGCTCAATCAGACTGTTTGTAACAATGGATATTTCCAAATGTATAGTACTTCCAGGCAGAGTATGGCCCTACTAACCAGGAAAAAAAACCTGCACCATGTGAAGGCTGGCCTGGTAGCTAGCAATGTTTGGAACTTCTGTTGCTGATAAAATGTTAAATTCCAGACCCAGAGGAGTACAAAAGATGTCTGCAGATTTGTGAGCCCACATGGTATTAAAGATTTTTTCCTTAATGACATGTACTATGCTTTGTTCTTAGATTTTAATTTTTATTCAAAGAAACATCAGTCTACCAACAGTTGACCAGAGCACTGGCATGGTAACTTACAAAGTGCTTTTTTTATTCCTGTATATTTAGATTACTTTTGAGTAACAAAAAGGTTAATTGCTATTCAATCCTGAAGTCTTGAGCTGGTTCAGATATTTAATATCTTAAATATTTTTATATCCAAATCAAGTGGTTTAAGGCCATCTACTAGATTTGAATGATTTTGGTTGGACATTATTGCTTTTGCTGTGGTTTTTGTTTAGTGAAATGGTTAACATCTAATTTCAATCTCATTTTTAACATTTAATCTCATTTTAAGATTCTAAGCCATTTGCTGCATTGAGCTGAATATTTGACTAGTTCAGTTGCTAATCTGTCTGATTATGGATTGCTTTTATTCTTCATTCCATTGTTAATTGCTATAGTCTTAATGTTGGAAATACACTCTTTGTAGCTATTTTTGTTAGTAAGTTTAACAACATAGTTAATTTTTCAGGTGACCCAGGTCTGAAATGTTTTGTGGATTTCAGCTTATAGCTATACATTTGTATACCGTGTGTAGTTAAATTTTGATGAGCTTCTCAGTTGCTTTCTTCATGTAGCAGTCTGAGATTCTTGTTGATCATAGTGTGCCATGTTTATCTATCTGTATAAAACCGCTCCCATTTCATACAGATAGAATGTATTTAATAGAAAGATTTCTGACCCAAGTTAACCCAATTTAATTGATATTACTGATGGAAGGTTTTAATACAGAATAAGAAATACCTTACATGATTTCTTCCTTGCATGACTGCTACTGAAGGCTTAAACCAAGTGCTCTGTGTGATGAAAAGAGATGTACCTTGAACAACCAACTAATTTGTACCTGTAACATCAGCTCTTTCTGTTGCAAGAAACAGCCTTTCAAGTAGGAGAGAAGTCTTACTGCTACTGTTGTTGCTGACTTTTGTTGCACTGGTTTTTAACATTCGTCTGCCTGGAGAGCTGCTATTTCATCCTCCATCCAATAATCTCTTTAAAGCAGAAAAAATTTTTATTTTCTTTGAACCTTTTGAAGTCATTTGTATTTGCTGGTCAAGGTATTCATCAAATGCCTTTATTTAGATGCACTTACAAACAGTTGAAATACACTTGTCAGTTTTATTTTGACCACTGAGATGAACTTGAATATTTGTTCTGCCACCTCATACTACCTTTCAAAATTACTTGCTTTATTTTAAACATACTTCTTATTTTAAAGACTCCATTTTTGTGTGTGAGAAGCAACTATAAATAGTGGTTTTGGTTAACTGGCATATTGATTATCTTATTGTGGTTCACAGAAGATAGAGATAAGATACTATCTGGCAAGTGATGACAATTCAAAGTCGTCTACACTATTTCTCAGAAAGCTACTAGTATGTATTCCTCCCCAATGTATTTGATACTTCATTCACAGCTATGCAGCAAATAGGTCTTTTTTGTTCCTGTGTATTTCTGATTTCTTCACCTCATTCTGTCAGAAAGCACTTGCTCTTCTTCCTGTTACTTACAGAAGCGTGTGTTCTTCTTTCCCTAGCAAGTTATGTTTTGTTGTTAGTTTGGTTAATGTCTTTTTTTTTTTTTCCTTTTTTTTCTTTTTTTCCTTTTTTTGTTTTCTTTAATGTATTTCATTGTTTTTTTCTCAGGAGAGATACTCTTCACTTTTTCTTTCTTTCTTTTTTTTGTTCAGATTCCTGATGCTTTGACATCTTTTTACATATATTTTCTTCAAATTCAACTTTCCATCTCTTTCATCTACCTTTCAAGTACATTACTTCTCTTTCTAGAAAACTTTCCTATGTACTTCACTTACACAATCTTGAAACTCCCTATATTAAGATGCAAAGATCAACAGAAATCTGAAGACAGTCTGGTATAAAATACAGCAAAATTGTGGGTGATTCTTTAGAATTTTGCTTCAGAAGTAGGGAACATTCAGATGTTTTCCCATAAATACCTTTTTGAGAAGGATAGGTTTTGGCTGTCTTTTAGGCACTGTTGCTTTAGTCTGCTGAGTTTTTTCAGATTGGTAGGCCAGGAGATAGATGCTGAGATGTGTATTGCACACTGTGTTTTGCCAGCTACCTTTGTTGTATGTCCTGGTGGAAGATTGATAACTTTGGTGCATGGAGAAAAATTGCTGAAGTCAACAAAGCCTAATGCTCAAGGTCCAAGTTTTTTTTAATTTTGAGAACTTGAAAGTGGGATGTTACTATTTTAAGCATAATTTAAATTCCTGTCTCCTTAAGTCTGTCAGTGTCTCTCTCAAGAGCCAAAACCAAGGAGCTGTTGTAAACTCAGCCTTACAGGCAAGTTTAGTCTTAAATGCAAGGAATATTTTTTTGCCTGTCTTGAACCTCTGACATGTAGAATCACTTTTGTCTTTCAGTTTTCTTAGGTCCAAGAGCTTGGATCATTATAAGATTTTTCAAGTAGATGAGCCCAAGATCCCTTTCCTTAGATGAGGGACCTTTCTGCTTAGCCTTGAAAGAAGTGGTCAAGGTAGATAACATTCAGTGTCAGAGTTATTTCTGTCCTCTACTGTTCCCTGAGTTGTATGATTTTAAATCTGCACACTGCCTCCTGGATTGAAAGATTCAGTGCCAAGGAGGTTTTACGTACATCAAGTAGAATGTCTTATTGTTGCTTCCTTATCCACATGGTTTGTTCTGTTCCAGACAGTACCAGTGTTGGTAACTAGGGGTGGATAAGAGGAGGAGATTGTAAAAAGAATAGGTTTTTATAAAACAATAGGGTTCATTGCATCTGTTTATGTTTACTTGGGTTCCACAGAGCTCTGTCCTGTTGCTTCCTCCCCTTTCTTTTCACGTCCTCAATACAGCAATGGGCTTTTCGGTCTAAATGCTGACTGTTGTTTGTGCTTTTGCTCCATACACAGCTCTGCTGAACATCTGTATTCAACCAGCACGTAGTGGCTCAAATTCCCTATTGGAGCAAAGCTATCATCAGGTCACAAGCTGTTCTTGTTTCCGATGAAAGTCACTAACAAGCTTTCAGATCTACTTGGCTTGCATCAATTTATGCTTTTGGCATTGTTCTTCTAAGGAGTTCTGTGTAGCATCTCCTTTTTGGAGTTTTTTCTAGTCGTAAGCGTTAAAGAATCATGTAATCATAGACTCATAGAGTAGTTTGGGTTGGAAGGGACATTAAACATCATCGAGTTCCAATCCCCCTCCCATCGGCAGGGACAGAAGGTCTCTTGGAAATGTTTGCTCTGATGGTGGAGATTTTTTGAATTATGCTACCAGAGACATGTTAAAAGATCTGCGTCTTCTGCTCACAGCATAACCTCTGCTTTCTAAAAGGTTTTGGTTTGTTCAAAATCCAGAGAATTTCTCTAAGAGGAAATAAAAATTTAAAGAAATTAGACTTTCTTCTTGCTTAGGCCTAATTGACTTTTGAAAAGCATTATGAAAGCAAAACAGAAGCTAACGGCTATGATGTAGGAACAGTTTTGTTCATGAGACAAAAAATAGTATACTGGTTTGTGAATTGCATTTATTGTGACATTCAATTAAAATTATCTGCAGAAATTTATTTTAGCTGAGAAAACAGAAGCATTAAAGGTACTATCTAAAACTTATTTCTCCAGAATTGTGTCCTGAATTCTAAAACTGAAATTTCAAAGCTTTTTAGTACACAGCCAGCACATCTTATCTGATATGCTAGTTAATTTTATTTCCCAAAGAGTTGTCTGGATCTCATGAATCTTCTTTATTTGCAGTAATTTCTGTTTCTATAAAACAGGCTTTTTTCCTGGCACTATTGCTCTTACCATAGTTAAAGGAGAATAAAGGAGTCTGATGTAAAAAGATAAGTTGCTAAGAAATAAGAGCAGCAGTCTTATGAGACTTCATTATTATTAATCAAGAAAAAATATTATATTGGTGGGTGGTAAAGGTATTATTTTAATCAAATGTGACCTTTCTCCAAACATTCCTACCCAGTTCATTGTTGCTCATGTAACTGAGCAAGTTAAAGGTTTTTTTAACACCTCATGTTGTTTTTATCTGTTTTTAGTATTATCTAGAGGTTAGTTGAGATGGTTTAATGCTGGCATGTAGATCTTGCATTGGACCATAGTGGTGAGATGCATATTACCTATGGTTTGAGCTCTTGGAGCTACGAGCTCACTCACAGGTTCCTATGGTGCCTGACATTCTGTTGTATGTGGAAGCATGATAGTAAATATCCTTTCGTTTGACTTATAAATTATGAAACTGCTAAGAGTTCCTCACTGAGCCTGACCTTCCTCTGAATGCATAGTTTTGTCGGCTGAAATGCTTGGGTTAAAAGAGGGTTAGAAAAAAAAGAAAAAAAGAAAAAAAGTTATTTGTTTCTCTTCTACAACTCTTCTGCTGGTTTCTCACTGCAATACAACGCGCCTTTATGTGACTGTTTATAACTCATTAGTTAAAATCTGGCACTAGTTTTTAGTTTTAACATTTGACATGTCTGAGCACTAGAGATGCTGTGTGGGTAAATATTTTGCAACCAATTTCCTAAAAATAATAAAATTCAATGAAACTGAAGGAAAATGACATAGGTCTAAAATTATTTTTAGGTACCATGTTTCTCTGCAGCTGGCATCACATAGCAAAAGGCTGTAACACCCCAAGAATTTTGGCTGTATCAAGCTGTTGCTGCTGGCAATATTTTCTTGCAGAAATTGCTGTTTCCAACAGCAGGAGGATCTCAGGATCTATCTGTGCACTACTTTGCAGCCCAATTACTTAATGTAAACCCATCTTTATCAGCTCAGCCAGCAAATGTGGCTAAGATGCAGAGGAGTCTGTTGTATTCTCTCCATCCTCCTCCTGTGCAAGAGGGTTGCTACTTTTGGCAAAGATGAGTGGTGATAGTAACAGCTTAGGCATCTATAGTGCAATCCTCCAAGCTTGTCTGAAACCACATTCATAGCTACACTCATGCTTCTAGCCTGATTTTGTTGAGACTGTGTGACTGTTACTATTTTAGAAACTCTGGAGTTTTAAAGATTAAACTCTGTGCAGGACACAACTGTGTATGAATTGTAGACTCCAACCTCTTTCCGTGCTCCTTGGAGTTAAACGATGTTACATCATGTCACTGAAAAGGTAATTGTTCCCTGGCTTTACAGATTTTTCTTTTATTTGATCTTATACCTTAGTGTGCATACATCAGCATCAACAGGTATTGACACTTCATCTTATTTGCCAGAAGAATCACTTGGCAATTACATTGGACTGGTACTTCTGAGTGATCTTAAACAGTAGTTATTTTCATGGTGGCAGCTTTTCTACACTGCTTCCTTTTTATATTGATAGATTCAGAAGCAATTCTCATTAATTCTATGTATAATTCTAGCTGTGTTTATCTGTATGTAAACTTTCTCCTTTTTGTTCTAAAGGAGTTACTAATATCCTTCCTAGCTTCTCTAGTGTCTAAAAATGTGATTTAAAAACCACAGGAGTAGCATTACTAACAATTTTTTATGGATTAACTTTGTCAAATGGGAATTAATCCTCTTCTCCTTTCACGTTTATCGCAGCAGGCTATAATCCTTCATACTTTTCAGAACTTTGAGTTATGTTAATGGATATTGGAGGAAACAGGAACTTGTGTTGAGGTGATGATGTTAAATGTTTTCCAAAAAATCTAATGTCTTCTATTTCTTCTGGATGACTTGTGTGCATACATATCTGTAGGCAAGAACAGTATTAAAACTTTCAAGATTAATTTGCTTCTGAGAGGCACTGCATTACTTCAGTTGCAGGTTAATGCAATGCATACCATCTATGAACTTGATGACTATGTGTATCAAAAGTAAGTTTGTCTGTGAATACTGGGAGCATCTGCTGTGTTTGTGGAGTGCTCCATTTGGTAATTATAGTAAAATTAATCTCTTTCAGTAGCAATAGTATATCTTGTTGTCCAAGGCAGGAGGACCACTTTGCCCTGCTAGGAAAAGGTTAATTTGTGTTATGCAGCTGCTTGTCAGATTGGCAGCCACAAGACTACCAAGGATTATCTATGAAACTTCGTTCTTTCAAAATGGTTGAGACTTGGCCCAATAAAATCTAACATACATTGTTGGATCTAAAGTGGCATACAAGAGAACCTTTAAGAATACAGATGTGACTTCTGCTGTTTAGAACTGTTACAATCTTTTCTTTCTGTGCTTCCTCAGTAATTGCCTGTGTGTGATCACCTCTGTTGATCAGATGTGCTTTGACATATTGTTTAAAAAGTTCATATCAGAGATAAGAGTGTGACACAATAAATTCAGTGAGAGGCAAGTTCTGGGATGAGCCTAAGAAAAGCTGAACAAATTAATAACATTTATGAAGTTATCTACCATGGAATTGCTATGAGATGCATTTGTATACAGAACCACACCACATATATACTGAAATATGAACACACTGTTGTTATATATTTGCCTCACTGTAAATGTGAAACTTTCAGAGTGAACTGTGGTCATTCCAAACGCTTTAGGTGGATTATGAAGTATTTCTTGTCCTGGATAAATTTCATTAGAATAACAGTGTTTTTATTTTTTAAAAGTTGTAACCAAGCATTCCTGGAAACATTCAAGGACAGGTTGGATAAGGCTCTGAGCCATCTCATCTAATTGAATATGACCCTGTTCATTGGAGGAGTGTTGGACTGGATGACCTTTGAGTTGCCAACCCAAACTATTCTACGATTCTATACTGATCCTTCTTTGAATAAGAAAACCATCTCTCTTCCTGGAGGCCAGCTCAGGCATTATGTCAGCTGGAGTGGCTTTGGCTCTGCTGCTGCCCAGAGAAGAGTAACATCAAGGCAGCCCTAGGCCAACTATTCACTCTGTCCTCCAGATTTGGAGGTTTTGATTGTGGTCCTCTGCACAGCTCCTCTGTGCTCCACAGCTGCCTGCTGTGTTTCCAGTGAGGGTAGAGACTGGGTGAAGAGCATTTGTGGTCTATGGGAGAGGACTTGAACGTGAAAAGGTCCATGTACAGCATGACTTAGATGGCCCTTTTCCCTTTTTGTGGCTGCTCTGCTCTTTGATGGAGTGATTCAGTGAAGGTACTATTCTAGGATTATGACCTTTAACTCTCCCTCATTGTTTTCAAAGGGGAAATAGACAAATATAATGTAAACTGAAAGCTGTTCTTTTAGCAGAGGAGTTACTTTTTTTAATGTAGCTTGGATTTAACCTATTGAAGATTGAATAGTACAGGTTTTCCATCTGATGCTGTTTTTTCTGTCCCCTGGAGCTTTTCTTTTTCATGAAGCTGAATCCTTGCAGATACTTTTTTAGAGAGTATTATTCCTTATAGTAAGAGTTGCAAAGGAAAAAAGAAGTTAAATATGAACAAAATTTGCAGTTTGTTTTTAATGAATATTACAGTTCTTTAATAACTGCCGGCAGTCAAGCAGATACAAAGTGTTTAAGTTTTCTGCTACAAATGTGCTATGAAACGAAGTGCTTAAGCTTTTTTAAAAATCCTAGGTGCAAATTACATTGAACTTGTAAAGTTAGTGGTTTATGGGTGTTATTAAAAATATATTTTTCCATGCATTTTAGAGGTGGCACACATAGCACAAGTAGCACGTGGTAACTGGCATTTCCATTTTGGTAGAATGATGCCTCAAAGGGCTATTCAGTGCCTCCTTCATCTAGAATTATAAAGTGTAATGACATTCAGAGAGTTCAATCTTTAGAAACTACAGATTGTTTTGTTCTGTGGTAGAAGAGTCACATCTGAAAACTTTTTCTTTCCCAGGTGCTAGCAAACATTTTGTTATCGTTATCATAGAGAAATTATAGCATGATGCTTGCAGTATTTGTGATGGTTTTGGATAGGATGATCTGTTAGTATCTGAGCTGAGCATTCAGTGGCTACACAACTGCATTCCTTTTTGATGAGCGCTGTGCCATGTGTAATAAATGCTGCCAGACTTTATATGAACCTGTCTTCCTCTTCTCTCAAACATATTTGTACCACAGCATTCCACACGTGACTGCTCTGACAGCTGTTCGGTGTTCCTAGAGTCCAGAAAACAATGACCTTCAGGCCTTCTGGTCCTCCAGGTCTGGATTAGGAAATCATCACTATTGAATGCAATGCAGTTTGTTTGGGTTTTGTTTTTTATATTTTTAATTTGAGGTCAGAACACAAGTGAAGCTTTGTCATTTGGTCTAATAAAAGATTCTTTTTTTTTTCCCATCTTCTAATGGCCTCTATTTTTTTTTTAAAGAGCTTTATTTAGTGCAACCCGATAGCAAAAATATTGATTAAATTTATGTTTTTAAAAGAATGTCCATAAGTACTGAAAATGTACTATGTTCATGAGTTTGTATCTAGGTCTCTCAAACAGAATAGCTCACTTGAAGTAAGACATTGTCTAGCAAGTTTTGAGATAAATGGAATTTGATGGCCAGATTGTTAACCCATTATGAAATATAATGAAAATGCTGATAAATTATTAGGTACCAGATGAAATGTTACCATTTTATAGGAGAAATATCATGTAACAGAAAGGCAAAGTATTCCAATTTCTTGATTATAAGGTTTTGCTAATTGATCAATTTACTGCAGGTGGTAGAGAACATGAAGCCTACTGTGTCACTGAGACCTTTCTATAGAGGCTTATACAGGGTGTGACCTTTGAGTATGTTTGTTGTCTGAAGCCTGGTCATGCTCATAGTCCTTTTTACTTTGGAACAATTATCTTTATGCAAATTATAAAAGCTCTGTTGCACTCTCTTCTGAGGAAATATAATCTGAGGTTTAAATTAAAGATTTGGTGTAAAATTTTTGAAGGTAGCTTGTCTAGTTTCGGTTCTGATTTTTTGGGTAAGCCAAAGCATCATGAGTGTGTATCATTCACATGAAACGGAGTGACTAACAAAAGTGAAAACATACGAACTTCTCTACTGTAAGCTTTAACTCTTTCACTGCCACGTCTAACTGTATAGGCTGGTTTCAACATTTGGGTATGAAACCATACTGCTGCAGAAGGTGGTATTGCCATATGGATACTATGGAATAGCACCAAAGATGTTAATGACATTTCCACTGTGCCTATAAACTTCAGGTGTCACCAGAAGCTGGTTTAGTACTGTAGTTTTTGTTGCACAGTAGCAATTTTCTATTTCTTTTCTTGATTTGTTTCATGTGCAAAAAGACAATGCACAGTAATTGAGAGTGGCATAAGCTAAGACACTTCTGTCTTCAAATATTGGTGGTATTATTAAAGAAATGCTAATTCACATTAGGTCAGTTGTAAGAGATCAGGTTTTATTTTCAATTTAAAATGTGATAAGGAAACAAACTACTAAATGGAAAAAATATTTTATTAATGAAATAGCTTTGTGTGCAAGACTAATTTGAGGAAGAAAAAGGTGGTGATGGTTAAATCTTTAATCAACAAGGTTTGATCCAGATATGCAATATTAATTTAAAAAACCAAAACAAAACCAAAAAAAACTTTGTTCCTTCCATTTCGGTAAGGACTTGTGCTGTGCCAGTCTCCAGCAGCGCTGGTAATAACTGGCTTTGATTCTGTTTCATGCTTTTTTTATGTTTCAATTTGGATTGATGGTAATACTAGGTTAGGAATAGCTGATTGTGTTGGCATGGGAATGAACATTCCCCTTTTATATCAAATAGCTTGAATAGCTTTTGATATTGGATTCCATTCTCAATGTGGAAAATGCCTTCTTCCAATAGAAAGAATCTAATAGAGTTTACAAGCTGGAGCAGATTTGACTTTCAGCCATCATGAGTTACAATATTTCAAAGAAAAATGCACCAAAAATAGAAGCCAGACCTGTCTGCTCCAATTTTGCCACTTTATTCTGCTTTTGGCTTAAACGGGATTTAGGTTTTGGCTGTTAATGTAACAAGCTGTTTACTTTGGCAGAGCTAGGCCTAAGACCAGCCTTTGTTGCTTAAAAAATAAAATTAATTTGAGTTCACAGTCCATAGTGTTTTCTTACATCATGAATCATTGTGCAAACTGGGACATTGTTTTAGTTAAGTTCCTGAGTAGAAATATCTAGCACAGCATTAAAGGAAACAGGTATGTTGTAGATGAGGAGTAAAATCAGACCTGCTTTTTCCGTAGTGTATCTGGATCAGTGCTTCCTTCAGTATTGGTCCAGCTTCCGTAGAGACAAAATTTCACCACAGAAAGAAACATTAATTTTTCAAAACAGGTTAAGAATGGTGGTATGGTTTACCAGGCTTTAGAAAATAAGCTTGGTTTAAGAACTGTAACTGTATGGATTTAGACATTATAAAACACTTTCATGGCTGTCATATGCTCTATGAGCTTCAGGCGTGTGATAAATCATAGAATCATAGAATAGTTTGGGTTGGAAGGGACCTTAAAGATCACGGATTTCCAACCCCCCTGCCATAGGCAGGGACAACTCCCACTAGACCAGGCTGCCCAGTGCCTTGTCCAGCCTGGTCTTGAACACCTCCAGAGAGGGGGCATCCACAACCTCCCTGGGCAACTTGTTCCAGTATTTCACCACCCTCACTGTAAAGAATTTCTTTCTTATGTCTAGTCTAAATCTATCCCCCTCTAATTTATATCCATAAATGAGAATTTTGAGTGATCTCTTAAGTCTCTTCCCATCATTTGTCACAATGTGCACATTTGTTAGGTGTGTTCTTATTGCACTTTCCAAACTGTGCTCTTGGTTTCCTTTGAAGAGTTTATAAACATCTTGATTGTGTGGTCCATTTTTGGTGACTCATGTGTCTCTGACAGCTTACACACACTTCTGTTACAGTAATCAAATTCTCAGAGAGGAGACAGCTTTTACAAATATTTATGTGGTTTTTAGTAAGTAGAAACTTTTATAGACAGAGAAGAGCCTGCACAGTGAGGGAGGGTTTTGTTTGTTTAATTAAACTTTCAGTAAGACAGAAATGGTTAAACAGTTGCAGCTGTCTGTATGTGAATTAGTGAAAGGCAGATAAACTTCGGGGACAGAACTCTAGTGCCACCAGCCTACCCAAGCAGCTGTAGAGTCAAATCCAATATCCCTGTCTTACCTTTTGGTGTTTCCTCATAAGAAAGATAATTAATGAAATAACTGAATTGTCGGGAATCCCATCAGTTTTACAGCCTTCCTAGGGGAAAACTGCAGACACAGAAACGGGTACTCTCTTTTAAAACATGAGACTAAGAGTGGGAGAGTTAGATGCCTTACTTCAGTATGTCTTGCTGCAGTCTGGATGTTGAGGAGTGTTTGAAGAATCAGTAGCTGGAATCAGCCTTAATCCCTGCTCCGTTGCCATCTTCTAGCTATTTAACCACCTCTTGGCTGCTTAGGGACAACTCAGAGCAAAGCAGTGTGTAGTTACATCCACAGCAAAATGAGAATAGGATTTAAAAGCTTTCCTAAGTAGGAAGGAGAGATGACTTGGCGGATACAAAAAGCAGTGTATAAGCTGTGAGTCCTGCATGCAAGTCCATCTTAATAAACTCCTTATAGTCTAAATAGTCTGAAATTTTCCTTTTTTGAGTCTGAGTGTTGACATGGTGACAAAAATTTCTGTTCGTATGAGACTTAAAGTGGTGTGTGTACCTTGGTGTTTTTGCCTGAATTCTTTGGAGAACTATTGCTTAAATACAACTTCTGGTTGATCTGATATGAGGTATATCTATGTGGATAATACCAGTTCTGGTTTTTGTGACTTCAGTGTGAGTTTAGAAATATGTAATCTTTATTTATTTATTTTTATAAGCTGTATTGGATAGTTCAACAGAAGTAGTAGTCCAGAAACTTCACTAAAGTTCATGTGGAATGGATTAGTAATTATGGTTTTATGTTTAAAAATTGGTTGGATGGTTGAGTTCGAAGGGTTGGGCTTTCCAGATCTTCTCTAAGCCTCTGGTGATTCAAAAGCCCAAACACTTGACTTTTCTGAATGAAGGGCAGGCAGAATCTGTGCCTTTTGAGGAGGGATTGGAGACTCCCAGTATGGCAAGTCTGGAAGCTTGACATTTGTAACTTTGGACACCAGGAGCTGTTCTTCTTCACCTTAAGATCTGCAATTATAGAACAGGTTCACTGTTTTTGTATGTGATAAGGGTCTGTGTATTCCATGCAGTGAAGTGCCCAAGCTTGCTAAACATAAACTGTGCATTAGCAGTGGGATAAAGTGGCAAGTGATAATAGTTGGGAAATTCCTTGCTGTGGGTAATAGCTGCTCCCATCTGCAACCTGATGTGTCATTTAGGGAGGGTTGTTGGACTTGAATCTGGAACTTTGTGGAAAGACTTCCACGGCTTGTCTGGCCCTCGGACTTACTACCTCTTGCTGCTCTTCCATGGAGGCTGCAATGATATAGTCAGAAGTGGACTGGAAAGTATTGGTGGTTAGTATATGGTTCGTGGGTGATGGTCAAGAGCATGGTAGCCTGTGTGCTATTCTCGATTATTTTGGTGAGAAGGAAGTGGATAGATCCTATAGGTAACATTTGGTTGCATAACTCATGTGAGAAGCAGAGTTTTAATTTTATGATCATGGGACCTTGTTTGAAGACTCCTGGGTGTGTACCTCAGTTGGGAGAGCATCAGACGCCCAATGTGAGGGTCAAGAATTCAAGTCTCTGTCCAGGTATGAGGCTTGTCAGAATTGGACTGATGGTTGGACTCAATGATCTGAAAAAACCCTTCCAACCTAGATTATTATGATAAACAATGGGATCCACCTGACTAAGTGGGGCAAAGGCATTTTTGCTAACAGGCAGGGCAACCAGGTGAGGAGAGCTTTAATGACAGGGAAGGAAGAGAATGACCAACAATCTTATGAAGAAGTGGTAGACCAGGTTGGCAGACAGCATGTGCAGGGGAATGCAAACAGTAATCAGCAAATCAGGATGGAAGGTGGCCCTTCCCAAGCATATCCTTATAAGCAAGGAAATGCCCTTCATAATTACAGGGAAAAAACTTGTACTCCTGAAATCAGCATTGCTAGTTGCCACTCTGAGATATCTGTGATCTCATGCATACAGCGTGGGTTGCAAGGAAGAGGAATTACATGTCTGCATACAGATGCAGAGTTACGATTTTGCTGGCATCATGAAGATATGGTGGGATAGATCCTCGGAGCACTGTAGTGGATGAAAGCAGGTTCTTTGTGAAGGACAGGCTAGGAAGGCAAGGAAGGGGTAATTGCTGCTTAAGCAGCAGAGCAGCTGAAAAGCATGGAGCTCTGCTGTGGGACAGATGATGAACCATTTGAGAGTGTGTGTGTTAGGCTTAGAGGACAGACCAAAGTGGATGATGTGGTGGTGGTTGTCTATAAAACACCTGACCAGGAAAAAGCAGTTGATCCCAGACAACTGGGATAAGGCTCATTGTAAGGGCTTGGCCCTCATGGGGAATATTAACCACATGATATCTACTGGAGGGAAAAGGTAGTGTTTGCTTGGAAGAATCTCACTGGAGACAGCTGTGGCTGGTTGGTCACCTTTTCTAAGCTTTAATAATGGTCTATCCTGACTAGCAGGAAAACAAACAGGTGTAGTGGGATGCCTTCATGGGTGAACAAGGAGCTTGTGACAAAAATCTAACATACAAAGATAGAGTATAAGAGGTGAAAGTGGGGAGAAGTGACTTGGGAAGAAGGTTGAGAGAATTTTTGTATGCCAGGATGGGATTAAGAAAGCCAAGCCCCACCAAGTTAACCAAGCGGGTTAACTTCAGTGGGCATCTCATCCCCACACAGCTGCTCACTCACTCCCCCGTAGTGGGATGGGAAGGTAATTGAAAGGATAGAAGTGAGAAAACTCATGTATTGTCATAAAGGCAGTTTAATAGGTAGTGCAAATGGTCAGCATGCAAGCATAGCAAAATAAGGAATTAATTCACTTTTCTTCAGCAGCAGGCAGGTGTTTAACCATATTCTGGGATGTGGAGCTTCATTAAATGTGCTGGTGATTTGGGAATACAAATTCCACAACTTCAGTTATAACCCCATTCCTCCTTTCACTCAGCTTTTATTCACGAGCATGTCATATAATACCGAATGGCCTTGTCATCAGTTGGGGCCAGCTATTCTGTTTGTGTCTCTTCCTGGCTTCTTTTGCTGCCCCATCCTACTCAATGTTGTAGCAGCATGAGAAAACAAGAGAATTTTAGGCTGTGTAAGAACCCTTCAGCAATAGCTAAAACATCCCTGTGTTGTCAACACTGTTTTGATCCCAAATCCAAAACAGCACCATGTGGACCTCTATGAAGAAAATTAGCTCTATTGCAGACAAAACCAGTAAAGATGTTAAAAAAAAAAAAGAAGAGCTTCGAGACTGGGAAAAATGTGGGCCTGCTGCTGAATGGGATTGAGGACCTGTCACAGAGGTACTTAGCACCTTACTCACCTCTGTCTTTAATAGCAATATTTGCCTTCAGCAGTCCCAGGCCCCTGAAGCCCTAAAAGGGGGAAAACGTAGAGAAAGTTCAGGGCAAGTTGGACCTCCTGAGTAGAGGAGAATCACATTAGAGAATATTTAAAGAAATTGTATACGTGCAAAGCCAAGGCCCTAATGGGGTATGTACTGAAGTCACTAGCCAATATTGGGAGACTACTCCTTAAAGTTTCTTGAAGCTAATCCTGATAGGAAGAAAGCAGTTGGAAGAAAGTAAATGTAACTCCTGTCTTCAAGAGAAAGAATAGCTTTTGCTGATAATAACAGGCTGATCAGCCTCATGTTCACCTCTTGGATGGACCAAATAATCCCAGAAGCCACTTCCAAACAAATGAAAGGCAAGAAACTGGGAGTAGTCATCATAGGTGTCTGACGAATCCATTAACCTTCTATGATGGGATCACTGATCTATGGAAGATGGGAGGCCACTGCATGTTCTTTATATTGACTTCTGCCAAGCTTTTGCCACTGTCTCTGGTGTCATCCTCATTATCAAATTGATGAGGTACAGACTAGGTAAATGAAAATGCGGTGGAATGAATCACAGTGCAGTGGCTGAAGTTCCAGGCTGAAAAGGTTGTGAATGAGCAGTGTAAGGTCCAGCTCAAGGCCAATCAGTGGCAGTGTGCCTCAGGTGCTGGATAACAGGGAAAGTGCTGGGTAACATTCTCACTACTGACCTAGTTGATAGGGCAGAATGCACTCTCACAGTGTTTTTGGGTGATGCAAACCTGCAGAGTATTTGAGTTGCCAGAGGATTGTGTTGTCTTTGATTGAGACCTCAATAGGCTGGAGGAATGGGCTGACAGGATCTTCAGGAACACAGAGAAATGTAAAATCTTGCACCTGGAGAGGAGTAACCCCAGACTGAGTGGCAGGAAGATGTGCTTGTGTCAAAGGCAGCTCCTAGCTTCCTGGGCTACATTAGTCAGAGGTGGGTGGAGAGAGGTGATCCTTTTCCTCTTCTGCTTTCTAATGAGACCCATATGGAGTGTGGTGATTTGTTCTGGGTTCTCCTGTACAAAAGATACTGGATATGATTATGGTGAAAGGCCACAAAGATGACTGAGGGGCTAGATCATCTGAAGAAAAATCCTGGAAAAAGCTCAGAATGGTGCTCTGAGTGTCTGAATATGTGACATGGTGGATTAAGGAAAGTGAAGCCAGAGTCCTCTTGACAACTGAACAGATGGGAGGTAATGGGCACGATACATGAAAACCCATTCAAGCATAGAAAAACCTTTTGGACTTGAAGGAGGATTGACTGGAATTTCCATTCTTAGAGATGTTCAAAACCTGCCTGCATAATATCCTGAGCAACTTGTGCTTTAGCTGCGTCTGCTTTGAAGAAGAGGGTTTGGACTAGATGGTCTACAGACATATTTGCCAACATCAAATGTATGATTTTGGGATTGGTTAATGGGGTGTACTTGCATGCACCACTAGGTGCTATCCTAGAACCCATTTTGTTTGAGAACTTCGTCAATTACTGGAGAAGACAGTGGAATGTGTTATCCAATCTGTAGTTGATGTGAAATTGGTTGAACAATTGGCATAGTAAAGAGTGGAGTGACCTGAGACTAGTGAAACTCTGATTGTCTAGCTTGGAAAAAAAAGAGAGTTCCTAATCAATGCCTTAAAAGCCTCATCAAGTTTTCCTTTAAGTTTAGTGATAAATTTTTCATGTTCCATTTGCATGTAAGCTTATAATCTGTGGTGCCACTGTTTCTCCTTTGCTGTTCATTACATAATTTTCCAGTCCTCTTCTGAACTGCTTTTATAATGTTTTGGGGCTTAATGCAAGAAGCAGTAGATGAATATTATCAACCGTAGCCTTGTGCCTGGGATGTATCTGAAAGTCATAACATTCTTTTAGCAATGACTTGCAGGCTCTGGGGGAGGGAGGGAGATATTCAGCATTGTGTCAGTGTGACATTTTGGGGGTGGAAAGGAATAAGTCTGATTTCCTGTCAACTTAATTCAATTTAGTCCTCAGGGCTTCTGTTATTTAGGCAGAATCATTTACTGTCTGTGTTGTAATGGTTAGCTTTGCTTTGTGAGCTAGTTGTATGGCCGGTTTGCTGGCCGTATCTTGCAGGGTTTAAACAGCACAGTCATTTATTTATGTGGAAAGTAGATGCCTTCTACAATTTCTTATTTTGCTGTTGCAATGGTTGAAGTGATAGACGTTAAGTGGAACATCCTGGAGCATGGTTTTCTACTGAAGAAAACAGGAGTAAGGCACTATAAATATGACTACCCTTCACTTTGCCCATTGGGCTTCTAGTAGATATTTGATGAACCATTGAGTATAATTGTGGTTTTCATCTTTGGATACTCCATGTCTATTATTTTTGATCCTCCAGAGGAATTTTTCTGTCTTTATGACTTTATTAATTCTCTCCAAAGACTTTGTTGTGTGCATGATTTCAAGGGATGGAGAATCTTTCCAGTAAAAGGCAAAGATATGGTGTATAATTGCATCAAGCATATGATAAACCTCTGTCTGATAACAGACTTTTAGAACAGTAGGATTTCATCTTTAGATCCTCTGATGCATAATCACAAGTGAAAGCCAGTTTTTCTCCATTTGGTGTAACCCTATGAGAGCATGTTTGCTTAGCAATGCTCTGCATTTCTGTATAAACAGTGAAACTTGGGAAGATGAAAAAATGCTTGTTAAATACCCTTTAAGTTAATAGTGATGTATTAGTGCATCCCAAACCACTGCACTTAGTTTGGTAATGAATTTCTCAAGCTTTCCAGAGATAGAATACATTAGAAGTGCCAAGAAGGAAAGCTGAAATGTTATTCAAGAAATAAGAATAAACTTTCTAATGCTGCCAGAGTAGACACCGCTGAAGTATTATAGATCAATTTCCTTTGATCATTCAAGAAAGTGCATGCTATTTGTTGCTTTAGCCATGATGGACATTGCTAGAGGGGGTTTGGTTGTTCTTTCTATTGGTTTAACTGAATATATTACTTTCACTGAGGGTATATTTGGATTGTTTTTTTGTCATTACTTTCAAAGTCACGGAAACTTAAATGTCAATAATTATGCATATCTGTGTTTGTCTTTTAGTGGAAGCGATAGTGGAGTTTGACTACAAAGCTCAACATGATGATGAGCTGACAATCACTGTAGGTGACATAATCACCAACATCAAGAAAGATGATGGAGGCTGGTGGGAAGGACAGCTCAAAGGCAGAAGAGGTTTGTTCCCTGACAACTTTGTAAGAGTGAGTACAAAGTGGAACTGTTCTTGTGTTGTGTGTATTGCTTTGTGTATTGTGCTGTTCGTGCTAAGTATCAGCCTTAATGGCATAATATTTTTTAAATCCAAACCCATAATGTATCAATGCAATGTTCTATTGAGGCTACGTTACAAAGAAAATATTATTCTTTGCAAAGCCAATGTACTTTTGTTAACCTGAAAATAAAAGCTACCTCTATATTTTTCTACCATTCAGTGATTATGTGTGACTTTGTGATTTGGGAACAAAGTCTTTCTGGAGCAACTTATATGACATGATATCTGCAATATTTTCTCTGTAGCTGCCTCTTCTTCTCTGGCGTCCTTTCTCAGGTTTTATAGAAGCCTTTTGTGAATACTTACCCCTGACTAAACTAGTTGAGAATAATTAAATTGGATTTTTCCAACTATAAAAACTTACCAAAAAATCAATAATTTGTATTTCATGTAATTTAAAAAATAACTTGCAGTATTACTGGGTTTAGAAAACTAATTCAAAGGTTTAGAAATGCATTTTTTTGACTGAGTATCTGTACGTGTGCATGTATGTCTGTATATATCAGACTAGCTGATAGTAGAGTATATATTCCTATTAGTATAGGAGCCTCAGGTGTTTCTGTGGGGACAGACATATTCTCATCTTAATCCGATTTATTGCCGAGAAGACAGAACAGCTCTGTGTCTGTCAGGCAGCAATGATTAGGAAGAAGCCACAGCCTCTATGAGATGAGAGGGAATGAAGGGATCAAATGGATACCCTGTTTCTTGTTAACCTCTTAAAACTAACACTTTGGGAGGGGGAAATAAACTATTTTGGGACTCATTGTGTATTGTTAATATTTTTCTGATGGAACTCCGAACTTGAAGTTCTACAGGACAAAACCAGACTTCCTTTAAGCTTTCTCCTGGCTCATATTTGAAATCTGCTGCTGATTTTAGGAGATGTTTGATTTAACGTCCTAAATAAATGTGTGAATTTATGTTATGAAAAGTATCATGATCTAAGTATGAAAGTTTGCATGTTCTTCCCCTTGATGCCTAATTTTTATGGCTTCCTCTTTTCAAAGTGACATAAAACTGTGGCATCCTGTCACATAACTGAAAAATAAAATAGCTTTTCTTCAGTATAACATTCTAAATAATAAATATTTTGGATTTTGTGTTCTCATAAAATATCATTACCATCTCTTTCCTCTCCTGCTGCTTTTTTTAAAAATATCACCATCCAGGGTTGTTTTCTGTCGAACTAAATACCATATTAAATACTTTTTTTATTCTCAGCTTGAATGCCAAGTCAATTATGTTTTTCATAGCTCAGCATTCCTTTTCTAGATTAGGTAATCTATAGTGGAAAACACAGACTTCCTAAAAGTATAGTTGTGTGAAGATCTGGAATGAAAAACCTTTGTTTTTCTTCAGGTTTTTATGTGTAAATTGCCTTGTATCTGGAGAGCTATAGTCAAACACAACAGCAGTCCATTAGAAAGCTTGTTGAGCATAATGGTTTTGACCACTAAGATTATAAGTAATTGTAAATTTTCAGTTAGAGAAAATTTTTTAACAAATGCATGCAGACTCGAACACCAGAATAAATTTGTTTGCCATTATGACTGTTGTGTCAGCAAGGTAATTGAGATGCAGGCAAAGAGGGATGCTATAGATGAGTGGAAGAGCCAAATACAACTCCAAATTCCTACTGCTTATCAGAATTTGTTGTATGAATAGTTCCTGGAGAAAGTTATTCAGAGCTAAAAATCTCTAAGAATTTCTCGAGATGCTTTGGATTCTGCTTACAAGTGGAGGGAATAACTTCTAATGGAAAATAGCTTTTCCTTCCTGTGATTTGATTTCCTTTTGAATAAATTCATGGCAACATTCCAAAGAAACTGTTGGGTTTTGCAAAAATTGAATGTTTGGGCTGAACTAAAACCACCAAATTAACAAAGTAAAAAGGCCTGGATGCTCTTGAGTAGGATGTGTGTGCTGATTCTGAAAATGCAGTTTGAAAAGAGTTTGTGAGGAAAGATGTAGAAGACAGAAATTAAAAATAAATTGTGCAAATGCAATGTATTTGAATCTTTATGAAAAGATATTAATACATAATGTTACTTAAGAAAACAAAATATTTTTCAAGGGAGTACTAGTTTGTGATGTGAAAAAACCCTGATACTTCCTGTAGCAAAAGTGGTTTTAAATTTCAGGGAATAAATGCAAATTAGGAGACCCTTGAAGAGAACTTATCTGACGACAGATGTGATAAAGAAAAAGGAAAGGGGAGGTAGCAATGATACGTATGCTGTACATGTGCAGTTGTTTTTTTCAGGGGACTTTTGCTGCGAAGTTTTCAGAGCTACTTCCTGTTCTTGAGTCTGCAAAGCTACTGCTCTGAATTTTATAGATTTTTATACTTACAGACACAAAATTCTGCAGATTGATACACTTCTTGTGCTCTGCACATCAATATGCAAGGTGAAACAGAACAGGTATTTGAAATTTCTTTTCTCTTTCTGTTTTCACTGTAATTCTGCAGCTGCGGTGACTTAGAAGATTTTGTGGGAGAACCTTGTCTAAATGTGGGAAAATTCTTTGATCGCTCTTTAAGGTCTAATTTAACTTTATCAGCTTTTGCAGATGGTTACTTTTTAGAGATAGCAATAGTGAAATTATTCTAAGAAATCCCTATCTGGTTGTTATCTTTTTTGCTGCAATTTTTCATGGAGAGAAATAGAAGTCTGACTGAAGAATTTTTGATTGTCTTCAGTTATGCAGTTGAAAAAGAGTGAATGTGGTGTAGTTCATTTATTTATGTGGTATAAAGCTGATCTTTGATATCGTTCTAACTTGAAAACTTCAATTTCAAACCTATCATCCTTACATTTATAAACACAAAATAAAGTAAATGTGGATTATATGCGTTATGGGGTTTTTTATTTTAATGCTATTAGGAGACAGACAGGAGGCTTTTGATATTATTCTTTTTCTTCTGGTCTTGTTTAAATTAATTCCTTCCCTAACCATACTCTGCAGTGTAAAAATGTGTTTCTAAGTGTAACAGCATCTGAGACAGTTAGATTTTGCTGATAGCAGATGAAGATGTAGAAAGCAGGAAACTGTGGTGTGGAGCCATCCTTGCTGGTTTTAATTTACGAGCCCATTTCTCTGTGGGATTGGGTGGCGTTATATAATTAAACTGAAAGTGCTGCATGTGGCAAACTTCAGAATTGTCAAATTGTCTGTAATCCACAGGACTTTCCAAGGTAAACTTATTTTTAAATTAGCAAGTAGTTTTTATGAAATTGCGCTGTCTAGCTTGGGTTTTAGAATCAATGAAATGAAACGGGCTCAGTGTAACTGTACTGCTGCCTCGGGTCAGAACAGCAGCTGGGATTTCCTGTTGAACGAGCAGAATACAATCTTCAAATAGAGCAAAGTAGTTATAGCATGTCAGGAATGTTTATGCTGAATAGTAGATGCATGGTGGACACCTGTATCTATTGCTTATAGTTTAATAATATTTATGTTTTGTTTATTAGTTTTCAATCTTGCAATCATCCAGAGATTGCAAGGGATTGTAAGCAAAACCAGGCTGATTTCTTGCTCAAACCCTTGTGCTTTTTACATACTCAACAGACCCCTACCCACCCCAACAGTGCTTTCCTAAGATCTTTCATGAGACACTGCTTGTGCATGTGCAGTGGTCCTTTACAGCTCTAGTTTGTGTCCTGGGAGGGAAAAAACAGTATTCACGGTGTCCCTAGAACACTTTGGTTCCTTCAGTGCTTTCTGCTTCCCTAGCCCTCTGTCTGCTGTTTGGTACCTGATAGATAAGAGAACTGACCAACTGCTGTTGTCCTTCCTTCCTGCTTTGCCAACACCCTCTCTAATTCTGCTGTGCCCTTTTGTCGGGTCTTACTGCCTTTACTGTTCTCCTAAGTACTCTGAATACAATGAATGAAGTGACTTAGTAGCAACTTCTGAAATCTGTGGCATCTGCTAATGCACTGAGGTTACATGCAGACCAGGGAAAGCAGTGTTGTTACTGTCTACCTGAAAAGATAACTTGCTTCATGGGTCAGTGAATTATTACAGGATTTTTTACATACTTGGCAACAGTTTGCAATTCAATTACTAAGCTTCTTTGTTGGCAGTCTTACTAGGCTATTGACTATGTATTTTATTTGGGGACAAATGTTTTAGATTGTGGAACCTTAAATGTTATGTATCTTCATTTCAAGTTCTGAGTATCTTGTTATCCTTGTGGTGGAACACAAGATAATAAAACTGATGACAGAAACTTTGAGTTAGGTTTCATCATGTGAAAATGTTGTCTCCCTAAGCTTTAGTTTCCGTCAACAGCAACTGAGTTCACATAGACAAACATAGCATTATTATCTGTTGTTATTTATTCTTGCTGCTGTTATTATTCTTTGAACAGTGAAAGTAAAATTAGTAAAATTAAGTCTTTTTCCCTCTTCCAGCCCATTTCCCCCACAAAGACATAGATTCCCAAAGTGGTCTTGTACACGTCACTAGTCTCTGACTTGGCAGTGTTCACTTTTCAAAGGAAATTGAGCACAGAGCAGCAGCAGCAGGACTCTGGGCTGTCCTGGATGCCCACAGTGTGATTCCAAAAAATGTGGATTTTGAGCNTCCTAAGATCTTTCATGAGACACTGCTTGTGCACGTGCAGTGGTCCTTTACAGCTCTAGTTTGTGTCCTGGGAGGGAAAAAACAGTATTCACGGTGTCCCTAGAACACTTTGGTTCCTTCAGTGCTTTCTGCTTCCCTAGCCCTCTGTCTGCTGTTTGGTACCTGTTAGATAAGAGGACTGACCAACTGCTGTTGTCCTTCCTTCCTGCTTTGCCAACACCCTCTCTAATTCTGCTGTGCCCTTTTGTCGGGTCTTACTGCCTTTACTGTTCTCCTAAGTACTCTGAATACAATGAATGAAGTGACTTAGTAGCAACTTCTGAAATCTGTGGCATCTGCTAATGCACTGAGGTTACATGCAGACCAGGGAAAGCAGTGTTGTTACTGTCTACCTGAAAAGATAACTTGCTTCATGGGTCAGTGAATTATTACAGGATTTTTTACATACTTGGCAACAGTTTGCAATTCAATTCAATGCAATTTCATTTCAAGTTCTGAGTATCTTGTTATCCTTGTGGTGGAACACAAGATAATAAAACTGATGACAGAAACTTTGAGTTAGGTTTCATCATGTGAAAATGTTGTCTCCCTAAGCTTTAGTTTCCGTCAACAGCAACTGAGTTCACATAGACAAACATAGCATTATTATCTGTTGTTATTTATTATTGCTGCTGTTATTATTCTTTGAACAGTGAAAGTAAAATTAGTAAAATTAAGTCTTTTTCCCTCTTCCAGCCCATTTCCCCCACAAAGACATAGATTCCCAAAGTGGTCTTGTACACGTCACTAGTCTCTGACTTGGCAGTGTTCACTTTTCAAAGGAAATTGAGCACAGAGCAGCAGCAGCAGGACTCTGGGCTGTCCTGGATGCCCACAGTGTGATTACAAATAATGTCAAACCTGAACTAGTTCTTCTGGCTTCAGAGGAAGGGGGGAACTACCAGTGAGGCAGCTGCCCTGGGTGTTTGGTGTGGAAGTGATGTGAGAATCCCTGACAGTCCTTTCCCACACATCACAAGGAACTGATGATATTCTCGGCTGAATGGGAAGGGTGCTGTGTTCATTGCAGTCAGGAAAATGGATCCCATATGTTTGTCATGAGGAGAAGTATGGTGCTGGTTGTCCTGTGGTGATCAGTTTGTTTGGTATGTGTTGACGCTTTGAGAGGGGAATTACTGAGGGAAGAGGGAGACGGAGGAAAGAAGGGTTGCTGTTTGGGGCTGTCAGCTGCTGAGCATTTTTTGGGCAGCAGTATGTAAATGTTTCATTCTTTGCAAAACAGGATTTTAAATGCATGTGGCAGTCATGTAATAAGCACATAGTAATGTGAAGCTTTGGTGCTAAGCTTTTTACTAGCTTTTAGTGCCTAGTGACTAGTACTTTACATTGCAACAAGTTATTAATAAAATGTGAACTTAAATGGCAGTGACTTCATTATAATTATATATTGATAGAACTGATGAAAAATTAAGAATTTGAAAACAAAATCTATTTCCTTTTGTTCATTAATGTGCATTGCAGTTGCTGATGTTTATCAAAAGTGTAATAGGAAATATTTTTATTTAAATACACTTAATATTGCTTCACTGATAGGCATACGTAGGATAAACTGATGTACTGAGGAGACTATAGTTTCCTCTTTTTGCTCAGGTTTTCTCTTTGTATTCTTAAGAAAATCTCACTAGAGAATTTCTGTTTAAAATATACTGTTTAAATTCTAATCTACAAAAGCTATAACTTCATGTTGAAAAGGAAACTAAACACTTCCCTTTTCCCCCCTTCATGAGGCTCCAAGCCATGAGGAGGAGGAGAACCGAATCAAGAGATTGAAACGAAGGTTGAATGTGCCATATAGCAGTTATGTTTTCAAACATATGACTTCTTTGGAGCTGCTACATCGTAATTTTTTTAAAGCAGCTCCAGTTTCTTCAGAACTTATATACTGTTATTTGGAACTGTGCACTGCACAGGGAAGTCAATGGGTTTTAGTTTGTAAGGATTTATAGAATTGTCAGGATTGGGTGATTGACAGTGTTTCTCTAACCTAGTCCTAGAAGGTTGTAAGGCAGAGAAAAGGTATACTGACTTTATACTTTCTCTTTCCTGAATTTTTTTTTTCCTGGAGACTTTCCAAGCACCAGATGTTTTTATTTTTGTTGTAGCTTGTTTATGTAGGTGGCTATGTTAGTAATCCATGTATTTTGGTGTGATTAATTTTTATACTTGTCTTGCAATTGTTGTGCTGTGGGAGCATGCTGCTGTGAGATACTATTCTCTGTATGTGAAGACTATAGAGGTGCTTACCAGCATTTGAATATGAAAGTCTTGAAAAAAGAACTGCTGCAGTTTTGGATTTGTAGAGAGTATGTATAGTTGTGTGTCTAATTTTTCCTGACAGGAGCAGTAGCCTTGTTAGAATTCTTAAAACATAGTAACAGAAAACACAAGCTCCTGGAAACTGAATTGCAGTTCATTTCTGCTGCTGTTTGAAGATACCCTAAGGATGTCATATTTCCACCTGTCTTGCAATTCAATTATGTAGCCCTTAGAGATTCTCCACCTTCAGGAAAAATTATCTGATTTTGATGCTTTTTAGATTTGTTCTTAAAAAATGGTATAAGAGAAAAAGTATTCTGGATGCCTGTGGTGTAAGTGCAGCATTTAATAATTTAGTAACTGAAGAGCTGTGTAAGTTGTTGTAATTAATGTATAAATTCAAGCTTAGTCTGACAAATGTTCCATATACTCTATTGGAATGATCCAGCCTGTCTCCTGACTGTATCTGCCAGTTTGTATTGCCTAAATGCTCAGTAACATTAGCCAAAAACTAAAATGGGAGTAGGAGGGACACATGAAACAAAGGAAAACATTGGGGATTTTAAGACTAGGTAGAGTGATAGTGTTTGCTTCTGAATATTTCTGTCCTGATTGAGCACAGTAGTTTATTAACAGTAATTGTATATGTGTATGTGAGGTTATTAAGCACTATGCACTTTTTACTTTGCTTGGGTTTTCTTCGTTGTTTTTGGCTTTTACTTCTTTGCACAGAGCCTATTTTTTCCTGAAGTATCATTTTCATATAACAGCTTTCATGCTTTTATAAGCTGGAATTGTAAACTTATTTGCTTTATTTGCTATTGGAAGTAGGACTTGACTAATTAGGTATACTTCTAATTTGATGTCTGTAAGTGCTGTATTTCCCTGCTAGAGTCTCCTAGGAAGTATTTGGGAAGCTGAAGGTGGAGTCAAGAGTCCTTGAATGTACACCACCTGATTCCTTACCAGACTAGAATTTCACTGAAACTGCTAATAAAATTATAACATGACACAGTATATTAGAGCATTTAGGTTTAGGATCAGGACATTTTGTTCACTTCAGAGTTGGAAAGAGATGCGTATGTATGAGTCTCTTATTACTCGTTTTTTGTCTCTATTACAGCCATGTGAAATATATTATTGTCTATATATAGAACACCATAATCATGCAGCTGTCCTTGGACAGCACAAAGATGCAACTGAACTACCATCGTGTAACAGGATAAATTTATTTACTCATTATGACTTGAGACTTCTTCTTCAGTGATACTTATTGAAAATAGTTGTGATGGGAGGTGGTGAGAGATGAAAGGAAGAAACAAGCAAAACATACTTTTTAAAAAAAAATAACATTGGTACCTCTCACCTAAGGAGAAAGAGCAAGGCAAACTTATTGTCTTCACAAAAGGTGATAATTCTGCTTTTATCTGGGTCTTTTTGTTGTTTTTTTGTTTTTTGTTTTTTTTTAACTGAGAATATTGAGACTGATAAATCTATCAGAAGTCATTCAGGACTGTGCAAGGTGTAGAGTGTAGGTACCTGCTGTTTCACAAAACCTTGATTTCTCCACTTCTTGCTGCATGGGCACTTGCTGTACCCTTAAAAAGACTAATGTAGTACTTATTCTTCCAGAGAACTTGCATTTGCTTTCCCAGAGGCTATAGGCCAGTATTATCAAAAACTGATTAATACCACCATTCCAACAGAAGTAGTCTCTAAAACAGAAATTTCTTTCATAACTTTGACTTCTTATGGTTTCAGATTACTAACATTATTTTGACTGGTTTATGATAACCAGCTTACCTAGACCTGAATTTCCCTTTTGGACATGCATGGATGAGTTTAGGCTGTCTGATGTATCTGACAGTATTTACTTATCAATTCATAGCATAAAGCAAATTAAACTCCTTTTTAACTCCTTTTTATCTTTTTGGTTGAAAAGTATCCTCCTCTTTCTTGCAGTCCATAGGACCACCTAATCCAGCTATCCTTTTGCCACTTGCATTTATTAGCTCTTTGATCGTTTGAAGGTTTTTTAGGGTAGGGGAGGGGGTTGTTCTCTTGTCCCAGGCTTCCTTAACATACTGCCCCTAGAACCCTGCCAGCATGTGAGCAGACAGCTCATCTTACCGTGTGTTGCTGTCACGTTGTCTCCATTGTGCATATGTGGCACTGTACAGACATGGTTCATACACTGTTGTCAGCCAATGCCCGATCAGTGGCTCAGTGAACCTAATAACTATAGACAGAAGAAGGGAAAATGCAAATCTTAGTGTTTTCTTTGTTATTCCTCAGTGTTCTATGTCTTGATTTTATTGTACTATCAACCAGTTCTCCATTTAAAAGTCCTTCTTAGATGATGCAAGTTACTCTTGCAGGATTGAATTAGAAAAATATAGATGGCAAAATTCCTGTAATTCAGGACTACCGCATTAATAAGAAATATCTAAAATGCATCTACAAAAAACTGGCATAGATGACTCAATGTATCTTTCAGCAATTTTTGTAATGTTTCATTTATGTTCTTTCTTTGCAATTTCTTTCATGAAAAAAGTACTTAAAATTGGAACTGCCTGAAATGTAGCATGTACAAAAGGGCATATGCTCAGTTATTTTCCTCACTCTCCACAGAGTTTTTTCATTTGTCAGCCTTCTGTTGATTCATAATCCTCTGTGGTGTACTTTTGTCTGCTTGCTTTTCTTTGCCTCCATAGGATCTGAACTTTTAAACTGAAAGCACCAGAAGGCTTATGGTTGTAAATTTAAGTTGATGGGTTCTCATTAACAGGTTGTCACATATCATGATAGTTAAATACCGATGTACAGAATGCTAAACTAAAGTCCTGGGAGGGGTTGGGATTTGTCATAGCTTGCTTGCAAGATATTGCCAGAATGTCTCCCTCTAGAAGGAAAAAATATGTGTACTTGAAAATACCCCTAAAAGAGTAACTGAGGGTAGATCCTTTTAAAAGCTGTTCTACAGAAAGAACCTCCATATACAAGCACTTCACTGAAGCCGATGGAATAACTTGGAGGATGCAACTGCTTATTATGCACTGATTCTTTCATAGTCCTTAATGACTCTGTGGTTCTGTGTAGAAAACTTCCCAATTCTGTATTGTCAGCCCATGTTTTTAGTGGGTAATTTGAATTTCTGCAGCCTTTCAGACAACTTGAAAAATTTTTAAGGAGTCTAGACTAACTCTTTGGTGGACATTAAAGGAAAGTTTTCATTATGTGGAGAGAGAGGAATGTCTCATTGAACTCTAAAATAAAAATATAATCCTCTTCAAAATGTTTTCAGCAATATGTATGTGTGCATGGAGTAGAATATGTAATGTATGAATGTGGCATCCAGAAACAGACATCAGGTCTATAACCAGAATATACAAGTTAAGGTGTCATAAATTATTTTTAAAAGGTCATTTTATTTTAGAAAACAGAGAGGAAAGAAATATCTGGTATAATTTATTAATTGAACATTTTTTTTCCTTGCTGAGCAATTGTTTAATGCTGATATTCTCTGTCTGAAACAAATTTTAGAGTAGAATGTGTGTTCTGGCCCTTCTGAACCTTGATGGAACTTGCAGTGATACTCAGTAATATTGACTTAATTTCTTTGTGCAGGGATTTTTACCTTTTCATTGTTTTCTTACTGAGGATTCAGAGTTTCATAAAAGAATAAATATTTTTTGTCTCTTTGAAGTGAATATACTGTACTCCCCAGGGGTTTGTTTTCTAAGCTGTGTGTGTTTCCAGTAGAAGCTTCCCTTCTCTTCCTACTCCCCCATCTGACAGCTTCTGTCTGGGTTTTCTCATGAAGCTGGAGCTGGGTGTACAAGTTGCAGGGTTGAACAACTCCTTCATGCCTTCCTTGCTTGTGCCTGAAGTTACTGGTGTTGGTAATCTGCCTTTCCATTTTATGTACCACTGCTAATTTGCAGTTCCATGAAACTAAACACCGTAAAGAAGGAGAGAAGATGTTTAGAGTGTGGTCTTTATTTGAATATTGGTTGTATCAGTGGAAACTTTTTGGGATGTACCTTTGAGCTTGGCAGTACAAAAATGAGCTACTTGACTCCTGCCATTGAAGAATGTATGTGGAGGAACAGACAGGAAGACAGGATTTGAATTTTAACCAACACTACCAGCTTTTCCTAATTAGTGATACCAGATGTATTTGTTCCTACTAATGTTTTCAGGTATTCATGAAGAAAAAACAGGATTTACAAGGAGACACTAATGACTCTCTCTTACTAGATTGCTTTGTTGGAAAAATAGTCTTGGCTCCCAGAGTCAGTGTCCTCTTATCGGATGTGACAAGCAGCAACAAAATTAAAAGATAAATATTGACCAGAGGCAATTGTTTTTAGTTAAGATAAATTAATCAGTTGGTTAGACTGCTTGAGAGAAAAGGAAAGTTGGCATCATTGGAGCATGATACATAGTAACAGGAGAAGACCTGAACCTGAAACAGCATTGTTACTGCTGTGCTGCCATTATACAGATACTATCATTTAATCGAACTTCACTGCAGTAAGTTTTGCATTCCTTCTACTCTTAGGGAAATGCACATAAACAGGACTTGAGAAAAACTGTCACAGGTATGAACTCAGTAAAAATGCAGAGTGATTAATTACTAGTGCAATTCTTGGTGTCGCCAACAAATGTCCTTGAATTTTTTGTGATGTTTACAGTGAAACTGTACAGTGAAAATATTTTTTTTTTTATTTTGCTCTGATGTGTATGCCTTTCAATGAGGGTATTTAAGGGTATAAATATTACCCATAGCATAAGATGATTCAAAACCAAATTGTTCTTTATAAACATGAATGAGCAGCCTCACTTGGGAGAGGTGCTTGCATCTATTGTGTTCTGTCTGTATTGTTGCTCTTTCATGGTTATGGGAGTGTTAGTATAATGTATTGTCAGAGTACTTCTACTGTGAACCCACAGCTATATTCCACTAAATCAGTTTAATCAGTTTGGCTAATTAAGTCAGTGGCAGGGGTTTCTGCTAGTGCTGTTACAAATCATATGCCTGTTTTTTTTATTCCATCCATGCTGATAGTAGTCTGCAAGTAGTAACATTTTAGGAAATTCCACTTTGATTGTTTCTAATATGTATATAACTATATATATACATATACGTATCATAAATTGTTGCAGTGTAGTCTTCCTTTTTTCCCTTCCCCTTCAGTATAATTTTTTCCCCTTGTCTCCATGGAATTTACTGCTGTGTCTCTTATTTAGCTGTAGTTAGGCAAGCATATAGTTAGTAGCCACGTGCCTTATTTGATGTATTTTTCTGTACTCTTGGAAGGCTGATGAGAAAATCAGAATTCTATGAGTGGTATTACAGAGTAGTTAGTTTGCAGATGTGATTTTCAAGTGTAAGGGCTAGAAGAATTATAACAGTGGTAGATGTATAAGTTGTGCAGGGTATTTAAGATTCAAATAACTGTTGCTTTATCACAGAACACTAGCATGAGCTCTGTTTATGTATTCATCAGTTATCAGATGAGGCAGCTAAAGAGAAGTGATTGAACAATTTTTTCGTTTATCTAAGTGAAAGATGGTACAAAGCATCTGGAAAAGTTTCTTTAAACTGAATCCATACTGAACTAAGTCTTCTGTACAGACTATCACAGGAAACACAACTAGGCATCAAATGACATTTAAAATGCTACCAAAGCATTTCTGTGCACTACAGAAACCATAGCTATATGAGCACAAAACTGAAGTTGTGTTCAGTGGTGTGTTGCACCACAACTCATCTCTGCCAGCTGCACTTGTGTGCGGAGAGAACAGCTGTGCAGCCTGTACTGTGTTAGTTTGCTTTCATACAGGTAATAAGGATGAAGACTTTGCTAAGCAAAGTTTAAGGAAGCACAAGTTTGATCGAGGTTGGGAAAGTAAAAGGGATATATAGAAGAAAAGACATGACAGAAATGGGCTGAGGACACTCTAAATTCAGGTATCTCTGGCAGTTGGGAAAAACAGTGCTCTGTGGTGTGCCAGCTGCATGGTGGCATATGTTGGGTCCTCTCTAGAATCTCTTTGACATTTTGCTCCTACTGCATGCCATTTCCTTTCTTTTTGTGGTTCCAACTTAATCTGTTAAGAAATGGTTCTCAGAAGTTGTTCAGCAGAAAATGTCTATACCTGAATTTAGGGAAGGTAACTTTATGTATGAGTTCTACCGCAGTACCTTGTGTTAAATACTAGCGTGGACAGATTACGATTCTTGCCTAAAGCTTTGTAATATAATTCCTGACAGGAAAGATGGATGCTCTTAGATGCATATAACATATGGACATGATTTTTTGTCTAAGGATGTATATGTTCTAAAGAATACTATTTAATCTGTAGAGTGATATTTTAGTTTATCTTGGCTGTCTAAGGGTGAATACTGGAACTGTTTGAGTAGTTATGTCTTACATGGCTTTGTTCTCCTTGCCTTCACTTCACCATGGATACTTTGCCTGTGTTATGATTGGTTGCAAAAGATATGTTTTAGTGTTCCAGTTTTGGGAAGCCTGTTCTGTACTGTAAATCTCATTTTGTAAGTCCATATCCTATTTGTTTCCACACTACAAAGCATTTTGCCCTCTCTGTCATTGCTACAGCCCTGCCTGATATCTAAAAACCTAGGGTTGTTATTTTCATTCATACATCATAAATGCAAAGTAAACAAATCTGATATAATGTCTAACCCAAAATAAAATTTCAGCAGAGATTATTACCAGAAGAAAATATTTTTTTCTCGGAAGAAACTTCAGGAAGGCTCCTGGGGACCAGAAAATAGAAGTCATATCTTCAAGAAAGGGGAAACTGGAGTACTCAAGCCTCACATCAACTTTCTGGAAGCCATTTCAAAACATGCGAAGGGCAAGAAGGCATTTAGGAGTAGTCGCCATGTATTTATGAAGTAGAAGTAGTTTCTGACCAGTTCATTAACCTTCTATGATGAGATCACTTATTGATGGAAGGTGGGAGGGTAGTGAGTGTTGTTAACATTGACTGCTGCAAATCTTCTGACACTGACTCCAGTATCAGCCTCATTGTCAAACTGATGAAGTGCAGACTAGGTAAATGAAAAGTGAGGTGGACTGAAATGTGGCTGAAATTCTAGGCTGAAAGGATTGTGATGAGCAGCACAAAGTCCATGTGAAAGGCCGGTCAGTGGTAATGCCTGACAGCACCCTTACCAATGACATACATGATAGAGCAGAATGCACTCTTGGCAAGATTGTGGGTGATGCAAACCTGGGAAGAGTGTTTGAGTTGTCAGAGGGTTGTGTTGCCCTTCAGAGAGGCCTCAACAGGTTTTAGAAATGAATTGACAGTATCCTCATAAAGAGTTCATTAAAAAGAGCACAAGGCAGCAAGGTGTGCTTGTGACAAAGGTAGCTCCTAGTGTTCCTGCACTAGGTAGAGGATTGTCAAGAGGTGAGTGGAGAGAAGTGATCCTCTTACCTCCTTTCTGGAGTGTGGTGTCTAGTTCTGGATTCTCCTGTGCAAAAAAATTGTGATACTGGAATGAGTCTGGCAAAGGCCCTGAAGATGGTTGAGGAACTGGATATCTGACATCTGAGAAGAGTCTGGTGATCCTGGAGGAGATAAGACGCAGTGTGATGTTATTAGTTTGTCTGAATTTTGTCATAGACAGTGAAAGCATAAGTAAATAGTGAAAGGATGAAGGGCAATGGGCTGAAATTGGAATCCAGGAAATTCCATGTCCAGATACAAATTTTTTTTTTTTTCAGAGGTAGGTCAAACAGTGCAACAGGTTGTCCAGAGCTGTTGTGGAGCCTTCCTTCTTAAATATAATTAAAAGTCAGTTAGCGGCAGTCTTGACCTGCTCTGAGACAGGGAACTGATGTAACAGTGGTCTCCAGATGTGCCTTCCTGCCTTGACCATTCTGCAAATCTGTAAAAACAATTAGTTTGATTGAAGTACTTTGGCTTTATAGAGTTCACTCAACAGTGGAGTAATAAAGAAGAGTGTTAGTTGAAGTATGGATAATGAGGCTCTGGACCCACCTAGAGGCTGTGTCTTTTGAAGAAATGATGCCTTTTTTTATAATAGAGTGATGTGTTGGTTTTAGTTTCCACTTCTAATTATAACTGCCTATTTTTTCTTTCAATGAGCAGCATTTTTCACACTCCATTTAAAAATATGATACTTCTCCCACTGCTTATACGCATATGCACTTATGCCAAGAATAAAGGAGATTTTAGCAACATAATGAAATTATAATTCCTCAGCTATATTTTTCTTAACCCTAGCTTTCTGTGTGCTATGCATTTATGCATATCCCCTTAAGAACCTTCTTCCTCCCCAAGTCCCTCAGGATCTGAAGTGACCCTTGACTGTCAGGAGATGAGAAGATAAGTTATAAGTAGCCCTTTGTGAAAGTAGGCAGCTAGAGAGAAGAGTATCTGCAGTCTGTGAAAGACAGCAATATGGATTCAAGGCATGTTTATTGTAAAAGAATCAATGAGAGAGTGCGTGGAAGGAACTACTGAAAAATTTTGCTTAGAAGAAAGTATTAATCAACTACAGAGTTGTTACTCTTAGTTGCTTCAAATTACCAAGGAAAGATGAAGAAGTGTTGCTTAAGTGTATTGGGTTGTTTCTGCTTATGTATGGATTTAATTATGAATGGGATAGCAAGAGCATGGAAAGCATTTTGGTTCGTAGTTCCAGTCTCCTTGCTCTTGCAGGCAAGATGTTTCACATTTTTGAAGCTTCATTGTGTTATTGCTGTGCCCAGTGAATGTTACTCAAGAATCACTTCGCTCTTACGGTTAAAAACATTAATTTACACTTTATCCTAACTATATTCATAGTCAATTGTTATCCCTTGCTTCTGTGCAAGCTCTCTTCTTATAAGTAAGATGGTGTTTTGGTTTTCCCTGTAGCGTTTTGTTCCTAAATGGCCATTAAAGGTCTTCTCTTTGCTTGAGATACTGATGTAAGGTAGGCTGTCATTCTCTTGAGGAATAATAACAGTACTTCTCTCTTTTTTGTTATAGTCCTTGTTCACATGCTGGGCAGTCAGATGTGATAAAGAATGATACATAGTATTGCAGATTAAGGCTCATTATTGGATTGTATGTTGACTCACGTGTTACCTATTTCATGATTTTTTTAAGTTTGCAGGAACCTGTAGATCAGTTCACAAATCCGTATTTGGCAAATGGACTCAAAAGAATCCAAGAAGCATAATTTTGTTTGGAAAGAGAGACAATAATTTTTAATATCTTTATCTATGCTGAGTCAATATAACTTTATCTGAAGCTTGTTATAACTGCTCATTAGAAGGTCTTTTTTTAGGGCTGTCCATTGATTATTTTGGACTTGTCCTTGCCATCAAGATTGTTTTTGTCTCATTAGTATGATTTTGGTTTTCACTCCAAAATTGCTTTTTGCTGCTTTGATTGCAAGTCTATGTGTTAATTGCTGAACTTCCATCTGTCATCCAGTGAAGCACCTGCATGCTGCTGGGTATGCAGGATACAAGACGAGATGAGTTTTGATGACGAGTTCATACACTGAAGTGAGCACTAGGTTTTTCAGTTGCCTGAAACAACCTCCATTTCAGTTCCCATATAGCCATCTTTTCTATATAACCCTCTTACTTCTAATTATAACCTTTTCTTATGAGTTCTTGCAGTCAGAGAATTCCCAAACTGTAACAAGAGGAGAGAAGGATTTAATAATGTAGAGAAAAATGATTGAGTGAAGGGGAAGAGAAAAACGATTGTGAAAGACAAAAGTTGTGATGTCTTTGTGGAATGATTAGAATAATTTGGCTGCCAAATGAATCATACTCCTCTTTTATCATTCATGGACTCTGCTAGGATGGAGGCTTTGTGTGAACAAGATCTTTTTCCAGATTAGAGCATTTGGCCAGCTTTTCTGTCTTGAATTAGAATTTATTTTGAGCAGCCATGTTGTAAATGTGTTGCATCCCTCTGAGGGAAAGAGAGAAATGTGAAATCTTGCAGTTGGATTTGATCTGTGAGTAACTACTGACCTGAACAAATCAAAGGATGAAGAAGAACAGCATGCAGTGCTAAGATTTCTGTTGAATTAGTAACAAAGGCTGAATTTGAGAAGGGCCTTTGAAAGGGAGTGAAGATACGGGGTGGAGTTAAGATTTTGATAGGGCACCATAGCAGGCTAATATATGAAAGATGTAAAAATCCCAACCAGTAATCCCAGTCCCATCCCCGTAAGATGAAAGTGGACTGAAGGAAATGATGAGTAATACTCAAAGTCAACATAACGTCTACAGTGCTTCCTTTCACTCTTTTGGTTTCTTGGGGGTGGTTTTTCTTGCATCTTCTTCCTCAATTGTCAACTGTCCTAATAAGCATGCTCCTATGACTTTTTCAGCTGACCATTAGCAGTGTCTGTGAACCATCTCTGCTCCACTTGTTTTTCAGGAGTTTCAGAGTAAAGCAGAGTGGCAAGGCAAGGAAGAGTTGAAGGAACACCTAGGAAATTAAGAACTGGAGCACTGAGGTTATGTAGAATGGCTCTTAGGACCCATCCTTAAAGGCCTTTTCTCTATTTGTACAGAGGATGCTAAGTTTTAACAGAAGCAGTGAAGAGTTTCTGAATTTAAAAAAAAACAGGCACTCCCCCCAATCCCAAATTCTGGTGACACTGTCTCCTGGCAAAGACAGACAGCTGTACTTAAATGATTGTAGTCCTGTAGAGTTTTTTAAATGAGCCTTAGTGACTTCATACTGCTTTCCCTCAATTATCCTCCTTTACAAATGTAGTTAATGGTTTCATTATAATCAGTTTCTCTGATTTAGTTTTGGCTTTTGTTGTTTGACTATTGAAAGATGCTTGCAGCTTCTCACAACAATTTCATAGGTTTTCTTTAATGGATCCTCTCGTTATTAGTGATTTGATTCAAAGCTCTTGTAGTCAATTATATGGCACCCTTTGGATTGCACTGCCTGTTGCCAGTAATAGGATATGTTTTCTTCAAGTTGTGCTTTTGCTTGAAAATTTTAATGTTTGACTCAGTTGTATGTATGTCACTTACATAATTCCAGACCATACTCTGAATTTTCTTGCAGTCTCTGAACATGAGCAGAAAATGCTATAAACACCATGGACCAATTTTATTACTTAAAATGACTAATTTATAGGGTTTTTTAATAGTCTTTTTCTTTCTTGAAGTCTAAAATAACTACCATATTAACTAGCATTTTCTTCTTTACCAAAATCTCTAGTTCATCTGCAAGCTCCATAAGGCTTTGAAATTATATTAAAATGAATTAGCTGTGATTGTATAAAGACAGAATTATTGAAGTTGAATCATTAAAGTCTGTTTTGTTATATTAAGGAGGGGTAGCAGAAAATAACCCTTGAATCTATTATTTTATAGAGATTGAGTGTCATTGTGAATTCTGTTACCCTCTTTGAGGCAAGAGTTATTAATATCATCTCTCTTGGTTGCCTCTAAAGGTGAGAGGTTGTTATGACTGCCGTTTTGAATAGGCATCTCTGCAAGTGGTACTCTTGGAACTTACTGGAAACATTTCTTTTTCAAACTAACAAATCTAACAGCATGCCTTTGTTCCACAGCTAATTGTAAATTCTCCAAGCCTTAGTGCTGCATGTTAAGAACTCAGCACTTGTGTTAATATAACCTTCTTTCTCCTGAATATCTAGTTAAGACCTAATTAATGGCTGCATTTTTAAAAATTGTCCATGCATTTTTGTGACTGCACTACTAAAACATTTAGTGATACCTTTAGTAGTTGCTTACATTAAAATAGATCTGAACATTCAAGAAGATAATTTGCTCTGAGGCTTTCTAGCTGTTCAGTGGCTGCTATAGTGACTACTTTGACACTAGCATTTAACCAGCCTGGTTAATACTGTTTGGTGTCACTTTGAGCATAAAAGATGCTAAATAAAGCTTAACATTCTGCAGTACAACACTACTAGTGCAGATGGCAAACAGCAGTTTCATTCTTTATGAACTTGGACAGCATGTGCTGTGTTTACATAAATTCAAGCACGATCTGATGCAGGGAGAAATAACATCTAGTTGTCTGTTTTCAGAGTAGCATGCCAGAAGCAAAGCCAGTAATGACAATATGTTTCTGATTTGTGTTTCAAATTTTTTTCTTCTTTTTGGCAAAACATGAATGATTGAAACAACAACTTGTTTGTATGAATGTATTGTCCCTAAAATAATCACGTAAACTACTCTCAGCTTTATGGAACTTACAGATGAACTGCCACTTTCATTAAAGAAGAAGAAGCTAGTTAATATAGCAGTTATTTTAGCCTTTAAAGTGGAATTGCAACAGTTGGAATGACCAACAGCTAGGAAGAGTGTCCTACTGAATTCTGCTACCTTCTATTGGATTGTACTGTCCTAATTTTGCTACCTTCTTGCAAACTTTGTAATGAGAATTAAGGAAGGAGATGTGACTGCCCTCTTTTCTGAAGATACTGACAAAAGCTGCAAGGGTGAGATAAAGGCTGCAGCAGTTTGTTGTAGAAGGAATTTCTACATCACTTCTATAGCCATTATGCCAAAATGAGAAGAGTAACTTTGCTGTAATTTACAGTTAAAAGTAACCTAACACAATGGACTTTTATAGCTCTGAGTACAGCATAATGCAATGAAAGCTGATAGCTCTTGAGATGATAATGTTCACCACATAGTGCAACAATGATCATCTTGAACAAGTTTCTTATATTCTGCAAGAATTCTCAGAAGCTGTTTTTTACCAGGAGTAGTTTTTTCTGTATTCCTTTATTTCTCATAAGAAAAAAAGGTATTTCTGCCTACACAAATAGAATGACCAGCTGACTCCTAAAAGCACAAAACTTTACCATGTTTATTCAATATGTTAGCCGGTCCTATCAAACATATTTGCTCAACAGTGTGTTTCTACTTTAAAAGATCATTAGTGAAGTAATATATTTTTTTTAATAACAGAGTTCGTGAACAAAGTTAGCCACTTGCTTTTTAAAAAACAGGATAAATCTGGAACAAATGAGTTGACATGGCTGAAGCCTGAGGCATAAATTTAATTAGTTACTGACACAGCTTCCACTACAGCTATTATGTAGTACATACCGCAGGGAATATTTGTCTCAGTGGATTTATAATGTCTTATGCTGCATGGATTTGTCTTACCAGTGCTAAAGAGATGAGAAGAGGAGTTAGGGAAACTTTATTCATTAATTCCTGAAATGATGTTAGAGTTTTTTAGCACCATCATCTCTGTACTGTTTTTCTTTTTTGCACTTTTTGGAAGAGACTTTTAAAACTTTGCAAAGACACTAGGGATTTATTACACTTGCTGAATAAAATCCTTCTCAGGTATCAGACCAACTGTTTATTTTTTGGAGGAAGTATCTATGTCTATATGAACAGACTGAAAAATGATATTTTTTATTAAATTAATCTCCACTGTAAAATAGCAGCGATTACCCTTGCACTTTCTTGGGTCTAAATATGTTTCAGTCTCCAGAGTATGGCTGGAAAATATGTTACAAAAGCATCTGTAGGGACCTCTCTCACAGTCTGGTTCCTGAGCATCCAGGTAGGGTACTTATCCTGGCAAGCCATTAGGAGTCTATCTGGCTGCCTGCGAGCCTGCCTCCGCCCTTCATAGGGCTCCTTCATGTGTGGAACCTCAGGTTACATTCTGCACTTGCACCAAAGAAAGTAACCACTACTAAGTCTGGAGGAATGGATTTTCTAGTAGGTTCTCCTTTATCAGGACAAGGGAGCAGTCACTGCCATTCCTGAAAGATTACCTTTCCAGCCAAAAAAAATAGAACTTAATTATACAGAAGGTTTTGTGTGCTTGTGCACACTGTTATGGCTGTAAAACTGGAAGCTATAGTTTCAGGTCGTGCCTGTAATGCCAACTTGAATGTATCAGAAAACAGGTACTGTGTATCTCTAACAGATAATGTTGGAGAAGCCTGTGGATCTTATTGTGCTAGTTAGAAAGGGTCAATGGAGTAAAGTATCTTCTCCCTTCTGGTAGAGTGTGGAAAAATACTAATAGTTAGTTAAAGCAAATGCAAAGAAGGTATCTTGAAATGCATAGTTTTGGAGACCCTGTGTTACTTTTATTGTGCATTTACCTTTGACTAAGAAATATCATGAACCCTTTGGAAGCCACCTGTTTGTCCCTTCCTTCTTTTGAACTGTTTGAGTGGCACAGAAGTGGCAAACATCTGTCAAGTTTGTAGCTACTCATAAACCTTTCTTTCACAGAGCATGCCAGAGTCCATGATGAAATCTAGACATAAAGTGTTATTAACTACACGTTTTTAGGGTCTTGGAACAACGCAAACAATTTTGGCACGATTTCTTCCCCAATCTGGCTGCCTTAATCTCTGTTGAAGGAGCCCAGACAGTTGTTCATCTGCCACTCTTTTTTGGAGCAGCTGGAAGATTCAGAGTTGTACATTTGTTAAGATGATTCTTCTCTTCATCATGTTCAAGCTGAATCTGCTCTTCAGAGATTGGGAAGAAAAACATAGGAGTCATTCTCCTTCCTTCCTCTGCGGTGCTTCAGAAAGTTAACTTGTGGCTGGAGGCTGAGCTTATGAGAATAAGGGAGAGCAATAGGAGACAGCTGGAGAAAGCTCTCTTTTAGAACTGATTGGAGTATTTAAGTTTACCATCAATGAAAATTATTTGAGAAAAATTATGTTTTTAGTATATCTGCTGCTAAAAGCCACATTTTCAGAGCACTGAAGGGCTAGGAAGGAGTAGTTTTAGTTTGGGAATTAAGTATTAAAGAAGATAGGATCTCTCTACAGACTGTGAAATCATTATAAAAGTGTTTCCAGGCTTGGAGATACCATGGCTGCAATCCTGAGACTCTAGATAGGGGCAGGCCTGTATTTCATCAAGCTGTGAGAATGTGCACAATCACATCACTCAGTGAAAGACTGATTGTTTTAAAATAATTGTCAACAGCCTTGTGATCTCATCCTTTGGTGCAGAAGAAGCCAAGAGATTTTTTTATTAGTCACTATTTTTGCCTAACTGCAAATCAAACAAATTGCAAATATGTGTAAGTTTGGATTACTGAAGAGATGGTAAGGATTTAGATGACTGAAGAACACAGGGAAGGATAAAAGTAGAAATCAACATGGTCTTGCCTTTTGGCTGGTTTTGAATGTCAGTTCTGTCTAATGCCTGCCATGGTGAAAGCAAGAGAAAAAGAGTAAAGATGTCTTGAGAAATCCTCAAAGAATCTCACATCCATAACTACTATATAACCATACTTGTGACAGCTAATCTGGGGAATAGAATTTACTGGAAGAAATGTCTTTGTCTGGTTTAATATTACTAACCACTTCACATACTAAAAATAAATACAACAATTTAAGCTGTACAAGCATCTTTGTAAAGTGGTTATGCATGCCATGCGTGGTTGGTATGAATGATTCTCCTTGGCTAGCCTTTTGTAACCACTGTAATTTACAGCTGATGAATGTGGTTCCTGCAAGAGGAATGCCTTTTCTCCCTTGCATTTAGGGAAATAATACACATATTAAATTGAAGGGCTAGGGATCCACTTGCCATGAGGTGATTGGTATGTCTGAAGGCCTATAGGAAGCTCAGGCAGCATGTCTGAATATTGTCATAGGAAATCAAACTTGAACTTGGGTTCTTCCAGCCTTAGATGTTGTCTGCCTACGTCTTTGTGTCCAAGGCAATGTTCCTGAAGAGTCAGTGCTGGAATAGTGGTGGACAGAGAATAGGAGTATGTAGAGCCATCTTGTCCTTCTTTTGCCTTACTTGAAGTTGCAACCCAGATCTGATGGCTTTTTGGGCCTGCTTTGCAGTGACTTTTGTGAGACGTTGGTGAGAATTGATTGTTGTGCTTACTTAACCTTTCTGCATAGTGCTTCTGGATACGCTGGAGTTTCTGAAAGTTGGTTCAGAAGCTTTTAGAAACTCCCTTAGAGCTCTATCTCTGTTTGCAACCCGTGAGAGTTCCTTATCTTTGCTTCTTCCCCTTCTCATTTCCTCCTTCTCTTTTGCTCTAGAGAAACCATTCCCTCGGGCTACTGTTTGCAACCTGCTCAGAGTGGGTATCTCCAGCTCGCTTGTGCTCAGCATGGGCTGTCAGTCAGCTGTAAATGCTGAGCAGTTTGAATCAAAATTACAGTGGTAAAACAAAAATGCAGCCTTCTAGTTATCACAGAAGAGATGAAGTGTTTGAATTCTTCTTTTTGTTATATCAAATAGCTGTACAAGAGAGAGCGCTCTGGTTACCACAGAATGGGGATCTAGCATATTGTAAGTTCTTATTTTCTTATTAGTAATTAACCTATTTGGTACACACTTTCATATTTTTCTTAAAAAGCAGTACAGCTCAGAGCTGAAGGTCATTATTTGGAGTTGCAGTGCATCTGTAAACAGTATGATTTTGACTTAAATATTTTTTTGTTTTACACACGAATAACATGCAAAAAATATCCTGAGCATCTGGAAGTTGAGAGTTGGGACTCTCAAAGGAAAAAAGGATGATAGATATTTGGGTAGGCTGGAGTCTGCCTGTGTTGAAAAGTGAATTATGTAGATTTTTTCTGCTGTTTAAATCTTTATTAGAGGTCTTATAAGGAGACCTTTTGAAAATAGTTATGCAAACTAAAAGTATTAATTATGATACTACCCACAAAATGACATTTTCCACTAGAAATATGCCCAGTCACTGCTGAATGAAACATACAATTAACTGGTTGTCTTGGGGAATTCTCTGTTTTGGGGACCAGTATTCCTCTTTCCTCATAGCAAACAAGTTATGAATTACTTGTGGTTAATTTCTAGATAATTTTGCTTAAAGGGGAGTCTGGTTGTTTTGGAGCCACTTTGGTTAAATCAAAATGAAATCTTTTCAGTTGTGGTCTGTTATACTAGCTTTTCTCCTGAATAGAAATAATAACATACTGTGATTACTGCATTCTGTACTTCCAAATTCTCATCTCCACTCAAAGTAATGCTGTAATTCCTATTTAATTCAATGGAAACAGAGAAAAAGAGGCTGAGGGAAGACCTTACTACTCTCTACAAGTATCTGAAAGGATGCTGCAGAGAGGTTGGGGTTGGTCTCTTCTCCCAAGTAACAGATGGTAGGAGAAGAGGAAATGGCATCAAGTTGTGCCAGGAATGGGTTAGATTGGATATTAGGAAAAGTTTTCACAATGAAAGGGTTATCGAGCATTAAAACAGGCTGCCCAGGGAAGTGGTTGAGGCACCATCCCTGTAGATATTTAAGAGATGGATAGATGCAAAGCTTAGAGATGTGGTTTAAGGAAGGCTCTTGTTAGAGAGAAGGTTGGAATCAGTGATCTGAAAGGTTCCTTCAAACCAAGGCAATTCTATGAATAGGACTTCACCCTTAAATATCTACTCTAAATGCAGGTAGGATGATAGTTAAATAGCAGTTAAAATCGTAATAAAGCCTCTGTCAAAGTATATAATGTGCATGTGTGTTTGCCTCGCATAGAGTCCTAGATTAGATCTAGAATTCTTGTTATTTCAGTTTGCAGGTCTCAATAAAATATATTTCTATATTACAGAAATAAATTCAGCTAATGTTGCTTTCCTTCAACTGTGGAATTGTACACAGAGATGTCAGAAGAGCACTACAGATGTTTTAAAGTCAGCCTCAAAGCAACAAAATGCTGTTTTTGTGTGGTGTTCTCATAGTAAACCTTGGTTTGCTGGCTCCATGCTTTTGACTGTACCCATTAGAAATTAAGAAGCAGATGTTTTAAAGTCAGCCTCAAAGCAACAAAATGCTGTTTTTGTGTGGTGTTCTCATAGTAAACCTTGGTTTGCTGGCTCCATGCTTTTGACTGTACCCATTAGAAATTAAGAAGCAGATGTTTTAAAGTCAGCCTCAAAGCAACAAAATGCTGTTTTTGTGTGGTGTTCTCATAGTAAACCTTGGTTTGCTGGCTCCATGCTTTTGACTGTACCCATTAGAAATTAAGAAGCTAAAAGCAATGCTGGCAAATAAAAGAACCACGTGTGGTTTTTTGTCTGGAGCATGTTACTGGCTCTTGTTGCTGTCAGGAGGGAGGAGAAGAAAGGCAGCGTGATCATTAGGCCCTGTTGGGTAAGGCCCGCTGCTCCTCTGTGCCTCTGAGAGCTCTTCTCATCAGCTCAGCAAGTTCCGCTCCAAAGTATTTAAAGGTATTGGTTGAGGGGTTTTTTAGAGGAAGGATTTTAGCTTGATAAAACTCTGGTGGTTTTGCACATTGAAAAAAAATATTGTTGTCTTTGCATCGTTCTGCTTGTTGTTGAAGATCTTACTCTCATGATTTAAAGAAGGAAGAAAAACGTGCACCAAAACAAACAAAAAAAACCAATGACAAAAAGCTTTATCCCTTACTTAGCATGAAATTATTGCTGACAGATCTTGGCTCATTTGTTCTCATGACTTATATTTCTGATTGAATGGTTCCTTCTCTTCCTGTTATTTTAATATTCCTTCTTGTCCAATGTATTTTTAGAAATCAATCATAAATGTTTTTCAACTTAGAAGAGACACCAAGCTCTTCTTTGCACTGATCCACCCAGCCCTTTCTTTACTGCCCTAAGTTTGATTAGTCCTCTTTTTACTGCAGAATTGTTGGCAGCACTTCAGAAAAGGCCATCATACCAAGGACTAATATTTCTTTAGCTTTTGGTTACGTGATAACCAACTATTTTTATATAAGGCTCCTGTCTTACTCCAGCCATTTTATTTTTTCATTCAGGCTCCGTGTCTTGTTTCAGTTGCTTTACTTTCTTTCCTGTCTCTTCCAATGATTAAGATTTCTCCTGTTCCTGATGTTCCCTTCAGTTGTGATTGCTCCTTTTCTGCTCCTATCTCTAGGGCTTCTGAAGCCCTAGAGGCTTCTCTCCTCCTTTCCCAAGCTCTGTGTTTTTTCACTCTTTGCTCCTCCCTGCAGCCCAGGTTATCACCCTGCATCTCCATCACCTTCCAATTTGCTTCCTTCACCAGCAAGTTTTTGAATCAGATCCTTATTTCAATATATATGCTTTTGCTCTCTCAGTACTTGTACTGTGCTAGTAGCATGGGCCACTGGAAGCACAAAGCTTAGTTTTGGAACAAGTTTCAACCCTGCCTGGTACAATCAAGAGCTGTTGGCAGAGTCAAATTCTGCACTCTCCTCCTTGTAGCCTTGGAATGAACGCATTCAAGCATCCCAGAGTGTGGTTTAGATGTGGATAGAGGCTACAGCTTTGTCAGTGAGGTTGAAATCTCTGCAATCTTAGCAACTGCTCCTAAATCTGTCAGTTCAGTGTTTTTTTACTTTCAGTTGCTATTTTTACTCTATTTGTCATATTTTTTCTGGATACTGAATAGTGGAATAGTATGTTAACATAAAGTTCCAAGTATGTCTTTTTCAAAGGTTAGAATTTAGGATTTTAAGAGATTTAGAACGAATTTATCCTATGGTTATTTTCTAGAAAGAAGTTTTCATTAGAAAAAGGAGATTTTGAAATTTCTCTTTTAAAATCTCAAACATTAATCAAGATAATAACTAGATAAAAATAGATTTTACAATAGGAAGTCATTTGTAGTAATGGAGAGTACTATCTCTGTACAAGAAAAAGTTGTGTTTTCAAAGGGACAAAAGCAGATCAGTTCTGTTGTTGAACTTGTCTTTTAATTTAAAACATAGCTTTAGACAAATGAGACCTAGAGAGAATAAGTATTTGTACAAAATAAATTATTCCCCATTTTTCATTCTAGAAAGCTTTTAAACAATGAACTTTTCACTGCACATAAGATGAATTATATAGCTTTTTTTAAGTCCATGATGCATACAATAAAATAAATGAATGAAAAAAGAATAAGTTCCAAATACAAAATACCAACAAACAAAGGTAATTTAGATTTTTAGCTGGAGACTTTGCTTGTGTGGTATAAAACTTATAACCGGTGGCAAGCATAATTACCTTTGAGGATTGTCTCTGTCTGCATACTCTATTTGATTAATAATTGTTTGCTGTACATGTGAATCTTTGTCTTAGACTGTTGGCTGCTGTGTTTTAAATAAAATCTTACTTCCTAAAAATACTGCACTTTTTCCAGTTTGCACAGCATCATGTATATATTTAACCAGTAGCTCTTGAGACTAGAGATCCAGCTAGAAATGAAAAATAATGTTATTGTTACATTTTTGCTGTAAGGAAAAAGAATCTTGAAACAGCAGAATATATTTCCTTACATATGCCCCCAAAAAACCCCAGGTGTCTCCTTAGGCAACCGATAGATACAATATTGCCTAAAACATCGAGTTTCCGTTTATTGCTAGACAGGGATATTGCTGAGACTCCATTACAAAATTTGTGCTGTTCCAGAGCCCACTAAATAGCTATAGAAGCTCATCACTATTACAACCGAACTAATTGCATTGAAAGGATCCTACTTCAATTTACTCCTTAGTACAAGCAGTTTAAAGATGCTATGAAAAGCAAAGAAGTGATGTAAGCTAAAATTAGGATTTTTTTTTTTTTAACGTGCTTTGGAAATTCTTCTCTTTTATGAAACTGAATATTTTTATTTCCAAAGAACATTAAAGGCAAGAAAATAAACAAAAATTAAACATGCTTGTATACATGAAATGTATCTTCTTACTTCTGTCAGTATTGTGAATCCTTTTTTGTTTCTTAACAGCATGGAAACTAATGTAGGGATTCACTGATTTGCTTGATCATCACAAGGAGTGTTGTGGAAAGGAAACTTACTGATCACTATAAGCCTTTTCTTTACAAGTGGCTTACCTTTTGGGAAATGAAGACCTATTTTTATTTTTCGTTTCCACTCCAGCTGACAGTTGATAGAAAGGTATCAATAGAAAGGGCTTGAACTGTGTCTTCTTTCAACCAGCATTGTTACTGCTGGGTCCTTCAGCTGCACTGTGAGAGAGCTTCCAATGAAAGCTCATGCATATTTATTAGAACAAAATAGTGCAAACTATTAGAGGTAAGGTGGTAGCAATTGACTGGCTTTTTTGGTGGTGGTGACAGGAGGCTTGTTTTTGCCTTGAGATTGTGAATAGGTCTGAATCACCATAAAGTGCTTCAGGGTTGTTACGCAATTTGTGGCTGATCTCTCGTAGCATATGAAAATAGATACTGTTGTTTCCACGTTCTTAGCAGTTTCTCAGGAGTCTGGGAATGCAACTGTTATCTCTTGCACTTTTTTCTTCCCTTCTTTTTAGTTTTGAGTCATAAGAAGTACTAAATTATCCATGTTTCTTTAGGAATTCTGCATGGGCCTCAATCACCTTCTTTGCCATTTAATGCAGGATATATAAAATCCTTCATGAAGTGCTCAAGATAACAAATGGGGAATCTGTGTCTAAGGGAGAGGAGTTACTCTCCCTGAAGCCCAGCTGAGAGGGGAGGTGTTATCTAATGAAGCATCTTAGTGACAAGGGCCACTGAGAGCAGAAAACTCTTGCACGTGGAATTTTAACTTGCCAGTTTAATTTGAAAAAAATATGCAAGATCACTGTGTCAGGTCTACTTTTTTTTAGTAGAAAAAGCTGATGTTATAACCTGATAGGATAATTCTATTTTATGTTACTATTTACAGGGACACTCGGAGTGTATGTGAAAATTAAAAAAAACCAAACCTGTAGCATATGTAATTTGCAAAATAAATTATCTTGGATAAATGTAATGTTTGTGGATGTGGTGATGGGGAAGCTGTGATAGTGCAGAATATGTAGTAGGGGATGAAGACAGATACGCTATTTAAGTTGCATAATTTTTCCTTAATTTCTTGTACTCTAGCACATCATGCTGCACTCTCATCACCTTAGAAATAAGAAATTTTGGAGAAAAGTTTATTCCCAAATAAAGAAAAGTCTGTAGTAATAAAATGTTCAAATGGATGTCTTACACAGTAGTAAGAAAAGTATTCTCATGATTTAAAAAAATCGTGTAATTCTAGAACTTGGAGTTGTCAGTTTCTTTCACTAAATTTCATTACACTGAAGAAGACTAATTTGCCTGTCTTTGGGATGGTATAGAAAGAATCCATGATTCACCTATTAGGCGTATTACATGATATTTCTGAAAATTATTTAAGAGGAGGGGGAGGCCTACCTGAGGCAGCCAAGTGTTAACTGCAAAGGTTTCAGAAGTGGTGATGTAGCTGAGCAAGATCTGTCAAAGCTGTGATGAGTTAATAGTGAAGAACATGAGTGATGAAATGTGTTTTCTATTGGTTGACCTTTTAAATGATTTGATATTTCTTCTAGTGTTATTTTTAAAAGAAGATTCCTTGATAATTTGCCAGTATCTTACTTCATTTTGTGTCATTCCACCTTCACCCATTTTAGTTTTAGCTCCCCCTCTCAATTCCTCTCTCTTTATTGTTGTGGTTTTTTTTGGTTGCTCAAAGCATTTGTAAGATAGTTAAGTGCTGCCAGAATTACGAAGCAGGAGCAGTGAGATGTCCCCTGTTATACTGCAGAGATTATTCAAAGTAGAGTAAACGAGAGGGGGAGAAGAAACAGTAGCCTGAAATACATCTTAAGGTCTACCTGAAAGGATGGGCCATACCCTTGGTATCTTCTGCATTTATTTTTGGAAAGGTTCTGGAAACTTCATAAGCCATTGGTGATTGTCCATGTGAGATTCCTCTTCTGCCCACACTACAAGTTTTTCCTTTCTCTGTAACTAATTAACTCTATAGCTATTTCTATACATGGTGGTGTTTACAGCCTGCCCAGTTAAAACTCAGTTAGTAACCATGGCAGCTAACAATGATTCCGGCTGTGTGGCAGCCTTTCACCAATTCAGCACATTTTTTAACTTTAGGATTGGGTTCCTGGGTCTGTGTTAGCAGTTTAATTGTCCCCACAGTTCCATTCCCAGTGCAGTAGGACAGCTTAGAATGCATTTCCTAGGGGATTTGGAAGTTCAGGGGTTTTTTTCTCTATGGAGGCTGAACCTGCATATCTAGTAATAAAGGTTAAAACAACACAGCCAGAACTTGCTGAGTGGAAAAAGCCTGTCCAAAACTTGTTGCATGACTAGTTGTGGATTACAGGGGGGGGGAAGCCTTGAAGGATGAGCAGAAGTCTCTTTAGAGTCTTGCTTTGTCTGTATTCCAGCCTTGCTGCCTACTTCACAGACATGGCTATGTTGGATTCTAGAGAAACCTACTTAGTATTTCTTGGAAGAGAGAAGGACAGGGCTTTCCTTGTGAGTACTTCATTTCTGCATGAAGAGTTTTGGCATAATGGAATAAGAAATTATTCAGCACATTTTGAAGGAAGCTTAAAAATGTCTGTCCTGGTTTATGGCTTGCGTTTTGTCTGATAGTGTTGCTTAAGCAGCTGGAGAAGGCAACAGCTATTACATCTAAATGCAAAATCTTTGATTAAAAATACATACTTGTTTTCTTCTCTTATGCCAATCAAACTTCCTTTTTGTGTGTAGTAGAAGAGATTGCTGTGTCTCCCATTTAGCACAGTGATCTTAGCTCATTTCTTTCAGGCTCATTTTGAAAAGCAGAATGTTTCCCTGCCTTTTAAAAGACTGTGGCAGAAGGATTGAAAATACTCAGGTAGCAACTGTATTTTTTCATAAGACTTCCTTTAGCATGAGGTACTGTAGTAGGAATGCCAATTTTATAAACATGGTCTTTTATAAGTAACCTAAGAAAATACAAGTTATTTGCTTCAAATCAGTGTATGTAGGTGGTTAAGTATCATCATCCCTGTGCGGAGACAAAGGTAACACTTTAAAATGAAGGAACTGCAGCAGCTGTTGTTTGTCTTGTCCAGTGCCATTTTTCCAGCTCTCAGCAGTAATGTATAGTTGAGTTGACCTGTCACTGTGGTGTTTCTCATGTTACCTCTCAAAATGGGAGTGTAAAACTGCCTTTTCCCTTTAGTTTTTTTTTTAATGTATGATATTGTATAACCTGACAGTGCTGGGCTTGGTACTTTAAATATCTATTTCCTGTGGACTTTTCTGATCTATTATATAGCTTTAATTGCATTTTGAGTAGGTATGTGTAATCTCTTTATTTATATGAATATTGGGGCTGTGATATAATCTCATTGACTCCTTGCTTGATCTCTTTTTCTTTTTCTCTCTGTGTGAAATTTTAAGAAAAGTTCGAGCTCCCTTGTCTAACTGAAGTTGCTTGTTTTCTTTGTTAAATTCATTCTTCCAGCTAAGATGACTGTCACAATTTAAATCGAATTGAGGAGGTGGATTTGTTGACCGCTGAATTGCATTTGGTTTTATTGCCTTGAGAAACAGTAGAAGACACCGAAATTATAGTAATGGAAGTTGGTAGAATCTATAAGGTGCTGAAGGATATAATAAAATAATGTCTGCCTTTTTGATTATATCATGTGAGAATCGCTGAGCTGGTATTTCCCACAATCTACCTGTTTAATAACATAAAATTCTAAAATACTGTAATTTAGCTAATCATGTTTTCATGAGCCGTGAGAAATGGGAAAAAGTTAAATGCATATTACAGTTTGTAGATACTATTTCACAAGATTGTTCTGAAGAGCTACATTCCTGTTATTGAAAGGGGAACGTACTATTGAAAGGAGCAAATTACATTAGTGATGCTGTTCCTAAATGTAGCAATACGTTACCATTAGTTTTCCCAAGGCTGTTTAACTATTTGTGTCTAAGTGGGCAATGTAGGCTGGTAGTTGGAATGTATAGATAAAAATGTAAAAAATTTGATGCCTGTTGAAAAAAATAATTCTAACAGGGTGAGCTTACTGAATTGGTAATGCTGATAAGATCTTGTAACACTACTTGGCCTGATGGTAGAAAGTAATCTATAGTGCTCCCTGTATTTATTTTTGTACCTTTGTTATCATGTATAATCACTTAAAGAAATTATACAGCAGGTTGTGAATAATCTGTATGTGTTCATAAGAGAGAAATGCTGTGAATATGCCTCTTCTGCTGTTTGAAGCACTCTATTCTAATGTAGTTGTAGTTCCACTCAGAATTAATATGTACAAAGTTGCAAAGGCTAGTTATTTTTCCCAAGAAAGTATAGCTGCTAACTTTGGTTTGCTACTGTCATCCAGTTCTCTAACTGCTGTCCTCCAGGGGCCAAGGAATCAATGTCTTAGCAAAATGACTGGGCAGGGGCAGAGCAATTCTTAGTAAGAAGTTTAAATATTTTTAAAAATATTTGTCTATTTATAAAAATAAATAATTTGCAAGTCTACTCCCTTCTTCCTCAGAACTCTTGAGTTCATCAAACAGTTATAAATAAACCACCAAGGTTTACTCTGGTCTACCAGTGCCTGCTGATTTATGTGTTCCCACTGTTCTAGATCCAGTGCTTGGTTTGCCTGACTTCTGTTAGGAAATGTTCTATATTTAGCAGCCTCTTCTATGAACTAGCATGATTTTCAAGCGAAGAAATGTGTTTCCTTTTCTATAACCATGCCTTTGACTAGAGCTGATGCTCAAATTACTGTATTGTTAATTCCCATTTGTAGGTGTCCAGTTTGTTCATTATTACTCAAGTTCTTTTCCCTGCTTCCTCCTCTTAAGTCTTCATTGTATTAGGAATAGTGAGTTTCAGTGGCAAACTCTGTTGCTTATTCTTCTCAAGTGTCACAATTACATGAAGCTTGTTAACAGTACCATTTTCAACATGCTTGTTCTTGTAGGATTTGTATTTCTTTCCCTTTCATCAGCATTACTGTTGTAATGCATACTTACTGTCTGGAAAGGGGCTATTACAAGGGTGTTCACAGGACTCTACAGTAGTCTGAGGAAATTCAGAAAGTCTGGTTTGCAGCCTGTCCCAGTCGCCAGCCTTCCTGGCAGCTTTCTCTTGCATAGTTGTTCTAGCGGTGAATTTACAAAATGGTCATAGGGGAAAAAAGCTGAGAGGGCTTCATTGGGTACAAGATAGATACTACTATGAAAAAATGTTATGGTGTTCAGAGACTTTCCTTCTAGTCTGCTAGAATTGAATCTCAGGCCTTTTCATTAGGTTTTGATCTAATTCAGTGTATTTTTTTCCTCTGTAAAAGCAAAGAGGATGGGTTTTATTTTCCCACTATGTAGCTTCTATAGTTTCAGAAGGAGGAAGACAGAGTGCTGTCTGGGAAGATACAATATGTTTATGTTGATGAGTTCTTTACGTGCACTGCATGTTGCTAAATTTCCTTTTTCTCCTACTTTCTCTCAATTTTTATTACCTACCCCGCACTCATTTTGAGGTTTCTTTTGATTTTTTGAATCTTAGAATCATAGAATAGTTTGGATTGGAAGGGACCTTAAAGGTCATCGAGTTCCAGCTCCCCTGCAATAAGCAGGGACACCTCCCACTAGATCAGGCTGCTCAGTGCCTTGTCCAGCCTATTCTTGAACACCTCCTGAGAGGGGGCATCCACAACTTCTCGGGGCAGCCGGTTCCAGTGCTTCACCACCCTCACTGTAAAGAATTTTTTCTTATGTCTAGTCTAAATCTACCCCTCTCCAATTTACATCCATTGTTTCTAGTCCTCCCATCTGATATTATGTTAAAAATTCCTTCCCCTTTGACCAAAATCTTCCATGCTTTGATGACTATCCAGTTAGCCTAGCAGATCTGACTTAATTTTTTAGGTCATCTAGCACTAAAGGAAGTGTTATAGACAATGGGCTTTTCTTCTGCCCCCAAGCAAATGGATGGGTAGGAAGTAAAGTTTGACCATGTATATACAGGCTTTGGATCTAGATCTAATGTCTTTGAGCTCTTGGTTTCATGTTATTCATAACAAAAATCTGCTTCAAAATCATCATCAGTTTGATGTGGATATGTTATGAATAAAACCAAAAAATTCTGTGGACTTATTTTTTTGCTGACATTCTATATAAAATGCTAGTGGAAAAGAAGTGTCTTATGATGGGTTTAGTGCTTGCCTTTTTAAGATTCAGTGTTTCAGTAGGGTATATACATCCAATATAAAAGACTATGAAGGTAATGTCTTGATATTGTGCTGGTAGACATAACTGCAACAGACAAAAGTGATACCTGGCTCTTGGGTTTTGTTTTGTTGTTTTCTATGACATCTGCAACTCTCTGTTTACGCCCTTTGAATATCAAAAAGGCAGGTCTAACGTGCTTTTTCTACTATGCAAGTCAATTTAAATAAGTATAGAGTCAACTCTAAAGTGACAGGATGAGAACTATTGAACAATTTTTTTTACTGATAAACTGTTGTATCATTGCACTTTGCCCCAGTAATAGCAAACTTCTTAACTGACTGTTGTTCCTGCCTGATTGTCTTACAAGTAATGCTTGTGAGTACAGTGTTGCTGCTTCTGCTTCAGTTTGCATCACATAATCATGGAACTGAGTTCCACATATTAAAATCTGAATAACCACTTCCATATTTTATCACATTGAAGTGAGAGAGCTTATTCAAGAGAAATAAGTTGGGCAACTTTCACAAATTTCATGATTCAGCTAGTTTCTTAGCTTTGTCTTACAATCCATTTGGAGAGAATTTCTGTCGATCACTTTTAGATTATGTTAACTTTCTAATGTGTCCGACAGATATCCATTGAAGCAGTGGCTGAGGAAAGGACTGAAAGAATCATTGTGTCCTTGGTTTAAATAATTGAACTTAAACATTGACTTAATTGGGAAAGATTAGGTTTATGAAATAAAGCTTTGATAATCATTTACACTCCATTTAATTTTCAATTTTCTACTGTCTTGCCTTATAATTTTTCAAAGGAATTTTGCACATATGACAATGTAGATATTTTAAAATTTATTTAATGCTCTAAACAATTATGCAGTTTTAATATTAACTTATAAAAAATAATTTCTGAAGACACAACTTGCTGTACAACAGTGGTGTCTGGAAAATATTTTGGATCAAAATGTGTGTGTGTCAATTAAGAATCCAAGAGAAGTATAGTCATAGTAGAATTTTCTCTCTTTAAAAAAAAAAGTGCTATAAATTTTGAATAGCTGGTAAAAATGTTTAAGCAAATATTCTTTATTTTATATTGTTATGGCTTCTTCTAGTTATTCAATATTTATTTGAGTGGTCCTGGCCACAGTGAATGTGAGATAAAGTTTGCTAGCTGAAGAAATGAGATTTATTTTTGTAAAGAATATTAAGGAATAACAATAAACATGATTTTTAAGGATTTAATGTGCTTTGAAATGGTTTGTTTAGTCATAGCTGGTAGAATTGCAAGCCTTAGTAGATAGAATAGTAATTAGTAAATATATTTGATCATACCATTTACATCCTTCCCCCCCTTTATAGATAGAGGTCCTTAGCTCACCACTGGAGTTTTTCAGTGTCCACATGTGACTCTTGTCCCTGCTCCTTCTCTGTTCAGTACTCCAGAAAAATGAAGTCCAAAGCAAACTCTTTCATCATAGTTTGTAGTGTGTATCAAATTTAGTGATAGCATAAATAGTAGATAATGAAATAAGTGTTGAAAATGCCAAGATCTGAAAATACTTGTAAATACTTACAAATACAGTGAAGTAGTCATTGACTGGCAAAATTCACATGGTAGAGAAACAGAAGAAATATGCAAAGTGCCAAGCAGCAAAATGTAGGATGAGCCAGTTCTCTTGAAGAGGTTGAAGGCTAAATGGAAATATTGATATAGACATTTAAGAGTTTGATCCCCTCAAAAGGGTACTGGCTATGGCATGCCTAAGACTGTTTTCTTTGCTGGTAGGCGTGCTTATCTACTGTGATGTTGCCTGCCTTTCACAGTTTACATTTACTGTCACTTTTAGACAAGTCTATCTCCTTAGCTCAATATGGACTTTCTTTTCAGCTCTGTAGACTTAAAGCTGCCTATTTGCTCTACATTCATGTTCCTCTTTGTCTAATAGAACATACTTTACCCAGTCTTACATTGGGCTTGAAAGGGGTCATTTGTCCTTTTATGCTTCTGATGGTAGTATAATGTGTATTTATCCCAGTTTCCTTTTCAGAGATCTCTGTACAAAGTCCACCACCACCCATAATTTTTTTAATAAATGTTTATCATAGGCCTTGCCTAGAGTAGTTAATAAATTTCATGATAGTTTGTGAGTCTGTGATTATAAGTATGCTGCTAACAAAGTAGAGCATACCTATGATTTTAGGGGTGTGGGTGGGTGGTTGTGGTTTCTCTTTCTTTTTTTTAAACTACTCCTGTGTAGGTTATTCTAGGTCACTTCTGTTTTTCAGTATTCCCCCATCTAACCTGGATCACAGGGGTAGTGGAGTAGTGCACTATTTTGTAAGAAATTCTGACATGCTTCTGATCTTGTTTTTCCTGAGGTATGGCTTTTAGATACGTATCATTCAGCATGAATTTAATAGGCCATAAAAAGTTTTAATAAGCCATCAAAACTAAATTGTTTTTTGTATATGAGTTTCAAATGCTTCAATAAATTTTAATACAGCCTGTGGAGAGTACTTGCATCCAAATATCATTTCCGGATACAGCTAGCAGGGGAAAACAGTGAGGGAGATGGTTTCAAATGCCAATGATTCTGTATTTTCATTAATCTTTATATACTATGGTTTGCTTATTTTTGCAATTGCTTGTCAATTGCCAGCTACTTTGTCCTCATTGATCAGTACTCAGAAGTCTGGGTGTTGCTAAGTTTTATACAGTTTCCAAGGGGCAGAGGAAGTTACCCTCTCTTAAAATGCCTTAAAATTTTACTGCATGATGTTGCCTGTGAAAATCGGTGCCCTTGTGTCAAATATACCTCTTGACCCAGGGTAAACATTTCAAGAAGGGCTCCCAGTGAAAACAAAGGAATCAAGAGGTTTTTGCTCTGGTATGTCAAAACTAATATTGTAGAGGTTAATAAAGGTTAAAAACCACCTGCACTTAAACTTGAAGTAGTTTGTGTTGAAGGATTTTAAATCTCAATACATCTGGAAAATCCTGTAATTTCTAGAAGCTGTCAGAATAGCTGGAAGGAGGGAGGATGTTGTTTTTTGCTTCTTCATTAAGAAATATAGTTCAGGGACTGGATGGATAGAGAATCCTCTTGTGAATTCTCTGAAAGAAAACTACTCAACTTCGCCTGCAACTTACTAAGTTCCATCTTTGTCACAACTGAGAAGATACTCCTTTTTGATGAATTAGATTAATCCCTGTATTTTTCAGAAGTTATTTGTATTTATAGTAATTATCCCAATTATTTATTTTCTGTTGGCTTAATTTTCTCTGGTTGGTTTTCTGCATACACGGGCATTTTCTTTTAGAACATAGAAATAATTTCAAAATAAGCTGGTGTAGGGTTTGTTTCCCTACATATATTGTTATTATTCCTGCCTTCCTGTGAGTCATGTAAGTCAGTATTTAGCAGAAGATATAATTATGCCTTAATATATAAGGTTAAGCTACAGTTTTTGCTTGAAATGTAGGGGAGCTCTTTTTAACACATGGGAATAGCATTCAGCCTACAGCACTCATAGAACAGAAGTGTTATCAACTGTTCTGAAATGAGTTCTGCTTACCTTGATAAGTTGGTCAGCAAAAAGTCCAATTAAAATAAATCGCTAATGCTTAGATGAACAGATAGGTCTTTCTTCTGCATATAGCATATACATATTTTTCCATTTAATTCTTTTTTAAAAGTAAAAATGGAAAACTTGTAATTTTTTTCATTGAAGAAGCCCTTAAAAGAAACTTCTGCAGGAGTTTGTGGCTGCTGAAATCTTGCTTCTGCTTACTGAGTCAGTCTACATTATCATTCAGTGATGCATGTCAAGGTGAGCAGATTGAGTCAGTCCTGGAGTTCCAGTATATCTTTATATATGACCATAATGCACCTTTTCTTCTTCCTTCATGACTCTTATGCACTTGCTTTCTGCTTGTGTTATTTTAACTATCACCTTCAACTTCCCTTTTCCCTGAGCAAAACTATGTAATTAGCACTTTTCTTTCACCTCTGTCTTATTTATAATGCTGGAGCTTCAGTAGCAGTGAGCCTTATGCATATTGCTGCCCCATCACATTGGGGAACACCACAAAATGCCTGTCTCTGCTTGGAAGGAGCCTTATCCAAGCAAAGGTCATGCTTTCCCATGCAACTCTTACCTGTAAACAGGAATCCTGCTGGGTGTGATAGGCAGATACACATCAGTTTCATGTGGACTTGACCATCATGTGGCCTCTACTTCTTTTTTTTTCCTCTTTATACGACCCAGTGAATCTGTGTAGCTCTAATATCCATGAAAGTTTGTTTGAAGTTTCATTATGGAAAAATAAACACTGGGTTGAGAAATTGCAAGGGTAGTTTCAGTATGATGCATTACTTCAAAGGTAATCTCTTTTGGAAACATTGAGTAACTATGGGACTGAGTAATTTGAGGTAAGGGTTATGATCACCAGATCTCCCATCAGAAATGCTAGGCTGCACCTCTCCTGTAAATGCCAGTGGCATTGCAGGCTCTCTCAGACATCTGTAGCACACATCATGTGCTTTTTCTAGTCTTGAGCAACACTCTTTGCCATTTTGGTTCAGTGTTGAGCATTATTATTTCTACTGTTTGCATTCTTCATATTTCTTAGATAAAATCAAATTATGTACAATTTTTCTGCTTGAATAAATGGACTGATCCATCTCCTTTAGCCAGCATGTTCCTGTTCCACAGCTATCAACAGCTAGAACATATGGAAGGGTTGAGAGTTTGTAACACAAAAAGCTTTGTACCAAGACTTATACTCTACTAATAGGAAGTAGTATAGAGGACAGCCTCTGTATTTCTCCTTGTCAGACAGGGAATTTTTGAGACCTGTTATTTAAGGTTTGAGTCAGTTTTCCCAGCTCTTAAGGCTTTATGATTAGGACTATATTTTCTAAAGATCAAGTCTCTCGTATTAAGTCTAATACCTCCTCAGAAACATGTGACCTACTTTTTATAAAGGGATTTTCATGGTTTTAGGATATCTTTTAGTGGGGATTACTAAAAATCTTACTCTGAATCTTTTCAGTTTTGTATCTTTCTTCTTTTTTCACTAAAAATGGACCTCTTTTTATGCTGTAAACTATATACAAGGTGTACTGGAAAGAGAACCACCTCTGAAGATGAGCATGCCAGCAGAATGCTGAAACTCAGAAGTCTGTATTAGACAAAGAAATCTACAAGATGTGTGGTTCCAACCTCACATTAATTAACCTGTGCTTGTTGTGGTGTTTGCAGAAAGCAAGGTTGAGAAGAAAAATAATTAAGTAACGAATTCTGCTTGACAGGTGTAAGGATTGCAAGAAAGACTTGAGGAACATAGCTATCAGAAGTGCTGAGGAACTGCCTCTGCCATCAGTTCTTTTATGAAATGGTTGATGCTTTACCAGGAAAACTGGAATCATAATACATATTGTTGTGAAGCTGTGGCAGGTGGATGCCAGCAATATTTATGAAGAGACCTCTAGCCCTAAGTTGTCAGGCTGCGGAAGGAAGAGTGTTAAATTATAATCTCTGATTTACAAGTCTGGCAAGGCATACTGTTCACATGGTGTGTGATCTGAATAATGATGTGTCTACTCTTGATCTCATTAACCCTGATTTAATCCAGGATCTTATTTCATTAATGCCTGTTAGCTTTCATACAACTGGTTACGCAAACAAACAAACCCCTAAAAATCCCATAACACTGTAACTATCTTTTCAGATAAATAGTTCAGTGAGCCCTTTTTTCTCCTTGAAAAAAGCTTTGTCTTGTCTGAGGATACTCTATTAAAGCACCAATGCATCTTCAGAAATCTCAATTTTAATTTTACATGCAGTGGAATTATTCAATACTTGCCCTGTCTGGGTAGGTGCAATGGGCTTGTCTGGTATGGTGTACACTGTTGCGTAATTGAGTTGATTTAATAGAGTAGCATGTATTTCAAAACAGATCTATCAAAGAACAACAGCAATCCACATAGTTTTTCAGAACTTTTTGTGGCACAGTTCTTTGTTCTTTAATGTAGACTTCTAAAGGAATTTGCATGGTTTTTCTGAACTTGTTAATTAGAAAGAAAAATTACTTATTGGATAATCATCAGGGTTTTTTAAAAGTGTTCTTGCAATGAAAATCGTGAAATTCTGTGCAGCTGTATTTTTTTTATTTTGCATGTTCGGGGTAGCACAGGTTTTGGATTTTGGGTTGTCTTTTTCACTGTACAACATCTCATTTAGAGAAGATAAATAGTTCATTAAAAACTCTTCCACATGATTTTAAGCAGAGGATGCTAGACAATGACTCAGTTAATGTTCTCATTAGAAAATCCTGCTGTTGAGGATCATCTGGTGTGTGATAGGATTCTGCATAAAGGATTTATGCTACTTAGACTCTCTGAACCTGTCTGTGTCATAGAGATTGTTTATCTGGTTATCTCTAACACATTGCAATTTGTGATTATGTCTCACACTGCCTTTTTCTTAGAATTTATGTTGTCTCTTTATATGGATTGGTCATCTACTTCAAATTTTATGGTTGTGAGAAGGAACAAAGATACAGCTCTGGAAATTCATGGATTGAAGTAGTTTCTTGTCTATCTTATCATCCTTGCTTTATGTAATTCACACAGGGCTTTCTATTACTAACTGCAGAAATATTTCTTCTGCACAAAATAGTCATTTATCACCCTCTAAAACTGTGGTCTGTTACAGCAGACCTTTTTCGTATGTTTTGATAGGGGGAAGCTATTAACATGCTAAATGCTGGCCTATCCCACTCTGCTCGAAGAAATGAGGAATTAAGCTGCACTTTCAAGCAGAGAAATAATGCTTCTAAGAGTTGGATGAAAATGGAACTTTTGTGGGAAGAACTGTAATTCTATTAAAAAGTGAAATTGCTTGAATAGTTTGCTGGAGCTGGATTGAAGGGAAGCTGGATGTCTCCCTTTTGTACCTTACTGCAGTACTTTTCAGGTGCGGGAAGCACCTGCAGAGGTGCCTGTTTGTTGTGACCTCTGGGAAGCTGAAATCCATACAGACTGTACTGTGCTGTTGCCAAACATGGGTGAAAAGCAAGAGATCCAACTGGTGAAAAATCTGGCTGGCCAGAGACATGGAGATGAGGGCACCAGTTGAATATGCTGTCTGCCAAGCATCTTCCCCATGGCAGTCCCTGCTGCAGTAGTGCCTAATGTCTTGAACTCCTCTGTTCACATACGTTGCTAAATATGTAAAGTAGAACAAATTCTCAGACCCAGATTAAAACTGGGGAACAGTGTGTGCTGTAGGGGTTTGCTTGCAGATGCTAGCAGACAAACTTAATGGCAGTGTGAAGTAAGGAGATTGCTTCCAGTTCTGCTGTGGTTTAGAAAACCTGCTGTACAATTTCTTCTCTGTCGTGTGATTTTCTGTGAGGTTCTAGAAATGCAAAGCCCTTATCAGGTCTGCAACTTACTCTCTTTAAATTTTGGAGCCTTTGGGTCACTGTCTCCCAAGTGCCACTTGCTTGGGTGGTGGAACTGTGTGGCCCCATTCAGCTGTCAGGGTGACAAGTTCTGTTTTCCACACCCCTTTAATAAGTTTATAACAAGATTCTGCTACAGCACTTCTCGCCTATCTGGGGAGGCTGTACATAAAGATCTGCATGTAAAGAACTTGCTTGCTGTCTTTCAAAGACTTCGTTAAAGGTGTCTTGTCACAGTGCTTACCAAGTACTGATAAGTGCTGATGCACCTGGCTCATGTTGATCACTTCTACTTCATCATGCTTCCTGCCATCTGCTGTTTCTGTTAATCCGTTATACTGCTTCTTACACATAGACTGTGGCATCTCAAAGAAGAGGTAAAGTCTCTTTTTTTCTGGCACTGTGGTGTGGGATTCATTGGTGAAGTCAGAGTTCCTCCTAGAGAGAAGATCAGGCACAGAGTTATCAGGCCTGGACTGCTCTCCCTTCTCAGCATGCAAGTATCAGGATCATGGGATTTATCAAGTGGTTTGAAATGGCATAGCACCTTTTTCCTATTTGCCTTTAAACATGCTCTAATTGTAATTTTCAATCTTAGTCCATTAAGTGCATTAAGATTAATTAATTGCATGTCCTTGTGATAGTGAAGCTAATCACATCTCCAAATCCAAACTGCAATGGGCAGAGATGTGTTGTTTTTCCCTCGTGACTCCCTCTGAGACAATCAGTGTTGTGTATTTGGTAAGTGTCTCCCCACTTTTCTAACTGATGTATTCCTTACTGTTTCTCATGATACCTTTCTTTTCTTTCCCTCATTTTTAAAAAATTCTTTTTTTTTTTTTTTGTGAATCATTTTGTACAAAAAAATTAGCTGGTATAGGTCTCCTTTTGAACTGAAGAACCAAGTCTGAGGCTAAGGGTATGGAACAAGGAGACTTTCTTAATATTAATGGACACATGAGAACATGCTCATGTTCATATAAACACAGAGCTAAAAGACTGCATAAGACTTAACAAATCTGAGAGTTTTGTTAATTTTATTATAAAATGTGCACTTAGCTTTCAAAAACACAAGGCTTTCTACATATGCAGCAGTCCTTGTCTCATGCAGAAGACGTTTTATTATCAGGAGGATGTACAAGATACCTAACAAAGCTATATCATCCTAGGAAGAATGTCAAGATTCTTTAAAGGAGTAGCTTCTGTTTGCTGTAGCATACTGGGTGTTGTTATGTAGGAGAGAAAAAGAGGAACTGAGGTGTGGAAGAATGTGTCCTCCTTAGAGCTGTGATAGGGAGAATATCATAGCATGAACATCTCAGGTTGGTGTAAAGGTAATGTTCAAGTATGGGTATTACAGAGAAATTACCAGTAGTTTAAGCAGGTCCTGGTTGCACTGTGATTTCACTGTCATAGTATTTTTGCAGTTAATGCCAAATATGCTGGACGTAGGAGTTAATTTTCTTTTAACAACTGTTACTTCATCATTCCATAGTAATTGTGTTTATTAAGAGTCATTTGCACCAAATACAAACCATTCATTTTCTGTGTGAATGTTTTCTTGTGATTGTCCCAAATGTTTGAGGTATCGCCTGTGTATTAAGTTAAATAAAATTAATAATTTAAATATGGCAAAACCAGTTCACATGATAGATGGGCTGCTGAAGTCTTTACTAGGTAATGAATTTATGATTGTTGCTTATGATTGTACACATCCTGATTCTAGATGTGCATACGAAGTAGCTGAGCAGCATCCTGGCAAGTTTTGCAGTGTTCATGAGGCTTTCCATCTGAGAAGCAGGGGCAACACTGTGGGCTTACCTGAGCAGCCATGCCACCAGTGCTTCTGACTGTACATGGATGGCATTCAAAAGTTTATTTGCAGTGTTCAGAGACTTCATCTTTTTTACATAACACGAGAAAAATAAGAAGGGTGAGACTCATCAGAGCCTTCATCCTTAATATGCTTTGTTTTGCATACTCTGTTGCTGGTATAGATACGCTGCTGGATGCATAAAATTCAGTGAACAAATAATACATCTCTCCATCAAGCTGTAAATCTGTTAGAAGTCATGTGAGCCACGAAACAGACTTGATTGTGAATGCTAGACACAGTAACCAAAGAGCTCTTTGAGTGAGGCTTGGAGGCTGTAGTGGTAGAAATAACCCCAGAACTAGGCAGTACAAGCATAAACAGGGAAGCTCATGACATGTAACCCTTTTTTTCCCCCCAAAGATTACATCAAGTGCTTAGTGGGCACTTGGGAGCACATTTTCTATGAACTTGGGTTAAGCTGGTAGTGAAAGAAGAGAGATGAAGTGGGTTCCTGCTGTCATTAAACAAAACCATAACTTTATCATGAGCTCAGATGATGTGTGCAATGACTGTATGTGATCTATGCAGTGGGAGGTCACTGGTGGGCAAGTTCCTACTCCCAAGTCTACTCTACTTGCTGTCAGAGCTACTCATAGTACGTTTTGTCATGACCACTTAATGGAGATTTCTCAGTCTTGATAGTGCTTGAAGGTCCTACATTCTGCTTCTCTCTCTTGGAGCTTAGTATTGCCCTGCAAAGGAAAAACAAAAGACTGATGAATCTCAAGAGATGCAGAAACTAAGTGGATTCTTTATTGTCTCTGAAACTTTCTCATTCTGCTTTTTGTGGAGTTAAAGGCTAATGCTATGAGGTTGGACTGGATTTTAGTGCTGCTGCCATCTTTCTGGCTGAAAACAGTTTTCAAATAGATACTGATTCAGTTGCTGGAAAGGTTTGTTTGAGCCTTACTGCTTGGTATGTTGCTTATTTCATTGTAGAATTGCAAGAGTCTTGACAAAATCAGAGTTACATTTATGTCTAAGGACATTTATAATTATTCACTAACTCTCAGTTCACAGGAAATGACTCAGGGGGACTAAATATTGCATTGACATACTCTGAGGCAGAGTTTAATTTTGAGGTTGTAATATAAATAAGTAATTGAATTCATATATTGTTTGAATTTGCAGACTTGTATTTGCAGGAAATCATGGTGGCAGTTGTCTCTTGAAACGTGAAGTATGTTTTTTGAGAAAAGAGATTAAAGGAAAATCATTTGGTATCTCAGGGCGGTCAAAGTGCTCCTGACATTTCCATTGTCATCTTCTGATAATTCAATTGTGTTTCCCCCCAGCTGTGTATGAATCTGCGTTATCCTTCATGCTCCATATTTGGCTTCTAGGAATGTACAGGCTGTGGATTCTTGAATTGTGAAAGCCTCATTATTTCTTGGCTTTTAACTCTTTCAGTGTGCATGGTTTTTTTTTTTTGTTTTCTCCAAAAGCCTTAATTTTGATAAAACCTCTTGTTCTAGTGTACAAGAACTGTTTTTCCTTTTCCATGTGGAAGATGTAGATAAATCACCTTTTATTCTGACAGTGGTTTTTCTCATAATTTTTCATGGCTCCCAATGACTAAAAGGAATGAAGCATTGCCTAGAGCATTTCCTACCTACAGAGCACACACTAGTGTTTCATTGCTTTTACAGTCATGGAGAGGATTGGAGCAATTTCCTCAAATGTTTTCAGTTGAGTTTCCTGTAAAGGTCAGAACAGTTACAGTAAAAAAATCTTTAAATATTGATATAGAGAAAATAACAGAAGTTCTCGTACTTTCTTCGGACTTGGTAACAGATACTAACTGTAACTTTTGTGGCAGACAATTCAAAAATTTACCATAAATTAAAGGAAGCATTTTGACAGAAAAGCAGAAACCTCAGCATGTTACACAGATCACAAAATGTCAGGGCTTGAAAGGGATCTCAAGACATCATCTAATCCAATACCCTAGATGTAAAATTTTCCCCTGAAAAGTAGTGAACAATGACGGTCTGAAAACAAGGGTAGACCTTGCAAATAATATAGGAAAAACCAAAGAATTTTATCTTTGAAAAACACTAACCATTCTTTTTGGCTCTCTCTGGATTGAGAAGGCATGTACCTTGTCAATAAGTAACAGTTTTAGACATAAAAAAGGGAACAGATACTAACTTTATAGATCTTATAAGTTGAAATAGCCATTTAATAGGATACAGGGGCATTTAAATATCCTGTATTTTGCAATGTGATAGTTTCATCATATTATATACTTTGCTGTTAGTTACTGCTTTGTCACATTGAAATGCTCACAAGTTTACAAGACAAGAAACTGTCTTACAAATTTTCTCTGAGTCATACTGATGTAGGATTGGATTAGAGAAGATCCAAAGGAAAGCAGCTCATGTGTTGTCTAGGATTTTGTGGGTTTTTTGAAGAAAGCATGTTTAATTTCAAAAAATAAATTTTATTTAGATAGTAAAAGGATCTACAAAGTATAAGGGCCCTCAGAGTACCCTGAGATAAGTTCAGTTTTCCCATATGTGCGGGAAGATGTAATATTTCATCAAATCAGGCTCAAAGTTTATTGTTAAAGTTCACAGTGAGTTTTTTTCAGTATTTCTCTGATGAAGAATGCCTCTTCCCAGTAACATTGGAATCACTGTAAAATCCGCATGCACAGGAGGTGAAAGCTGTCTTAAAATTTTGTGATGTCAAGAGGGTCTGGATTAGTTTTAGTGGTTGAAATGTGAGGTCATTTACCTAAGGGCTGAATTTTTGAGGCATAACCCCTTGGAAATTATCTGCTTATCACCTGCAATTACCTTTGTGCAGGGCTAGGAAAAAATGCACTCTTTTGACATGTGAAATTTATATTGGGCACTGCCCCAAAATCAGGTATCAAATATTATGAAAGATTAGGTTTAGGGATGTTTTTGAAGTGGTTATCTCTGTGAAAGTCCATGTCTTTCCATGTGGGCCATTTGAGGAGACAGCTGCTCATTCTGCAGAAACTGTATCTGAGGTCTGGGCAAGATTGTGGGAGGGTTAAGAGCCAATCACTGTGCCCAAGTTCCCTTAGAGTCCCTTCTGAGGCTTTATGTGGGATTCACCATGGACATTTGTATCACTACAGTGATTCCTAGCAAAGGTGTTCACATTGTGTCCTCTTGAGGAGAATTAGCATGTCCTATAATACCCATATATTCCTCTTTGTCCCACTCAAGGGCAGATTCACCCACGGTGAGTGGTGGTTGTATCTAATCAGAGTCCAAGTGTTTTGGAGAAGTGTAATATTATAAGGTCTCTTACCTTTCTTGTTTCTCCTCTCTTTTCACACACACAACTAGATTATTAGTTTCTATTCACCCGCTGTTAATATTTAAATTCAGATGTTCTTGAACTACTCACTGCAGACTAAGGACTTTCTAACTCCCAACTGTCCTCTGTGAAATTTTGCTTTCTGCTTCTTTGTGTACATGGGAATCTGTCTTTGAAAGAGATAATTGATCCAAACTTCAACTTGAAACCAGAATCAGAAATGGCTCTTTATAATGCAGTAGGTCAAGTTCCCAAATCCACCTTTTTGGAGTTCATTTGCCTACTCCTTCCTCACATGACATGGTTCTGCTCCATGCAAATCTAGAATGAGGGAGTTAAACCAAGAGAATTCTATAACCATTTCTGATGGAACACCAAGTTTTTAGGTCAGTATAGTTGCATCATTTACCAAATGTACAAGATAGTTATATTCAGTGTAATCTTTACAGTGAAATAAAGTAACCTGGCTTGGTATACCAGTGTGGAGAGTTGTTTGGAACAATATGTTCTGCTCTAACAATTTTTGAGCAGATATACAGTTTTCAGTAGGACATTATAGTGTTTTAGAGTAATTATTTTCTTACAGCTGGAAGGAGTGGGTATAGATATAATGGACTATGTCAATATTTTTTAATTTAAAACCACCTGAGTCCCTTTCTTTCTTCTGAAGATAAGATGCATAGCTCACTAATGACTGCTGCAGGCTGCAGCAGAAAAGCTGCTTAAGGTCTAGGGCTTTTGTTTGACTTTGGTTGTATGATTTTAAGTCTTGTGCTGTAGACTGAGACCAAGAATTGAAAAAGTGTGCAAGTCACTTAAAGTTGGCATGACTTCTCTATTGCATAGAGGATGTATGTTTTGTATAAGATTTTAGCTTTGTAGGACTGTCTTGACTTTTGATTGATTGAACTATTTACAGTACTCTACACTTCTCCTTTCACTTCCCTCCTGGATCTGTGATTTCATGCTGCTGTGGCTCATCACATTGTATTACTGTATGCAGTGGCTGTGAGAAATTATTGCCTTTCTCATTAGCATCTAAGGAAACGATAATGAAAAGTAGCCCAAACCAGTAATTAGAAAGTAGTAAAAATGCAATCCTTAGATTATTTTGGTGGTTCCATGGTGCCGTACTTTCTATATGAATTTTGGCTCAGTGGCATTCATCATGTGTGTCTGTCTATTTTCCATGAGTAATAAATGGGAAAGGAAATGTTAGAGTTTGCATTTTACCCACCCTAAAAACTAATGTGAATGTTTGGGAGTTGGCCTGTATTGTTGATTTTTTTTTTTTTTTAGGGTGTAAACAGGGCTCTCTCAAAAAGCTCTCAGCAGTAGCATAGGCACCAGTATTGTTCATCTGCAGACTTGAGTTACAGGACTGCTTTCTCTTACAGCAGGCTGTTTGCATGTTTGAAGTTGCCGGTAGGATTTTAAAAATAAAAACCCAACATATTATTTCAAGATGTGAGAGTTGAGGATTTAGTTAAGACATAAAGAATTGGAAATAACACACTAATGACACATTGGAAACATGTTCTGGCAAGATGGGGTCTTCTTTAGCCTGTCTCTACAAATTCTATTTAAACTGCAGGGAATTTTCTAATACACCATGAGGTTGTCACCTAGCTGAAAAATAAAGTTAAAGCTTTGTTTAGCAAGCTTTGGGTGAACTATTATGTATTTTTAAAGCTGTGAAAAAAAGCTCCTAGAGTAATGTATGTATTAGTGTAGTCCACTTTTTCTTTTTTTCAGGAACCGATGTAATATTTGCTTATGAATGCATGCAGTGGTCTTAAATTATCATGTGGTTCACTTTTATACAAGAACTATGTACTATATTTCTTCTCACAGCAAAAGCATCTATCACACATCCATTCACTTTCCATACATACATTCATTCATATTTTTTATTTCAACTATGATGGTTACTTTGATGAGTCGGGTCTTAGATACTGTTTTTCCTATGTGATGGCAGTTGATAGATGATTCATTATTCCCTCTGTGGGTATCAGTTTATAAAACTTTAATCTCTGCTAGTGGAATACTGATACACAATAAATGTCTTATGCAGATACAGAAGACTGTTAATGTTCTGTAGGTAATACTTCAGCTTTAAAGGTTAAAAAAAATAAATTCTGAAATTCAGGGTTAAACTGCATCTTACGGAGTGATTTGGAAGTTTTTGTTCAAATAATGATTTGCTTTCTATGATTTAGTGCTCATGCCTGAAATGCATGAAACCTGAATAAGATCTACAGTATTTCCTGTGTGTGGCATAGTACTCTGGGATGAGGGATGTAGAAGAAGGCAGTGAATGTATGAGGTGAAATAGAGTAGGGGTTTGCCTGAAACCATCACAATGCCAGCTCAGTGCAGAAGATGATACCAAATTTGCAGATGGCACCAAATAGAGGGAAGGGGGAGGAAGGAAGAGAAGGTGGCAGTTGGCACTGTTTGAAGGCAGTACTGCTGTTCTGAAGAACAAAGATAGGAACCCTATGAAATCCATCAAGGTCAAGTACCAGTTTCTGCCCGAGGGAGGGAGGAATTGCTGGCATACGTATAAGCTGGAGACTGATGGGCTAGGGAGTATGCTATGCAGAAAAGAACCTGGTAGGGACAGCAGAATGAATGTGACCTGGACCATGTTAACAGCCTGGACATTGAGAGAACTGATAATTTCATTTTTCAGGCACTCGTTAGTCTATATCAAGAATATAGCATCCTGTTTTGAGTCCACTACTAAAAGAAAGACATCGATAAAGTAGAGAAAGTCCTGTATCTGTGGGAGCTGGAGCATGTACTTTGTGAGAGGATGGAAGGGGAGGTGGGCTTGTTCACCCTAGAGGAGATAGGTTTGGGGTGACCTTCCAAAAGACACAAGGAAGGTATCTAGAAAACAGGCTCTTCACAGTAATGTCTGGTAGGAAGGACAGGAGAGAGGACACTGGAGTTGGAAAGTAGAATTTTTGTCACTGTAAGTTCAATCAAGCCATGGAGCAGGTTGCTCATGATGTGTAGCCTTTGGCCTTGGAGACCCAACTCGGCAAAGCCTTGAACAGCCTCATCTGTCTCCAGAAGTGGTCCTGCTTTGAGCAGGAGATTGAAATAGAGACTTGCTGAGGTCCTTCCCAGCCTTAGGGTCTCTTCAGTTCTGACTTAGCTAAAACTTAACGTGATTTTTCCTTATTATTTTGGTACATGATTATGAGCTGTTTGCTCAGCCTCTTTTGAGTGTGTCAGTTACCTGTCTATAAAGTATTAACTGTATAGCCTTCAGAAGCTGTTTTCTGTGGGTTTACTTTTATGAACCTCCAGCACATTTTTTTCTCTGTGTGGTGCCGAAGACATTGATCACCTTAAAAGGTAAATCAGCTGCAAAATATGTTAGTGTTAGTAACAGCTCTGACAGCAAGCTCTCTTTATGCTTCTGCCAATTATGGTAACATTTGTCATATTTTACTGCTTAATATTTTTCTTCCTCCTATAGCTGTTGTTTCTGTGGGCTTCTTGACAGAAGGGAAGTAGACTTAGCTCCCTTTACATCAGGAACACTGAAACTTGTTCCACCCTACAAGTCAGATGTACAGCTAATTGAGGATAAGGGGTTTTTTGTTTGGTTTGGTTTTTTAAAAAATTTAAAAAAATTATTATTATTTTCTGCCCCAACCACTTACTGCTGTCACACATGAATAAGCCATTGACCTTTTAAAGAGAGAAAAATCCCAGTATTGGTAGGAAGAGTTACTTACAATTACTTTTTGTGACATTCTAACTTATAAAGAGTTCTTGCAGTAGCATTAGAATAGGCAAGGATATGTACATATTTTAAGAATTAATTAAGGAATTCTAAGAAATCTTAGGTCTAGAAATTTAGAATATTCCATAATACTTTTTTTTTAACTGTTTCTTTGTTTCTTTTCTCCCTTTCCATCCACATTTTCTTCTGCAGGAAATAAAGAAGGACATGAAGAAAGAAAATACTGCCAACAAACCACCGGAGAAACCTATAAATGAAGTTTCCAATGGAAGCCCTTTACTGTTGTCTGAGACAATTATTAGAACCAACAAAAAAGGTATGGTGTGTGGGAGCTTAAATGCAGCTAGAATTCAGACATTTAAAACAATGAAATACAAACTTTCCTTATTCCTAGAAGCCAGAGTCTACTAAACTGTAAAGGCATAGCAGGAATTACACACACACAAAAAATCTCATTGTTTTTTTATACTTGGCATGTGGGTACATGTATTATGTCTAATATTTCCACATTAATTTTCTCAGATATCTTCAAAGAAATCCTTTCTAGATACATTTAATTAAGGAAAGCTGTATGAGGAGATTACTAAAGCTTAATAAAGTAAGGAACTGACAGCTTGCTTCTATAGAGGTTTTAGCACAGTCACATATTCATGTTATATTTGAGACAGAGAGTAGTTTCTGACAAAGAACTTAAAAAAAAAAGTAAAAGTAAAAAAAATAGAAGTGGAAAACATAGAGCTCAACATGTTATTTTTCTGTGAAGTGTCTGTCACTATCTTCTGTTTCAGATTGCAATGTGTACTCTACATGTTTGACTTGACTCACAATGCGGATTCCTGTGTATGATTTAGATTTGCTAAAATTAAAGTCTCCAGATCTCCAGTTTCTTTCCCAGTCCTGCTCTCAGAAATATCAGAATAAAACAAAAACTTGGCTGAATACAAAAGCTGGGTTTTTTTCTTTAGATTATGCTTCTGTTTGTGGGAGGACAGTTTGCTATGTGCAAGAGATGGGCTGTAGATATTCCTGGAGAGTTCACTGAACTGTTTCCTGCTTTCTGTCTTATCAGAATAATCTAGTGTCATTAATCATGTTTTAATGTCATTTCAATTTTGACATATAGTCTTCTATACTGTTAGAACTATATGTATGCAAAATTATATATATTACCAATGAATATTGTATTTGAGCTTGTGATTTGACTAGAGGTCTTAATGTTTGCAAATGCAAGTGAATGAGATTTAATACTTTCTGCAAAATGTATGACTTCAAAATGTGAATAGGAGCAATCTCCACCTCTTTTGCAAGGAGTGATATCCTCTGAAAGGAAACATTGGAAACAAATTTCAGAAAGATTCGAGTCTACAGTATCATCTTGAATCTGGAGACATGTCCAACATTTCTGTTTTGGGACATAGGTTTTTCAAGGCAGAATTAAATTGCCAAGAATTATTCTTTTTTATGGTTGCAATACAGAACCATATGAGTAGTTGGGAAATTATCTAGGGATCAAGTCTGTTCCATATTGCTTCAGCTGCTATTTGGCGAAGGCTAATAGCTGTGGCAGATGCAGAGATTCTGTTCAGTCACAAGGGGATAACACTCCAAATATGATACTTAGAGCACAGACTTTATCCTTTTTCTTCTCTCTGTTTTAAAGTTTAAAGGATTCATGAAATAAAGAAGTTCTCTTTGCCTGTAGCTGGAGAATGCCAAGCTTCATAAAAAGAAGCAAAGACTAACAGCTCTGTACCTTGAAGAAGGAGTTACGTTTGGAAATAATGGATTTCTTATGAGGATGTTACTGCATTTGATTTCTTTGGTGGGATTTTACTTCTTATGGCTTTCTCTACCTAGTGTCAGGGTTACTAAATTTTTCATTTTGGCTGTTCCTCACAGCTGTTTCAGTTGCTGCAGAGCAAGTAGTTGCCCTACTCAAGAAGTACAACTAAGAATGTGTAGAGCATAGCAAGGGCAGGAGAGCTTCCCCTCTTTTTTCCTGGGGTCAACTTCAGCATGATGAAGCCTTGTTAAAGTGAGGAGAGCTAAGCAAATAATTAATGTTGTGTTCAGTAATAAAAAGGCTTCTAAGATCTATGTGGCAAATCTCCTCATGGAAAATGCTGCAATATTTTACTGAAGAGGAAGCCTTAAATGCCTCAGGGATTATTTTCGAGTGCCCTATAGCTGTGATTTTTGTTACCTCAGTATGTGTACTGATCGTAGAATGCAACCTGACAAGTTGCTTGAAAGAACCTGAAAGAGAGTACTTTTCTTTTTCTACTTGTTGTTAGGAAGTGGAGAGAGATGCATCTAATCTTTAGCCACTGTTTAGCAGTGAAAATAGTTGGCAGTTAGCATTTATTTGCTTGAGCAATGTAATCTTACTGCTTAGAACTTCAGAGCAGATCCAGTGATGTTAGGAGTGAAGCATTCTTTGCTGGTTTGTTGTTTCCATTACCAAGAAAGTGGTAAGTGCTTTTCTAGTGCTGCTGAATTCTGTAGTCTTACTACTTGACTTGGATGGCCTAATTTAAGTGGCAGCAAATTAGCAGGCATTCACATTTTGAGCAGAGGAATCTTGGCCTCTTTGACTTCTGGCTTGGAGAGAGTTTTTCCTTGAGGGATATTGATGAGTATCCAGCAATGGTATTCAACGAAAGTAGCTAATTATTTGTAAGAACAAAGGATTTCTGAAAAAAAAAAAAAAAAAAAGATACATGGGATCCAAGTTTGTGTCTTATTTGTTCATACTAATTATTTCTAAGCACTTTATTGAAATTAGGGGTTCTTTTAATAAAACCAAAATACCTTTTGTAAGGGTTTATTTCATCAACTAAGTAATGGGCATTACTACTTTCTATTAAATATGTAATCTAGGAACAATTTGAAGTAGCCTGCGTGGGTTAGTACTTCTATTACGTAGTGGGGGTGACAACTCATTGTGATATTATTAGATGTAGCTCATCATCTGTGAATCATTCAGGTTTTTGTTATAACAACAAGGAGAGGCTGGAAGGATTTGATTTGTCTGCTTTTCACTAGGGACAGTAAAATGGAACATCTCTCATCCTTTGATGTTTCTTGCTGATCATAAACAGAAGAAAATTGTGGAAATGACTGTGGTGGTGGACACAATTTAGGCAGCTCTCTTACGCTTGGCAGCCTTGATCTACTTTTGAGAGTTAATATTTGAGGTGTTTCCTCTCTTTACAGAGCTGTATCTCCTAGAAGCTCAAATTTCACCTAAGAAAGAATTGATTTATTTTATTACACAGAGCTGCTGTGTAATTTTTGCTAAATCATATGAACTTTGTTGTCCAAATTACCTTGCTTTAATTTCCAAGGTCAGGTATCTCAATAAGTATAGATTTTTCACATAGGGAGAGGCAGTGGCATAATCAAGTTTATTCATTACTTTCTGGTATTTCAGGTGTCTGCCTCAGGCTGCCTATTGGCAAAACCTAGGTTTATATCTGCCTCACGAAGCGACTGAGATCTGTTACAGCATGGTAGTGATGATGATTAGCATCTGGGAAACTGACCATTTTAGTATTGCATTCCACTGCATTCTTCATCTCTGAAAGGCTCAAAAAGGGAGCATTTGTTAACATGCAGATAAGACATTAGGAAGACAAGAAGTCCTTGTCCTTTCCCTGGCATTTTGTAGGACTGCAGCAGCTGCAGGCTACTAGCTTTGATGGGGGCTTCAGGTGCTGCATAATCAGCTCCTGTCAAGGAAAGGTCTGGCATGGGACATCCAGTCTGAAGCTGTGTGAGTATTGACTGTGCTTGGCTTGCATATCCTTTGCCAGAACCTGGGAGGGAGCATTCTTTTGCTTCTTTATCCAGCTCACATGTCAAGAAAAATCCTTTCCTTCCCAGGTGTGAGTCTTTTAGTCTATCTTCTCAATGCTCCCAAATTTTTGGTTGGCGTATAGAAATACTGTTCTAAAACTTCTGTAAACCTGACTTAAAAAGAATAAATCCTTTGTATTTAGAAATGGCATTGTCTCATCTTGGTAATAACAGGTTGTGAAAGACTTCTCTTTGGATTGTTTCAGAAAAGCCAAAGTGTTGCTATTGTTACTGTTACTTTAATGGCATAAGAAATTTACATTCAGATCTTGGAATGGGAAAAGATGACTGGAAGATATCCTTGTTTGAATGCTTTTCCAACATGGTAAAATTTCATCTTTTCTGACTGTTTATTTTCAAAACCTAAACATAGAGTCTAAGTTGCGTAATGGTTTTAGATCTGTCATAAATTCAGTACAATCTTCAGGTATAAAGGGATGTAAAGGAAATCTGTATGCCATGTGCTAAACTGCTAAATGGCTATGGCTTATTTTAGGATACTTTTTTCTCCATTTTGAGTATCCTATTTTAAACTATCCTATTAATGCACTATATTGTGTGTCTGGAAATAGGCTCTCACTTCCATCGGACAAGTTCTAAAACTGGATTTGGTAGGTTGCATTTTGTAAGTAAACTGTCAACAATTGTTATAGAAGGAAAAATATTTGAGGGGAAAATATATTGCATTGCCAGATGTGTTTGTTTTATATAAACTGTAAATGCAGTCTACACTGAGGTTATATTCAAGCCAGCTGATCTGGAATAGTTCGTTGTATGTTAGATGCTCTTAATCAGAGCCAAACACTAAAAGGCAGGAAATGTTTTTTCTAGTTCTCATGGGAATTATTTATTTTACCTTTGAACCTGCATTTAAATAATAGAAGTTTGCATCCTTCCTAAAAGGGAGACTCTTGTGAAAGTGGGTTTGATGATATAATTTGTTTCTGTGTAGCATAAATAATAAGTCTGTTGTATGCAAAACTGAAATTTATGTCTATTTGTGTAAATGAAAAAAGTATTTTACAAGAATAATACTTCATTAGTTTCATTAGTTTTATAGCTGTTTGGATGTGAAAAGGCACTTGATTTATTCAAAAGACAAGCTGATGACTACACAGTGCATGACTATGTCTACTTTGTGTTTTGTATTAATTAATGTATTCTGGTCATATTCTCAACAGAAAGGCAAACCTCAACATTTCCTTCATAAAATCTTTCACTACTAAATGTAGTCCAAATGACTGCCTTTATCATGTGCCAGTCATGTTTGATAAGATGTCTGACCCTCAGTACAGTTGTATTTGGTTTTCCTTTCAATCCCAGGAAGTTTGAAGGCATTGATCAGTCTTTTGGTTGTATTTTCTTTCTGCTGTGTATATGTTTGGCCTTCTCAACAGACAGGCTTTGGCAAACACTGCCAACTTTATAACATGAAAAAAATCCTTTTAATTTTTGAGATCAGCTAATTGGTGTATAGTCAGTGTAGAGTTTACACAAATATACACAAGAACATACTTCTCTGTCTATTAAGGTTAAAATATGGATATAACATACAACACAACCACAAAATAAGACATAAACAATTAATGGCACAGGAAGCTCAAATTCAGCAATTATTCTTTGAGTTTAAATACTATATTTGCATATACATAAGTGGGATCTCCAATAATATGCATTTCTTTTAAAAGTACTGTTTCCTGAAAATAAATACTTGGATAATTTTTACATTTAGGCAAAGTAATCTTCACTGTAAAGCATTGCTTTTACTTCAAAGAGGCAGAAAAAGACACCAATATGTGTTGGATGTGTGGGCGGCAGCCAGAAAGAAGCTTGTGAGTGTGTAGTATGTGTGATCTGCAGTTATTTAACAAACTTTTTTGGGAGGCATGCAGGAAGGACTGTATCCCATGTTTGAGGAAATATCTCTACTTGCTAACATTCCCTTCTGATTATCTAAAACAAACAATTATGTTTATATACACAGCCTGTAGAGGGTACATGGGAAAATGATGCTTCTTTCTAGCATTTTACTTTCATATTTCCCTTCCTTGGATTAAAAACAATTCTCAATATTAAAAGTGAACGTATTAATGTTCATGCAACATAGCTAGTTCTGGAACTGATGAATAAGATGCATTCAGTTGAAGGAGTAGTTGTCTACTGTTTAAAATTCATTCTTGTTAATTGTATCTTTTATACAAATCTTATTTATGTAGTGACTTAATACTTGTAAAATCTAAACTTTTTTCAGTGTTTCCCTGTTGTTCACTTAAGGTTTTATTATCTATCTAGATACCAATAGCATGTTCCAGTAAGGTAATTTCTTTCCCTGTTGTTTACTATGCTATGCCCCCCATCTTCTTTTAATCCTAAGTGCCTCCCCATTAATTTAAATTATTCCTTCCTAGTATTCTTCAGAATGCACAAATGCTGAACCCTGGTGTACCTTCTGCAGTTTTGTGTAGTTGGATCCAAACTTCACCCAACTTTGTCATGTGAGGCTCTGTGCAAGAGAAGCCTGTAGAAGTCAGTTGTAGAAATCCCTCTTAGTTTGAATGGTAATTCCAATTTAATTCTGTCCTCTGGACATCATCTCTTTGCCCAGGTGGCCATCTTCTCATGTGGGATACGCTTAACTCAAGGAATCCCATTTATGGACTGTGCTGTAACAACACTGACCAAAAATACAGCCACTGTATCAGGGAGCTAACTGTATTATACACCTGTGTGTGTATATGTATATACATGTGTATATATATATGTATGAAACAAAGTAAATGGATAACTAAGATGAGGAAGAGTACAAAGGAAGATGTTTAGATGATTTCTAGCAGGCTAACTGTTTTCAGGTTTCTGTCAAAGGATGTTTATTTTCATAAAAGATTTACACTTGGAACTGCACTTGAAAATTGAGAGGGCAGTATGGAGAAAATTGTGACAATATTGGGTTTTAAAATTTAACAGACACATTTGGATGCCAATATCTGGGACAGAAAAGCAGCAGAACATGTCTTTTTTATACAGAGTCTGAAGAGAGGGAGGAGAGCAATTACTGATTATCATTTTGAGCAGCTTACAGATGGAAACAGAAGGAGGTAATTATGGAAGCAAATGATAGTCCTGAGTTAGGTTAATTTGTTGTTTGGTGGGTTGTTTTAGTGTTTTGTTTGTTTTTAAGGCATAGATCCAGAAGTATATTTTTTCAATATGTTTTACATGTCTTAAGGCCATGTAAACAAAGTGGGAAATATTTTTTGGTGGTTGTACTGGAATTTGCTTATTCACTTTTATACACGGTATTTGATAACTGTCCAAAATGAACTAGTTAAGAGCAAGCATGTCATCAAACTCGGATGCAAGATGTTTTTCCATTAGTAGTTACATTGAACTGTTGTATTTGGATTTAGCACAAGCTACAGTCAATGAAATACTACATGCTAGAGCCATTCTTATTAAAATAACAGCAACAAGTTTGTAGCTTCCTCTTGTCTTAAAACCATGTTTCCTCATCACAAAACAGACTGTTTGTTTTTTCACAAGCTTCTGCAGAATAGAATGTCCCTGCTGCCAGCAATTCCCTCCTCACTGTTGTAAGAGCAAACTCCAGCTGCCTGTGAGGTCTATCCCTGACCTTCCTGCCTCCTGACTGTAGCTGTCTGTCTGTTTCCTTTAGCCTTTCATCTAGATTGCGTGGGATTTTCAGAAATAGCATACCTATCTTGATTTGAAAATTAGCAGACCAGCCTTTCTCCTGTATTCCTACTCAATACTTCCTGTGATTAAAGAATGGCAGAAGACAAGCTGGATGGCTCACGTGAAACGGCCTTTGGAGCAAGTCACTGGGGTCACTGAACATTTGCCAGTACACAGACTTGAGTTATCTATGCCTTGTATGTGATGGATGTGACAGAAAAGAATTGAAATAGCTATTCTGTGGTAGAGACAATAAAAGCAAAGGAGCAATGCAGGGATGCAGTTGTGGACTATAAAACGTGTCTATCTGGATTGAAAATCTGGGGTCAGGAGAGTGTACTTTGACTGTGCAAGCTATTTTCCATGAGCTCTGAAGCTTTGCAAGTGTACTTTGAATTGGGTCAAGAATCCTTGTCTTGTCTTTCCCAGAGTTAACCTTGATGAATTTGTAACCGCTGAGTTAAACTTACCCATCTGAGTGTGCTCTCACACTGATGGGCAGTTCAGTTTACCTTTGCTTGTGTGGAAGGTATCTGGCATGTTGCTGTGTTGGTTTTATGGTGACTGGGAGCTGGCTTTAGACCTCCCTGCTGGGCTAGAATCAGGGCTGTGTTGCTGTTGACATCTTTAATCTGTCGCATGTAGCTAGGGATGAGAACCATCTGTCCTATGGGAAGCTGCAGAGCTGATCAGACTGCTGAGGCAGATTGAGGTCTCTGGGCCCTTTGACAAAATTCTGAATGATTTCTGGTATTGTGGGTGAGGAGAAAGTGCTATAAACAGTTCTCTTTTGTCTCCTTCAGTTTGTAGTCTCTTTGGAAGTGAATTGAAGAACAAATAATTTGTCAAAATCTGGGAATTTGTTCTTAACTTACTAAGCACCCCCTGTAAAGAAGATTTTTTGATGTATGTGGAAGTTTAGTGTACTTTTTTCCATGATTCTGTTTTTTGACACTAGCTTCATACTTGTGCTGTCTGTTGTTCTGCTGCAGTTGAATCCCTTCAGTGCAGGAAACTTTTTGACTTGTGCCTATTTAGATCAGAAAGAAACTACCGTATTTATTCAAGAACTTCCTCTTCTGATGATGTATTTATAAGCACAAATAAGGATGTCTGCACTGCACTGTCTGCAGACAGTGGTAAGAGTGTACACAGCCAAAATGAACCATCACTACTGGTAGGAAGCATCTGTGTCTGTTGTGGGGGATTCAACTCAGAAATGTGCTTTACTTGGGTATTTTTCACTTGTTCTCTTGCCCTGCATCCTTTATGGTATGCACTATCGAGAGGGCTTTATGCAAAGCTTTGATGTTGGCTGCAAATGACAAGAAACTATATGAAAGTATTGCCCACATGCACATTGTGCTGTTTTATGATCTGTGGTAGATTTGACACACTTCCAGAAATTGATACATGCTTTAAGAATGTTTTTCTGATAAAGGGAGATGCCTGGAACAAACTTGCCACTGTGTTAATTTTAATTATTTTTCATGAAGAGTGTGAGATAGTTCAATTTATCTGTTAAAAGCCCCTGGAGCTAGGGAAGTTTGTTTTGCTATACTTGTATTTGAAAAATAGATAAGGATACCAGTCAGTGCTGATAACACATGACTTGGATTATTCTGACTTGTACAGTATTATTAGATATGTAGCCTTTTGGTCTTCAGATTCCTGTATTATGTTGGTGTAGTGACTTAAGTAGCCAGTTACTGTGTTTGCAAAAGAAATGAAGTTTGTAAATTTTATTTGTTGAATACTTCATATTTGTTAAAGCTAATCTCAGAATTTCCTGCTTTATGGTCTACTCCACTATTACCAATGTGCTCACAGTATAGAAAGTTGTTTTGTTGCTAGTAGTGCATTGTGATGTATTATACTGTTTACCATATGTTTCATTATTATCTCACCGCTTTCTAATATTATTTTACAGTTAAAATGCACCAGCAGTTTGGAGTAATCCCCATTCTATATCTTTCAGAGCTGTCTTTTCAGTTGTAAATACATGGTCTGTTTCCTTCTTGGTTTTAATTTGCAGTATAATCCTCTTCAAAAATTCAAAGCATGTTGCTGATGATGGTTAGTTTCCAAGCTCATTGCCATGATGGTTGTGCTTGACAAGGGAGTTAAACGTGGAAGTACTGACAAGTGACTGCTTGCTGATTCTTGGCCCCAAGCACAAGATTGTGATAGGAAAGATTATTATTATCTCTCACACAGCAAGAGATGTTATTTCCCAACTTCAGTGCTGACTTCATTTAGAAACTGAAACAGAGTTTCAGAGCCTCTAATAGAGAGAAGTAGCTTCCTGCAAATGCCCAAATTAGATGGGAATGAGTTTTGAAGTTACTGGGGGTGTAATGCCACTAGCGTGATCCTCTGCCTGGGCTGCATCGCCCCAGCAAAGCCCTTCATGGCTTTAACAGTTACTGTAGCATCTGTTGTGGCTGCATCTTCATAAATCTGCCCCTCTACTTCAGAGACTGTACCAGAGAGCACTAGCACTTGCAAGATCCTCAGGCTACCAGTGGCAAACCAGGATGTATCTGCTTGTTCGTACACATTTAAACATCTTTTGTTTCACACTAGGTTGGTCATATATTTTCTTGCTGGGAATCGTACCCGCCATGGGGGATATTTCAGTGGTAAAAAAAAATAACTAAGTACCATCACACAAGCTTCAGCCATTACCACTTGAAATTCTATTTATTTTAAATAACTTTAAATGTTGTATTTATTTGTGTTTATCTGCTTCATGTAGTACCCTTTGTACCTTCTGTAGACCTCTGTTAGAGTCCTGAGAGATTCTAGGTGTCCTTCAGTTTTATAGTGTTGAATCTATCACTGCAGAATCTGCAAGATGCAGTGTCAGCCATTATTGCTCCATTTGTGCAACAACAATCATAAGACTTGGTATATTTTCAGGCCTAGGAATTCTCTGTTAGACTACTGAGTCAGCAGCCTGTTATCCTAAATTACGTGGGTTGTGGTTACTTCTGGGAATTCATAAGTGATCAGGAAGTGTCCAGGAAATTATTTAAATAAAAGAAAGCTCCAGTGACCTAAGGAAAACCATAAGATTCAGTCACATGCCTGGTAGCTATTGACTAAATAGAGCAGTGGAAAATAAAAGTAATAAATGTTGAAAGGTTACCCTGAGGCTGTAGTGTCAAAAAGATGTTAAGCTAGCACTGCCACTGAAGAAAGAGCCATCTTTCCCGTTTCCTTATTCCTGTGTCCTGGTCCAGATGCTTGTCTGTGTGGTGATCCAGACGAGGAGAATGATCAAACTTAACATTAAACTAGCAAGAAAGATAAAGGGATTGTTTTCAGTAGTGGATCAGTTCACCATCTGCATCCTGACACCGCTGCACAAGCACTTGATCTGACAGGACGGCAAGGAGTGTTGCAGGAGTTGACAGAAGACTGAGCAGCAGTGCTGCCTTTCATTTGGTTGCAATGAAAATCATTCTAAAAGTACTGTGAGAGACTGATGGTTTGCCAAACTTTTTTTCAAAGATGGATCATGGTCATTTTGTTAAATCAGCTAGTAAAGAAAATGGGCATTCTGTCCTGTCAGTTTGAATGTTCACCATTGCACTTTGCTTTTCTCTAATGGTGGTGAGGTATGTTGACTGCAAAAAAGCAGCAACTACAAAAAATAGTTGTACCGAGAACCTTTCTCATACAGAATTTTTCTCCCCTTTCCTCTTCTCATATTTTAACCACAGAACTATTTTAGAGATGGATTTCATTACAGACGCAGCTGGCTTGAGCCAGAATCCTTTTTATTCACAGCTTTTAACTTTGAAGAAGTAACTTCTCATTCATGTAGCAAGTGTAATGGAAATAACAAGAGGAACTTGATGGCCATTTTTAGGAAAAGTGCTTATCCCAGCAAAACTAAACAAGAAGTTGAGACATTACAAACTTTAAACCTAGACAGATTTTTGATAAAAGAAAAAAGAGAAAATAAATATTAAGAAGCTCCTTTAAGAACATACCTCAATTGCCCTGTCAGCTTGAGTAGTCCTCCATTTCCATTTTTATTTCTATGCAAATTGATATCCTCCTATATGTTGTATAAGAAACCTGGTAAAAATGGATACTGATAGTCCCTGGAAAATAGTAAAACTGATGAAGTGCTTTCAAATGCATGAAGTACTTTTTTTTTCCCAAATGAAAGTAATATTACATAAGTGCATCAGCAAAACAATTGTTTTGTAACAGATTGCAAGATTTCTAAAGAGAGGATGAGCAAACTAGTGATGGACATGGAGATGGCATCAAAAAGGCTACCAAGAAAACTCTTGTTTTAGGAAAATAAAACAAAGAAAGAGAGAGATAGTAAACTAGAAGTTGCTCAGCTTGGAGAGCTCTATCATTTTCATTACCATGACCTTAAGGAATCTTAGGCAGAGTCTTGGTAAAGGTGGCCCAATGCTAAGACACAGGGATAGAATGAATGATAGTTGATATGAATGCTGCAGTGGTGAAAAAAGATAAACATTACAAAGAGGTTTGGTGGCAGTTTCAGTAGGCATCTTGCGTGCAGGTGCATCTTTGAATATGCAACTGGAATCCAAGAATTAGTTAATTTGTCAGACTGTTTCATAATTGCTCCTATCAGAACTGACAAGAAGTCATCACTACACACACAGCAACTTGTCAGAAGTCAAAATGGTTGTCACCCTAAAGGCAGAGCCAAAGAGTAGTAGGGTGAAGAGACACTCCAGAGCCACATGCCCAGATGCATCACACAAGGTAGAAATCAAGTTTAGCTACTGAATGAGGGACTTGAAGCAAGCAAAATACTGAAGATGGGAAGTTATGTACAACTCTGAAGTTGACATTTTATACAATGTAGTAAGACTGAGTTATTTCTGTAGAGAAATCTTTCCGTTTCTATTTTAAAATCCACTGAAATCTAGCAAAAAGCTGAAAATCTAAGTAGAGAAGGATGTTTGGCAGTAGATCCCTTGACTAGGAAACAGAAGGTTTAATTTTTGAATCACTATTCTGAATGTTTTGTGGAAAGTTATCATGCCGCACATAGAAAATAGAAATTAAAAGGCAGATTTCATATAAAGACACAAAACCAGGCAAATAAGTGTTCTGCAGTCAGGTTGTAGAAAGTTCTGTGCCAGAAAACTGGGTACACAAGTGTGAACTGGAAGAGAGCAAAGTGAATGAAATCCAGTGCTAAGTTAGTCTGAACAACCTCCCTTTGCTGAGTTCTGGGGCTTTCCCACCATCTGCATTGTGAAATTCATTGCTTAGTGTGGCACACTGGCTCATGGGGTTGTTTGAAGCTTATTTAGAAACATAAAGAAAGCTAGAGGATCTTTGAAACCAAAGAATACTTAATGTGCAGACATTTTCTGGACTTTGTAGTTCCCAGTGTCAAGGAGTCAGCTCTATAGTAATTATCTCATTACATAAAGTAGTAAATATTGCATTAGATTTCCAGATAAGCTTTTCAGTGTAAATGCAGGACCTGACATAGAGAAACTACCACTATACTGAAGACTGTTGTTTTAAATAAATTCAGGGAAAGCAGGCAACTGATTTGCATAGAATATAGAGAGCTACGAAGATTTTATTTTTTCCTTTACTCTTCTTGTCTAGTTCTTAAAACCCAGAATGTAGTGTGGTAGATAGAACTGCTCTCAAAATAAAAACTTAAATACAAATTTTTCATAGAGATTCTTCATGGATGATGTGCACCTTCATGAAAACTTCCTTCTTCAGATCCTGTAGGAAATCTGTTAGAAAAGTAGTTTCAGAATGAGAAGACTCCAATGTAATTTTCTGAATCAAATTTATTTCAGGTGTAAAACTGGTTCTGCAAACATCTTTGCATTCTGAGAATATTGGTATTTGTCCTGCAGGCCCACATAAAGGAAAAAAGAGATAAGAAGTTTACTTCCCCCTTCAAATCATCTACCCTTGATGTACAGGATAACTGCAGGTCCCAGGCAGCACTGAGCATTCAGGGAGACAGGGAACATACCTGCCATGTTGCAATTCCAGTTGTCACTCCAGGAAAGCTGTCTGGAGCAAATGACTGTGCAACAATATGCCCCAGCCCTCTTGCTTAGTTTAATGCAAAGGAGCTGGAATCAAATACTGGCTTGCATATAGGAGAAGAGAATCATACTGTAATCATATAACAAAGAGAGTGTCATCTTGTGACAGTCTGGATGCCTTTGCTACTCGGGATTTTGTTCTTATTTCTTAATGTAACAAATCTTGTTCGAGAGCATCTGTTCATTTGCCCTTTTCCCCTGTATTTTTTGATGGAAGAGTAGAAGCCTTTAATGCTTCTATAGGGAACAGAGTAGTCCTTTTAAATTGAAAACTGAACAGAGGAATGTGGCATGAATTAGTACTCCTAAGAGAATGAAAACTTAAATTCTGAGAGGCAACAGCCAGTGGCCAAGTCATATAGTTGTGCTGACCAGTAGAATGGTACCTATATTGCTCTACAGCTTCCCATCATCTGCTGCCACTTCCCAGATGTGCAGTGATAGGACATAAGAGAAAGCTGGAGCAGTGGTCGGTAGAGATTGAGGTGATTAGAAGACACTGGGTGCAGATCCATGGTTCTCCAGGCTTCATCAATTATGTTCCTTATGAAACAAACTTTAGAGGCTTTTGGCTGCCCTGTGAATAATAGTTTAATAATATGTAGATATACACAGAAGTTTTGCATATCTTGAAGCGTGTAAAACAATTCTTTTTTCACTCATGCCACCCATATAAAAATGCAGAGAGTAGTAAAAATGCTGAAGTTTTATCTGTCTGGTTTATCTTTGAGGTTAAGAATAAAAATAAACAGTAGATCTTGAGGATTTTAAGTATAATGATAAAGGGCTTGTTTCCCCTTGTATTTCAGTTACCTAAATGGAAGTCTTACCAGTAAAAAAGAAAAAAGGGATGAAGATTGTTAAAAAGAGGCTGTCAGCAGCTCCCTTCTGAAATGCCAGTCCTCATAGTCTGCAGTTCTAGTATTTGCTGGCTGATCCCGAGTGACATTTACTGCAGATGAGATCCTAAGGGAGTTCAATTCAGCCTGGTGAGCTGGAGGATGGGTTGTACTAACATGAGGTTTGTAAATGGGGAAAAGCATCAAATATATGAAATCAAGTTTCTGTGGGTTTGCTGACAGCTCACACCTAGCTGCAATAATATATTTTGCTCTCAGCATCTTTGCCTGTCAGAGGCTGACTCACAGGAAGGAAAGTACCTCAGAGTAGCTTCATTGCAATTTAGCAATTGAGCTATAGACAGGGAAGATTAATAACAGAGAAATAAAACAGAATCATGAGGCATAGAGTTGAAATGGTAGCCTTAAAATAGAGTGGCAGCATAGCTCAGGTTGGAAGGCATCTCTGAAGGTGGTCTAGTTCAGCCTTCTGCTCAAGCAGGGCTACCTACATATTGTCAGTTGTCCAGGACCATGTCAAGTTGGGTTTAGTGTATCTCCAAGGATGGAGATACCATCACTTCTCCGTGCAAACTGCAACAGTGCATGACCCCCTGTCCAGTTAAAACCAAAAAAAAAAAAAAAAAAGTAAGGTCTTCATTAGCTGTATTCCATTTTCACCTAGAGATCCTGGTCCTCTCCTGGCCCAGTGCTATCCCCACTTTCCTGCTTTTCTGGTTGCTGTTGAAACAGCAACGTGCTGTGTAAACAGGTCTTGAATGCTCAAGTTGTAAGCTATTGCAGAATGAAGCCACATCATGCCTCAGGCTAGTTTCTTAAAACGCAGACTTATTACTCTATATTTATGGAGAACTCTTCGGCAGCGAGTGCACTACGAAGTGTCATTGTCCATGGGTGAACAAGGTAAAATTGGCTAGGATAAGATAATGTCAGGAAAGGCCAAGAAGATCCATATAATGTATGTATTGTGAATGGGATGAGAGAACAGCTGAAAAAAACCCCCACAAGTAGATGTTAGTCATAGAGTCCATTAGGTGATGCCAAAAGACTGGAAAGTCCAAGAGACATTGTTATAATGCTATATCAAGCACTGCTCAAGTGTGTCCGCCTCTCTTGCCAGTGCTGTTCTAGTACAGCAACATCTCTACCATAGATTTTAACCCTCATGTGGTCAACTAGTCCCAGTACTGCATTCCATCCTTTATTTGGCAGCTTTAAATACAGAAGTTTTTGGAGGGTTATGTGTATTTCTCTTACACTACATAGCTCCAACTCTGGACAACACTGAATCAATTGCATTTTCAGTTGCCTGTCTTGAAAAATGTCTTTGGGTGATCACCTTCATTTCTTTCATCATTTTCACAGTAGTCATTTAAAACAAAGGATTAACATCTGTAGGTCAAAGATTAAAACAACGAGAAATGTGACTATATGCAAAGTAACTAAGAGGTAAAGACAACTCTGGAAATCGGGGCAGATGGGATGAATAGAAGCAAACAATCAGTTCATTTGTGTTCAAAATTAGAGAATATCAATGGTGCCTTTTATAAAATGGTGCCACAAGTTACGCTAATCAACAGAGAGTCAGTCAGGAGGAGAGAGGGCAGATGATAAATGATTCATCTCCTTCCCTCCTCCTTGAGATTCTTTTCTTTGCTTGAGATAACAGATGTCTTAAAAATTATGAATTCACAAAAAAATAATGCAAGACAATGGGCAGCCAAGTCAGTATTCTGATAGGCTAAATATTTGGTTTCTTATACTTTATCTCCTGCTGGATTGCACCATCTAGAAAAAGCTCTTATATCAATGAATTACTTTGCTCACAAGCATGTTGGTTCAGTGAGGAGAAGCAGTTCATCTGTATTTGGACTATAATCTGTTTTGTTTGTTGTGACTCAGCCTTTGGTTACAGGCACATCAGCTGGGCATGAGAAATATGAAGACTGAGTGTCTGTTGTGCTATACACATCAGATATAGCACTTTCTGCAGAACTTTGTGATCTTTGGTAAGGACAAGTTTCAAAGAACATTTGTCTTTTGTAGCTGTATGAGATCTTCCAAAGTTAATTCAGAAGAAATCTGTATTTTGAGCTGTAGTAGAGGGGTCATTTCTCTGCAGTCACTGTTCAATGGCTGTGGTTCTTACCTTAATAGTGTAATCTCTTCAAGGGATTGCTGACTTCCACCACCCAGGTCTCTACTGAAGATGCCAAAGAATACTTTAACATGAGACTTGTAAAACCTTTGCAATCCAAACCAACCAAGACAGTGTATTCTTTGTGTGTTTCTACACTGACAACTCACTGCATTTAAAATGTTTGAAACAGAATAAAAACATTTTTTGACTCAGAAAGAGGGTATTTATGTACTCCCACTTTAAGAAAAAAGCTAGATTCATTGATGAGTATTTTATCATTCATGTGGGTCTTTGTGCTACCTGAGCTGATGATATAAATACTGACAGTTCTGCAGCAGCTGCAAACACTGTATATGGTAAAAGAAGGGTCTGTGTTTGTATAGTCACTCTGAGTTTATCTGCAAGCAAACATGTTGCCATGAAGTGCTATGTTCTGTACAGGAGGGGTGGTCTTCAATTAGGCTATGGCTCTATCTTCCTCTATTTTCACATACAAGTGTGACTTTGTTCACTGAGCTATTGGGAGCTCAGAGGTCTTATCCATGCATACTCATGTGTTGCAGATCGATTTGCAAGGGCATGTTCAGTCTCACAGTGAAAGCAAAATGGTCTGATTTGTTGTCATCCCTGCCCCAGGTCAAACTTGATCTGTTGAAAAAAGAGCTGGAACAATGATTTGTTTCCTTTTGCCTGTTGCTACTGAGTAACCCACCTTAGTGCACTCTTTTCTGAATACTCTTTGTATTTATGAAAAGTTGTCTGAGTTTCAGTGCAGGCTTCATCTCTTAGTGGTTTCTAAAATATTGAACTTATGTGACAACACAAAATAATAAAACAGCGAGGTAATAATAAAACAGAGAAGATAAAAAAATGCAATCTGCTAAAAATACCCCCTGACATAAGTAATAAATTACTTGCAGGGATATTTCTGTAAATAAAACAAGTAGGAATTACCTCAAAGGCAAATAAGCTATCAGATGTTTTGCACACGTGAGCATCTGTTTTCCAAGACACTTATGCAAAACTTTACATATGCTTATATTAATCTTTCCTTGCAGCACAAAGATATCAAGTATCCTTTGGTTGTGCTTGATTTGAAATTTTGTCTGAAATACACTGTTTTAGATTTGCTTTTGTTATTTTTTCATCTCAGATATTGGTAGAGATTTTTTCTGTTGTTAAGTAAAGCTTTCTGTATTACTGAATTTCCATACTCTCTGGTTTTCAGTAGTGCAAGCAACACACACACACACTTTGTAAGAACAGTCAGGGTTCATATTAGTTCCCAGGTTCTGCTTTTTGTGAAGAAATTTTAACTGATATTTGCAGATGATTTGATATTTACAGATGACTATACTAGGATATGTTGTGGTGCATAGTAGCTCCATAAGCAAACATGCTGCTGCTCTTCATAACATATATTAGCCCTGGGATCAAATATGAGCATTAGCCTGGAAGCAGAAGTTGTCTGTAGCTGCAGCTGTGCTGTGGTGGAAGTATACATGAACACAAAACGTGATTGAGAGGCAGCCAGGGGAAGTAGGTTGAAATTCCTTGGCTGTGCCCATAGAAGCTGTATACTTCTCCTGTCCCCCTTCTCCAAGCAGCATCAGCAATTAACCAGAAAAAGCTGCTTTGAAGCAAGATGTTAGTGGATGTTTGTACAAGAAGAAATCGGGTGCAGAGCACAATACAAGAGCTTTCCAAAATGTGGAAATGGGGAAGTCATAAGTCATTGACACCTCTCTTCCCCATGAGCATTTCTTTTTCAACTGCTTCTGTGGTCATGAGTTTTCCGATGTCCCTTTCTGTCTGTGTCAAGATGCTCCCTTCAGCATTTGAATATGTGTGTGATAGCCCTAGACTATGTACTTGGGTCTCTCTAAACAGACATAAATACCAAACTGAGACATAGCAATGCTTCAGTTGGCTGATGAAGCAGTTAAAATGTTTGACTACTGCATTTTGTGTAACATATATGCAAGTAAAGGTGAAGTAATGAGTAATTAGTGGGTTGAGACAACATGTTCTTAAATACAAAACATTTTTATACATATTCTTCCAAACTGATGGAAAAGAATTGTAAACTAATTATGCATACCCATGACCATACACAGAGCTGCAATATAAGTATATAACCTATGGCTATTTTAATCCTGTCTTAATCTGTATATTGAATAATATTAAGATATACTAAATAGAAAATACATTACTGGAAAATTATTCCATAATTGTGAATCTTGTGGATAATGAAGTACCAGGGTGTATTATGAAAATAGTGTGTGTACTTATGTTTTCATGCTTTAATTAATAGTGGCTGCCTCTAGGTACAGGGAGGATGTTAAAGAGGAAGATTTTATTGACATTGTATTGACATTTTAAAGTAGCATGATAACATCAACAATGTGAAGTTCAATGCTGAAACTATCTTTGGGAAGTAGAATCTTTTACTGTGGTTTGCAAAGCACCAAAGAAAATGCGTTGCTCACCAGAGGTTATTTGATTAGTTACTGTTGATATGTGTTGTTGGTTTAGTATTAGTGATCACAGTCTAACAAATCTCTTACACTCAGGGCTATAAGCCTCTGGATATGCTTCATAACAAAGGATTTTGAGGTATGAGGTCTACTTTTGTCGATAACTAAAGATACAAGGTAGTAATGAGAGAACTGAACATTATACTTCTTGTCCATTTTGATTAAATACCCTCTTGATAAATTACAGCTTTCTGATTGTGTTAGATTATTCTGAAGAAGGAAAAAGGGAGACCAAAATAACATGATCTCTTAGCATCTTTCACAAGTTACGCTATATTAAAAAACTAAATTGCTGGCAGCCTTCTTATCACAAGCCGTCTCTCTTAATATTTCATTTATTAGTTTAGGTTAGTAAAAATGAGTGCTTATTAATACTACCGAGACTTTTTTAACTGAGCAGAACAGCTAAGAAAATATGTGAGAATTTCTGTGGCATTCCAAAAACTAAAGATGCCGCAGAGTGGGCCAGATGCAGCTATTGCAGAATATTTGCCTCCCCTTTTTCTCCAGCATTGCCTGGGGTGACTTGTTTCATATGTAGGCTGGTGACTTGCCAAAACAGGTTTTTTATTTTTTATTTGCTTCTTTTTTTGTTGTTTGTTGCTCAGTTTTGGAGGATAGTGATACACATGTGATAAGCCTGATACAGAAAACCTTGTGCTTGTGCAGTGAACTATCTCTTTGTGGGTACTGTGGCCCTGTTCATTTCTGAGGATGATGTGGAACAGTGAATGATAATGTTCACTTTCAATACAGACATACTTTCTGGGAAACCTACCTTCTGCACAGATGTCATAGAGCTAATGGTGCCCAGGGGTTTAGAGAGCCAGCAGCAAGGATAATCAATTTATTTCAATTTATCATATTTATTTTTTGCTCTTCTGAACATTAATACCTAGGCACCTGTGTAACCCTCAAACAATGAAGTATAGCATAACATGAACTTTAGAACAGCAGGTTGTTTTGGATTGTAGCATTTTCACAATGATAGCTTAGAAATAATAACAAATCTTAACACACGGAGTGCAATTGAGGGTCCCTCCTGGTGTGTTTTCCTTTTAGCAGGGATGAAGGGCAGAGAGAGGGTTGTATAACCTCACACGCTGAGCTGGTGTGTGTCAGCGGCCTGGTGAGCAGCCCTGCCACAGCTCTGTTCTCTGCAAGGTTTTGAAAATGTCATGGCTTAATTGTCACAAGACACACGTCTGAGTGTTTCTGCCCAAGTGAATACTTGTCTTGGTGTAAGTGTTACAGAATCAGACCCACTAAACCAGACTGTGTAATTTTCCCAGTTTACCAGAGCATATCTGAGTTTCATTCATTAATGTCTGAGAATTTAGGATTTGTCTGGGCTTGTGTTCCAAACAAAATCCAATGTAGATTTCTAGGTTTTAGGATTACTACTGCTCAGGAAAGTGAATCATCTGATCTATATGCAGATGTGTTAATAATTTTTGTTTAACTTTGTTGCCTTCATTAGCTTCAAAATGAATATTCAAATTGTATAGATATTCCAAAGGAAAACAGGATCCTAGGTTAAAAATCTGACTGATGATCTAAGTGACCAGTATGAAACAGAGGGTTTTTTTTTGTTAAGTGGTGTTGATATATTGCATATGTCCACTGTGTAATAGCTTTTGTGAGTGCAGCAACCAGAAAATGGATTGCTGTATTTTTTGCATCTTTCCATCATTTCTTGAAACATTTGTTTAATATATGTTATTGCCTGTTGGATTGAAAATAAAATCTGGACGATTTATTATGTTGTTCTGATAAGAAAAGCTGACTTGAAAATGTAGTAATATCATTACAGAGACTGAGAACTTGTCAAAAAGCACTGATGCTCTGGTAGATTAAAAGGAATTATCACAATTGTTGGCATTCCTTAAGAAAAAAAGCACAATTTTTAAAGCTGATCTAGATATAATTTTTTCTCTTTAGTTAAGTTGGACAGAAGCCAGCTTCAAGACAGCAAACTGGTAGCATAAAGTTAATATTTTTTGAGATTACTGTATAGGAATCCATGTAGTTTGATCTAAATGCCTTTATGTATAGAGAGGAAAACACAGAGTAAAGGAAGTGAACAGTGGTTCTACAAATGAGAATTACTTGCTTTCATTTACTGTATCTTATGAGGTGCTACTGTGCATAGGCAGTTTGAGTGGTGGGAATTATATGATGGAAGATACAGGAAGTGGAAAAGATGCAACAACAATTCATGTTAATTTTTGGTTTATTCAGATGCTTTCTCTGGAGATTAATACATAAAGGCAGCAGTGAGCAAAGTAGTCAACTACTACCTCAACACCTGGGGTTAATATTTTGGGATTATCCCATGACAACTTGAGATGTATGCAATGAGAATTAAAAGAGAAAAGGCCTTTTATAGGCCATTTGCAAATCTTTTGTGATCCAGTTCTTGCATTTTGAAACTTCATCTCCCATCCAAGAAAGAGTATTTCAAGTTTGCATATCTTCATTCTTTGGAAAAGCACATTTATTGCTACAGCTATCCATTCCCTGCAGTATTTTTAAAGGATCCTTATACAGTCATTTTGTATTAATTGTATGCAGCTAATAAACAGTTCTATTTATAATGTATCCTTGCAAGTCATCTTCAAAGTATGAGACCAGAAACCAAATATACAGGCAAGTGCAAGACCTTGTGTTGTGCTATATAGCTCCTTATTTCAACAGGTGCTAATTCTATAAGGAATAACAGAGAACTCCAGTAATGGACAGCTGGACCTATTGCATGTGGCAGCAAACTAAGTCCCAAGTTACAGATGAATGGAGCAAGCCACCCTGTTGAAATATGAATTAACTTATGTAACATTAAGAGTACCAAAACATTTGCTGGTTCTTGGTATGTGCTGCTTGTGAAAGGCAGTAGATGAGAACAACAAATTGTTATTGTTTGAGAACAGGCAAGAGAATGGGTCATTTGGCAAAAGCTGGTGTAAAGGCATTACTTGCTGCTGAGTAATATTCTTACATCTCTGGAAGCAGGTGAGAAGCTGAGTGAACTTGTCCAGTCTTTTAACATGCAGTTTTAAAAGCCTTTTTGAAATCCTGTCACTAAGTGTCAATTTTCGTCTTGTGATGGAGTGTTTTGCCTGTATTGCTAATCCAAAGTAATAATTCACACCATGAATTCTAAAAGATATAAGTACTAGAACTAGTAGCTTTGATGAGTATTCACACTTTCTTCTCTGCATATGGTTGACTTACTCTTTAGTTTAATACTGGATTTTATGTTTTTCCCCTAAAACAGAGAATAACAGGCAGTCTGTATGGCCTCCTAAAGTGTTCATGTTGAAGTTTGGTGATGATTTGACTGCATTATTGATGCTGCACCTGCAGAAGTTTCTACTTACATGCATTTTAAGACTTTCAGACCCAGAAACAAAAGAATTTTGGTGGTGTATGGTTAAACTGTGCAAGTGCAAGTTTCTTTTCTAGCATTTTCTTCTACTATGGGTGAAGCTTAAATAGTGATATCAGCTTCAGTAGTATTTAATTTCTTTCTATTGGATGCAGAAGTGCTCCAATTCCCAGTTAATTAATGGTTTTCTCCTAAAAGCATGTGACCACTGATAATACGTTGTTAATGTAAGCTGCTTCCAGTAATTAGTGGTGTTATGAAGATTCATACACAATGAAAGACCTGAATATTACTACACATTTTTAACAAAAGAATGAATTCATGGAACAATATGAGGTTTGCTGTTATTCTGACAGTGCCTATGTGTTAAAATGTGATGATGTAACAAAAGTATGTCCTCTGGGCTTTCAGGTTCCTCATGGACAAATCTTGGTCATAAAATTCAGAGCAGCAGCCAGATGGCTGAAGCCTGTAAGTGTTGCTGTGGAGCCTAGCAAGAGAAAACTTACTCCTCAGCAACAGTAGGACATTAACACACTCAGAGTAATGTATTATTTGCAGTGATGGCAGATTGCATTGTTGCTTAATTGTGCTTAATGGAGTCCTTCAATCTCCGTGATTCAGCTACACATGTCAAAGCAGGGCACTTCCCAGTTTATCTGCTTGTGGAAAATCACAGCAGTTTTATAGAAACCATTGATAGGGTGCTAGAAGCTTCTCAGATAGTCCTCCTCTCACCCTTCTTTGCAGTTTATCTTTCTCTGGCATGTTAATGTCACAGTAAGTCACATCCCAGGTCAGAGAAGTAGTGCCAAAATCTTCCAGTAGGGGGAAGAAAATAGGAACTTGACAATTTTGACACTTTTTATAATCAGAATTGTATTTCTATTAGTGGGTAGATGTAAGATGGTGGAGTCCTCATACTGAGGAAGATAATGACAGAATTCACATTAGAACAAAGTATGACCAAAACTTTATGTGAAGTCTGTTAACACTATCTTCACCATACTCTTAACAAATCCAATTAAAAAAGTTAAAAATTTTAATGCTATTTGCTCTTAATTAGTTTCTCAAAATAATCTACTGAGGGTAGTAGCATTAAGAAGAACTTTTCTCAGAAACTAGCATGTAACTCAACCTTTTTCGTAACATTTGCATTTAAATAGTTGAGCACATTAGATTTCAGTGCATAATTATGCATGCATAATTTAGTGTTTAGTAATGAAAAAAAACAAGTGATACAAAAAACAAGTGCTAGTAGCCATCTAGTCTGGCAGTCCAAATGAGCTGTACTCCAAATGAGTACCATTAAAATCAGTAGCATGCAACTTAAAGCCTATATGTTATCTCTTAGTTGTACAATAGTTGCCTTTTGTCTTTTTGCACATTAATTTTAGAACTGGTTTCTAGCTGAGTCATATCACAGCCCAGCTTGTCTAACCAGGAGACACTGTGCACTGAACTAGTTCCCACCAGCTATAGATATAGATAGATTTGAAAGCTGAAAGGATGGGAAGTGCACCTGAGACTGGTGGGCAGATGATGCCACATGCAGACAAGTCTGAAGTAGAAGAGGAAACTTTTTCTCCAACTTATCATTTTCCTCTTAATACTTGCCTGAAAGAGGCTTCTTTGCCAAACAGTTTTACTGAGTTCTGTCACTTTGCATCTGCTTAAAGGGTGGATCTGTCAATCTCAGTTTCCTTCTCTAGCCTGCACTTGAGCCTGCCCAGCAAGACCACAGTAGAGACAAGTCCATGGGTCTTCAGGTGTTGCTTTGTGCTTTATGTGTGAGTGAAACATCTTAAGGCTCCTCACACTGCAAACCTTGAATTAGCCCCCAGCCTAACCCATGTGATTTCAATAGCAACATTAATTTTATTAAAAAGAATAAATTCCCCAAATAAATTGAGGAACAGTTGCATTGAGTAGTTTGTCTGAGATACAAAGATACTGCTACATCTCTTTTTACATCAGATCCAATTTAAAACTGTGAGGCCTAGTTTTGAAGAGGCAAACATTTCAGTATACCTTTTGTTAGCAAAGAGAATCTGAAGGTTTTTATTGCGTGTTTTTTCACTCTGTAGAATAGTTGTACTGTGTTATGAAATGGATTGTGGTACTTGTTCTCTTGTGGGAAAAAAAAGGTGGATTAGGATTTCGACTTCATGAACCTTCCATTAGTGAAGTTAACCATGTGATTTTCACTGGCAGGACAGGCTACAAGTACTTTGCCATCAGTGAAAAGTAGCTTCTAGGTTTATAGAAACTATCCCATTTATATATGCACCTCCATATAAACATCTGTTTTGTGGCATATTAAGGCAAAGACTCTGAATTTTGATTGAGCTGCAGTGGGGTTTATGTAGTAGCTCGTTAGCAAGCAGTGGTTTTCCATCCTAGCAGCTGTATTTTATTGGTCACTTTCTCATCCTAGAACCCACTGACTAAACATATCAGCTATCTACACAAATACCAGGTGCTCTCTTTCTTGTTTCTGTTGCATCTTGTTCCCAGTGCCCTTCACTGCTCCCATGGCTTCATTCCAACAAGTACCACTATATCTTTCTCTCAAGGTCAATCCTTATCTGCAGAGCTTAACAACTCCACTCTCTGTATTCCCCACCCTGTTTCATGACGGAGGTTTTAAGTTTGAAAAAAGTAGCTTGGATTTGAAAATTCCAGTCCATTTTGAAATAGTTTTCTTCCTATCTGCTTTGCTGCTGCACTTTTTATTAAGTGCATAAGTAATATGCACCAGAAATCTTTTACTCACCCTGCTTTTGTAAATAAATTCTAGGCAGATATACAAAGCATTATGCACATTCAGATTCTCCTACTAGTGCTCAGAGAATAGTATTTAATCTTTAATCATTTCCCCTGACTTGTGTTTGGCACAGAATTTTTTTTTTGTATTTTACAATTTTCCTGCTTTCTTCATTTCCTCTAGGAGAGAGAAACAGAAGAAGAAGATGTCAGGTGGCTTTCAGTTATATGCCTCAAAATGAAGATGAACTGGAATTAAAAGTTGGTGACATCATTGAAGTTGTGGGAGAGGTGAGCAGATCTTTAGTGGAATAGACACTTCATGCAGTTCTGACATATTTTGTGCATGCTGAACTATTAGATATGGAGTGTTTTAAGGCATAATTTAAACCAGACATTTTTCTTCTCTGGTATAATGAAATGTCTTGTTCGGGTTACTGTTAAGGGTGACAGCCTGTGGTTGTTTGCTTATGGATTTCATGAGAGTTTTCTCTCCCGTAGCACTTCTGCTGGTTTTACTCAACCAATTGATGCTTCTGAGTTCGATTCAGTGAAAAAGTTCAAAGTTTGTGCTACAGGGCTATTGAGTTTAAACCTCTGGTGAAACAGGATTGTAGAAGAAAAAGCTCTTCCTAATTTTATTAATTCAGCCACTGGGAAGAATTATTTTTGCAGGGTTAAATACATTTAAGAAATTGACTTAAAAGCTTCTGGAGTTCAGCAATGGCATTCACTTTTTGTCATCTTTGCCTGCAAATTTTATCAATTTCATTGAAGTCTTTCAGATGAAAAAAAAAAAAACCAGAAAAAAAGCAACAAACCAACCAAATGGAAAAACCCTAACAACCCTAACAAATTATAAGATGCACTTACTTTTGATGGAAATAGATGTGGAAAGTGAATGCATGTCTTCTAGGACTTGGAGCAAGTTTCTAAAGCTTGGACAGAGACATGAAAATTTTCTTCGTGTGGGCAAAACTGGTTGCAGAATCAAGTAGTGCTGTTTACTCCCTGTCTTCAGGTTTATTCCACTGGAGAATTTAGAAATATCTTCTTAAGCTTAATAGCATGTGGACCACAAATCAAAATGCCACGTGAAAACTTCAGGTAGAATGTATTCAGACTAATTTAGTCATTATTTTCTTACCTTTAAGAAGATCTAAGAGCACATTTGATTCACCAGCCAATAAAAGATGTGCTTCAGCTTCTATCATTTATTTGTAGGAGTTTTGGCCCTGTGACTCAGCAGCAAATAAGTCAACATTTTTTTTATCAAGGATGTATGATTGGTTTTCTTTTTCCTGCATCTGCTTTAAAGAAAGATAAATTCTACTACAATTTGGGTGACATCCAGCATTTTCTATACAAGAGATTAAATTCTCACATCAGAACATAAGAAGCTTAGTGATCACAGGTTTTCCTTTAACCTAGCTGTGCATGCCAGCTCTGTACATAGTTCTTCCTGGAATCAGACATGATGTGCCACTTAGCTAACCTTATTCTGTCTGTGAGCAGAATGGTAATGGAGAGTGTCAAGGTTCTAAGATATTTAAAAGCATATTTTGAAGACAATGTAAACCCAATATTTTAATAAGATTTATGGCAGTACATGGGCTATTTTCACTGTGCAATTTGAAGTATACTTGACCTCACATGGCCAAACAAATATCTTCTGTCAGTTGCCCTACTTTAAACTTTTAAGTCAGTGTCTTTCAAGAGTAAAGGGATGGAATAAGTCTCCTTCCTAACATTCAACCAATGAATTAACTCTACTGAATGAATTGTATGATTAAATAATTTAGATGAGACACTAGAATTCTCTTACAAAATGCATCTCTTGTCTCCTTATAAATTTGAACAAATTAATTATAAAAAGGTCTATCTAGATCCAAGTGAAACCAAAAATGTTTGCATTAAAATTGAAAGATGTAGAACTATGGAAGTGAAACCTTCCTTTACTTGCTTATGTGTGATCATAGTGAAGGGCATCTTGTTTGAAACTCAGACTGCCAATTACAGCCTTAGGCAGTGCTCGTAATTTTACCTTTAATTCCTGATGTTGAGGAAAGCATTGACAACTTTCTGATTCTGAGACTTAAAAAGAATAGATTATCTCAGGCTGCTTTTTTGTTTGCCACTCCCAAAGAATGTCATACTGGAGTTAGTTTTACTGTTGTGTTGAAGATGCTTGTGGCCATATGTTAATGCCAAAGAACAGCTGACACAGGTGAAACTTTGCCATTATGAAATGCCCTGTTCTGTCAGCTGCTAAAACATAAGCTGTCCCACAGGCAGGCACATTCATGCCTTCCAGGACATTGTCTGGCTCTTGTGTGTGGAACTGTGTGGATCAACTAGTGCAAGAGGAAAAATAAAGGAATTCAGAGAAAAAAATTCTCAGTATCTCAGGAACTTTTGTTGCATAACCTTTGTTTTCTATCATGGTTATAACCAGGCTGTTGATGCTGAATATTTCCTGTTACTTTTTCCTCTTCTGCTCTCAGTATAGTTGTGTTAAGTTCCTTTAAAAGTAGGGCAGAATTTTTCTTTTGAAACACTAGCTTGTATTCAATGTAGCAAGCTGCATCAATCAACGCACAGGTTTCATTGTATTTTTTTTTTTGCTTGTAGGTATAAAGAGACATTGCATTGAAACTGGATTCATAGTGTTTATGTCATTATATGCTGCTTCTTATGTTAAATGATAAATGTTAGATGCGAGGAACTTACTGTTGATTTTTTTTTTCCAAGGGCCAAAGCCCATATACAGCCCCCCCAAAAATAACAGGGGAAAAAAACCCCTCTCCCACACAGATGATTTGACAATTGGAGGGAATTCTTGCATAAGATAGTTTTGGGGTTTTTTTTAATAGTGAGTCCAGATAAAAAACTGGGTTATAGCATCTTCAACGTTCTGGGTATTTGAAACATGAATGGTCTCCCAGTTTCCATTTCCAATTGTTCCTTTCCCTTACCCCATCTTTTTATCATGAATAGAAGTTCTCAATTCCCATAGGTAGTATATTGTTGTATGATACTTAGAAGATTGCATCAGTTTAATTAATTGATTTTAAATTGTCTTAGATCAGTGTGTTCAAATCTCTAGGGATTTCTGTTTATTTGGAAGTAAGTGGATTCCTATCTGACTTACAGCAAACTGAAACAGATACGGTTTATGTGAAAATACTGCCCATATATCTTTATAAGAGTACTTAGCAAAAAATGTGTTCAAAATGTTGCTTATGGTTGACAAGTGATTAAACAGTTCCTCTTGCAAAGAAAAGCTGGTTCCTGTTGTTCTGTGCTAATTTGGCTTCATCCATAAAGAAATGGTTTCCCTTCCTCCTCAAACACCTTGAAGGTCAATGACTCTAGCAAAGGGTTGGCAGAAGGGAATGTAAGTTGTCATCTTTGCAGCTGCTTCCATCCATGACCAAGAGTGTTTTCCCAGACTCAGTGAAAATGGGTTATATTCATATCTCATTATGACATGCTGAGGATGAAGATGTCTTGCCTTCTTCCACTTCTGCTTCAGGTTTCTAACTACTGAGGTGTAGTAGCATCTAAATCTGCTCCACATCTTTCTTTCTGAAGTTATCCAACAGTTTGGATAAGGTACTCATTTGAAAGGGTTTTCATGTATGTAGTAGTAGTAGGTACTATTGGAAATTCCTCTTGTGGCAAGTGGTTTGGGGCTGTACACTGGATTGAAACAACAGCAGCAGCAAGTGTGAATTTTGAGATGCTGATCTTGTTACCAGACAGATATCCTTGGAGGCAGTATATGTTTAGAACTCACAGTTCCTTCCTATTTGTTCTAAATAATTAGAAATTAATTATAAGAAGATCAAACTTAGATCTCAATAGATAAAAATGCTTGTTGTTAAATTAGGGGTTTCCATAGCTACACAGACACTGATACCCATGAGACGTTAATTAACAGACTTAAATTGAAAGTACATTTGAAACTAACAAGTGAAGCATTTTCATCATTGTTTACATTTGCATTTAATATGTGATTGATAGTTTTTTGCTTGTCATTTTCCTAGCTCATTAGGTATAGCTCTAATTACACTTCTCCCAAAATATAACTGTAACTAATTGTCTTATTAAGTGCAGGTATCTAAATTCCAATTATGTTTCACCTTTAGACTTTCACGGTATGCCAGACAATTAACCTGTAGCATTAGAATAAGGACATTTGGCATGTCATTCAATGGTTCCTGCTTTCATTTGGAATTAATCTGTTGTTGTGCTGCTGTATACCTTGTGGCCTCATCCTGCTGAGAAGTCAGCTTTTTGGCAGTCTGCTGTGCATGAAGCCAAGCTCACAGATAAGTCTTAGACTAAGACATGCTGTAATAACACTGAGTTTATTCTTTGGCTTTTAGTTAACATTGCCGTATATTACATGATCGAAACCTGTAAGTAAATCATTGGAAATAAAAAAAAAAGCTGATGTATTTTTTACATATCTGTTGCTTGTTTAGGGCAGAGTTGCTGGGGGTTTCTGTTGGTGGTGTTACAAGATAAATTAGTTCAGCCCATTTTCAAGAAAGGGAAGGACACTGGGGACTGAGCTGGGCTTTCCTTACAGTAACTTATTTTGACAGCTGAGAGGTGAAAGGGGAATATTTTATAGTGGCATGGGGATGGTCTGTGCCACAAGTACAGAACTGTATAATACTGCAGGGAAACAGTTGGCAGTGAATGCTGGAGTTGTGTTTACTTTTCTGTGAAATCCTGTGGTAAGGTGTTTTTCCCCATACAAGAAGTCATTCACAGTGACTTCTATGACTACTGCTTGTATGTTTAGTTCATGTGGTAGGAGGCTTCTTTGTGTAAATAAGGGTGCAAACACCTCTGACTCTTTATAGGGTCATTCCAGTTTTGTGCAGTTGCCTTCTTTGTCTCTCCATTTCTTACTTAAAAGATGATTTTTTAAAAAACACAACAAATTCCCAAACCACTCAAAAGAAACCAAAAAATCCTCCAAGGCTCATCTTAACAGTGAAAAATAAAGAACTCTGAAGCTGAAAAGATCCCCCAGTACAAGGTACTTTGTAGTTTTTAATGCTTCCCTTCTGCACCAGAGTTATTAAACAGCTTTCAGATGTGCTGCAGCAGAAGCCCAAAGGCCGGTTGGTGTCTCATGGGTGTGGCTCTCTCTGAATGCACTACCAGAGAAAGCCATCAAGTGACACTGTAGGCACCATCTTCCATTGGGATCTTGTTTCCTAACTTTCTTTTCCCATTGGCAGTGGGAAAGTCCTTGATTTGCTTATTTTGCCTCTTGGGAATCTATATTATGCATTTCCTTTCAACATACAGTTGCTTCTGGCCTTCAAGCTCAAGATATTCCTACAGAATTTATAAAATAAGGTAGTTTTTTTCCTTTGCTTTTTGTGCTCGAGTTCTTCATAAGCAAAGTAAATGTCTCCCCCCTGTTGCCTGCCTCTGGCATTGCTTTTATTCCTGGGACTGTTTTTGTTTTAACAGTCCAGAAAGACTCTATTGTAACCTAGGGAGACTTTCTTCTACTTGAAACCTTTGATGACTCAAAGTCTTCCTTGTTTGTCCTGGCTGAGCTGTGAGTAGTCAGGCAAATAGGCAAACCTGAAGGTTGTAGAAAAGCTTGTGGAACAGTTTGTTCAAAACACAGTTTAGGTCAGTGATTCTAGAGAGCTAAACATTTCAACCATTTAACAACTTCAGCCTATTAATTATATAGCAAGGTGTAAGCAAGCTGCTGTGACAGTTCTAGATCTTCTGGCGAGCAAATGCTGGTAGTAACCCTCAGCATTTCCTGCTATTTTGAGTACCTTGTCCACTCAGTTCCCTTAAGGGAAGATGCTTCTAGGCTTGTAACAACAGGGTTTTATTGTGCATCAGGTCAGGCCAGTGCTCCCTCTGACAGTTTTCTCTTTAAATGATGATGTTGCAGATTGTATTTGCCATGAAAAGAAAATAAAACAAAAAAAAAAGTAGTATTTCCTTACAGGCTTAGTGACCTACTGAAATGGTTTTGTTTTCTTTGGTTGGTTGCTTTACTGTTATAGAATAAAACTGTATTCCTGGTCTGAAATAGAACTATTATGTTTGCGTAAGTCTTCAAGTGCTGGCATATTATTTTCCCTTTTTTTTTTTCCCTGGTGTATTGTAAATATGGAAATAGGTTGATTTCAATACATTTTTGTGTTGATTTCTAAGCAGCTTGACGTCCTAGTCCTTGAAAATTTGTTTGTTTGCCTGAATGTCTCACTCATATAATACTCTGTGTTATTTTCCTGTCTGTCTATTTGTATGATGTCTATTTTGAACAGTATTGGTATTTCATATTTATATTACTATTTGTCAGTAAAATTAACTATTAGAACCTCTCACTGTCTTTCTGAGCTGGATTGTTATTTTGTGCTGAGATCTTACAATTTGATTAAACACTCCATTTCTAACCAAGTCAAACAGTATGTTTGAAAGATTTATAGTTTCCCAAACCTTTCAAGGCCATACTGATTAAGTCAATTAAAAGCATAGTACCAGTAATCTTTCTTAAGTGAAACCGTAAAAATCCCCTCAAGCCCAAATCATGTTGAATGAACATTTGAATGTTGCAGTGTAGATTAAATTTTCTTTTGAATTTAAGTGAGATTCAAATGAAAATTTAAATTTTCTTTAGACGTGATAGACCATTCTGTGGTGATGCTGGAGTTTGTATGTCATTTGGTCACATCCTGGCATTGGACTGTTGCTTGCTGTTGGATCTGTCCCTGCCCCACATGTGGCACTGACTGAGTTGCAATTGGGTGCATGTGCTGTTTCCTCCCTAAGTGGAGTAATGAAGTATCCTCAGTCATTTCCCTGTATGTTGTTGCACTTCAAATGTAGTGAGACAACAGTATTGGCAGCCTAGTGGCTTGGCAGGATGAGGACATGCTATGTCTTCCAAGAGATAGGTAACAGCTATAACACATTGAAAACATGTCTCAAAAAATACCTCTCTTTGTAGCCACTTATATTTTGCAGATTGGCTGGAGTTATATTCAGTGTGTAGGATAGTGTGAATAGTAAAAATGTCTTTTGTGATGTAGGGGGACAGACTACTGAATGAAATAGTCTTCTTTCTAGGTTGTCTCCTTCTGTACAGGAATACTGGGCATAAATCAGGACCTGCATGTATAAATCCTCAAAGCACATTGTTATAATACTATAGTAACAAATTTTATTGTGTGCTTTTACCTCCAGATAGGTTACCTCCATGAATAATGGATTTTCATTCATAAGGTTTTATTGCCTGGGAATTACTATGACATTTTAAACCATGTAGCAATGGATTGCCCCAATTTAGGATAACTAAATCATGGGGGTATTTTAGTGTCTTCTTTATTGTATGGATCAATCTTTACCTGGTGTGAGGCTTATAAACGCATGGAGCATGTAGCTATAGTGTTGAAAATTACTCAATGCTTTTGGTGAAAAGGTCCTAATAAATCTCTGGGAGGCCACTTTGACCTGAACTTCTGATGTCTTCTTAATTTGTTTCTGTATTTTCCTGTGGGGAAAAAAATAAATTATGTTCTCCATTATATTTTTATGAATTTGTAGAATTATTAAACACAACATAGTACTTTGAGATAATTCGCTCTCATATCAGTTGGAAAACGTATTATATGCTAATGAACGATGTAAGTATATTCACATCCAATTTAAATTTGCCTGTGTAAGGATCTTTGTATGTGTGCATTTCTATATATGTACACAGAGTTCCATACATAAACATGCCAGATAAAGAGTGTTTATTTTAACTTGTAAGAAAACCAATGCTTGTTACTCTGGAAGAAGTAGGGAAAGATGGAGCTGTGTGATATTGGTCACCTTATTTCTGTCAAGTAAGCTCATCACATAAGCATCTTGCAAAGCAGGCACCTTGGGAACTGTGTAATTCCCCTGTGATTGATCTTGTGGTCAATCAACTAATGCAATTATGCTTTAATGTTTAGCTCTAATCAATAGAGCCATGTGGGAACGGTGCATTAGAAAAATTGAAATATTTTACAGCTCTAAGATTCCTAGCCATGTTTTCTACTTCCTAGAAAAAATATTTATTTTAGAGATATAATTTGGAGAGTCATGCAGTTTCAATTTTCCGTAAGTTTTTTAATTTGTCTGGAGAAAAAAAAAAGCAAATAGTACCTTTTAGAGGTTTTGACACTGTCGTGTAAAAACCTGCACCCCACTGAATTGATTGAGTGATTTGTATTCTGTACTAAGAAGTATCAGCATGATAGCTGTTATTCCCAAAGTTGTATTTGACCTCTCTATTTTATTTTAATTTTTCTCCCAAATGTATCAGGAGTATTAATTTCCTTGACAGGTATTGAGATGAAATTATATTAGCTGTGCTTGCTTAAACTGTTTTCAAATCAAAAGAAAAACATCAACCCAGAAGGACAAAAGATATGGTTAAAAAAAAGAAAATGGCAGGAAAGCATAGGAAATACCCCTGAAATAACGATTCACTTGTAGTAAAATTTTACATGTTGCTAAGTTGAAAAAAAATTAACGATTTCTCTGTAGTTTGGGGAAATATTTGCTCGTATTATTAAGAGATTAGTTTTCTAAGAACTTGAGGTTTTCTCAGATAAGTGATACAAAACAGACTTTCTGTAATAATTGAGTACAATTTATGTGTGGGGTTGTTTTAATAGTAAATGTGAACACCCTCAACTCATCAACTTTCTATTTTCATAACTTGTGTTGGGGGGGGCAAGGAAGAGAAGCCAAACATTATCAGAGACTGATGTGTCACAGACTGATACTGTCCTCCCTTGTCTTTTTTTTTTAAGTGAATGGAGTGTCTGACAGATATTTATCTGTCAAGGGTGTATTTAGCTGATGCATATAATGAGTAATTTCTTGCTGACCCATTTATAACCTAAAGGCATCTGGTTTCTAAAAGCTGTCATTTTACTGCCTGACACTGCCATTCAATCCTGAATGGGTTATAGAGGATAGAGTTTGTAATTTTTATGTGATATTTTCTTTTGGGATTGGGCTAGGAAGTGCCTCTCCTCCTCTGACTGTTTCATTATTATGTATTTCAATAGCTCTTTGTAAATCTAGAGTCACATATGCATTAGCACTGTGCTTTGTTCCCCAGAGAGTTCTTACATTAACACATTAATGATGTAGCAACATTCTTGATTTTTATAATGGAGAATTTCTGAATTTCATGAGGGAGGTGGGAATATTCACATGATTTATATTAAAATACAAGGTTTAGATTCGCTGAATAGCCCTTTGCAACCATTTCTCTTTCAACTCTGACAAGGGAATTTAAACTCTTATAATCTGTTAGCCATTGCATTAAGAAGATGGTAATGATCAGGAATATGGTGAGACTGAAAATTCAGTGATTGAACTGATATCTATAAAAAATTGCAATGTGGAAACATTGTGTTCTCTCTAGTTTTTCTTTTATCCTTTTATTTAATGCTTCTTTAATCCATGCTACTGACTACTGCCAGCACTGCTGACGTTTACAATGTATTAAAAAAAAAACCCCAACCTGTATTCTGTTCTAAGCCTGTGACATGCTCCTTATATCTGAATCTAATGCAAACAGCTCAAAATTATTGCGATAATTGTTACAGAAAGTCATGTACATAATGTAAATCTGTAAAGTGTTACTAAGTTTAACCCTCTTTTTTTTGGTTTTCTCTTGGTGCAGGTAGAAGAGGGCTGGTGGGAAGGTATACTTAATGGAAAGACTGGCATGTTTCCCTCCAACTTCATAAAAGAATTGTCAGATTCTGATGATGTTGGAATAACGCAGGAAGAGCAAGTAAAGCCAAGTAAGGAAAAAAATACTATTGATGTTCTTTATATATGCCTGTATCTTTATCCATTAACGCATTAATAGGGTAGTGTGTTTGCATCTCTTGCTTGGAAGTGGTTTTGAATGCAATGTTCTTAATCAGTCCTGTAAAAGGGTCTGATGACACAATGCTACCTGAGTTTTAACATAGCCATTGCTCCCTGAGCTGTGTTATGACTTGCCAAGCTGCAACAGATCAAGAACAGTGATGATTATTGGATTTGTACTTCCAAATGGATTACAAATTCTTTGTGTGTCTATAGATGTGGAAACTGAGCAAGGTAACCAAACATTTACAAAGTGGCTGTGCTTATTTAAACAAGGGGTTTAAGTGCCATGCTTTCTATAATGACTCCAAATGATTAAAAGATTCATAATTATTGGTGTGGGACACGCGGCACTTTTTCCCTCCAGGTGCTGAGCATGTTATTATCACCTCCGTCACCCACTGCCCCAGCAGCCAAAGGGAAAAAGGCCAGAAGTGGGACATGGACTTTGTTCTCTCACTTACAGTGGGCCAGTACTACTGCAGGTGAAAAGCATGTTTGGTAACTAAATTTGCAATAGTATAAGCGTGGTAGTGGGTTGTCCTATTTATAACTTCCCTTGGAGAATAACCTGAACCAAAAGTATTCTGTTTTAATAAATGAATGGTTAATGTCCTTTATGGTTTTTCTGTTCTTCAAACAGAATATTCTTGTTTCCTAATTCAGTAGTCAATTCTGAATCTTTATTGAGAAGAGTCAATTGTATTTACATCCTCAGGCTAATTTCACAATGCCTGTCCAGGTCTTCCTATTTTCAGCACTGCAAATATTCATTGCTGTGTAGTATTCTTCCAAGATCTCTGTACAGGCAGAAGTGAAAGGACTTATTTCAGCTGACATTCTCAAAGCCCTTATAGTTTACTCTGTTAGTAAGAGGTAGAAAGTTATAATTTTTTATTTTATTCCCCCTCTTTGATTTTTCAATTTAAGGCAAATTTATAATCTCTATTTCATTCCACAGGACATGTGTAGTGACAGTGATGACCTATTTTTGTGGTCAGTACTGCTAAAGATATCACCTACATCCAGATAATATTTCTTCAGACTAGAATAAAATATTTTAAGGAAGTTAAAAATGTCAATATGATGGAATGGGAAATAAGACATTAAATGAAGTTGCACATTTCAGTGAGACTGAAAGCTGCTTTCTATAACTTGTTCATGCTACCATGAATTTTGTTCATTATAAGCCCACTAAGTCATGGAAAAACTAACTGTGTAGATGTAGTTTCAGATCTGGATTCTGTAGTGTTTCAAACTCTATAAACAGGAAAGGTAAGTGATACAGGATGGAATGCCCCAACGTTACCTGTATGAATGAATTCCTTGCCCAGGTAATTTGGTAATATTTACTTTATAATAAGCATCATAAAGATGTCTTTTAACAAAAAAAAAAAAATACATTGGTATAAAAGCAGCAACTAAGTATTGGCTTTTATCATCAGTGTCCATAATGGTACATGTTTAGTTAACGTTCAGTTTTGTGTGATGGTTCTGAGTTTCAGTGCAATCTAAAATCTATGACATTTGTATTGAGAGTGTATCAGTGACACGGATACTATTTTTATCTCTTTAACTAAATTGGAGATCACTGTAGTTGAGAGATGGGTTTTTTTCTTTCTTGTATATAATTTAACTCTTTGGAAGTTTTGTGTGGCTAGCTGAGATGATGTGTTTTTAGGAGCTATTTTCTAAACAGCATAATGTCCTCAGAGAGAGATGGGGAGAAAATGAATGTTGAGATTTTATGAGCTATTAAATGCTGTATAAATTTCTTTTTCTTTAAGTAAAACTATTGATTTCAGAACTGCATTTCCTAGTGGAGTTACAGGAAATCAACTTAGTTCTTTCTGTGTGGTTCATGTATGTGTTGCTCTCTAGCTCATGGTGCTTTATGAGGCTCTGTTCTATCTGGATTTGAAAATTTCCATATTGCAGAAGCTTCAGGAGGCTTGTCCAAACTGACTAGGAGTGATAATCTCCTAAGTATCAGTGATAAGTCTTAATACAGCAAAATAAGCCCAAAACAAGTAAAACCCTGGAGGATTTGGGCATCAGACTAGCATTACTGTTGAAATGCTATGAGTACCATCTCAGTAAGGTGTACATTCATTTCTCCAGAGCAGCTCTTTCCTTTGTGGATTACAAGTGATGACAGAACTTCAACTCCTTTTTGCATTAACTCTTTTTTGTTTTGCTGAAAACATTGAAAATGTTTGTCACAGGACTTTGTAATACAGAAGACTTGAATATGAATTCTAGATAAGTTAGCCATTGAGTGTGAGGGCTCTACCTGTGCTTTGAACCAGAACCTTAAGTTATCCCTGAGGTTCTACACAACTTCTGGAGGGGCCTGGGAAGGGTTGAGGTCTAGCTATAGCTCTGTAATCTTCAGCAGCAACCCTTAACACTTCAACCCAGCTTATGCAATGAATAAAGTAATATTTGTCATGTTTGCTGTGAGACTTGGAGAGAGAGCATGCACAGTGCAAAAATGAGCGGGTTTTTTTGTTAATTGTAAAATTGAATTCTGTGGTCAAATATAGTTAAACTTGGTCTTTTAATCACATTTTACTGACCCTCTCAAAAGAGAAACCTTTTGGAAGAACTGGTTAACTCTAGAGTGAAAGAAATACAGAGAAAAAAGCTTGTTTAGCTTCCCTTCTATTATGACCTGCACAAGCTCAATGAGGAGAAAGACTTTGATTTTGTGTGTTTTGTTTTGTCAGTGTAAACTTTATAGCAGATCATGGCTAGAAAAAAAAAACTTGATTTCTTTTCACACTGTGACATATCTTAACCTCAGAAGTTTCTTCAGAACAAAAAGCCGCTTTTTTGAAAATGTCTGGGATTAGATTTGGAAGTGCTTAAATATTTCTGAATACCGTCCTGTGATTATCTGCCAAGGTGGTGGATGCTCAGCAGATTGGAAAGGGCAACTGTTACATGATCAAAAGATTTTGAGTTTGGGGGTTGGCTCAGTTTTTTTGAAGTATTTGTCCCAGTCATAAGGTGATGGAAAATTTTTGTGACTTCAAAGACACATTTCAGAATGCATGTATGGGCAGGATTAGGTACCCTTAGACTAAATAACAGTTCCTTGTTCTTTAAAGCATCCTCTAAATTAACTTGTTTGACCAACTGCTACAGCATGAAAGTTTGCATTACAATTTAATTATGATATTAGATGGATGTGTATAGGTTTATTTTCTAGATTTCTCATCATTAATTTTAAGAATGTTCTCAATACCTCATTTTGCTATTGCACTCTGTCAAGAAGCAAAAAGCTGTAGTCAAGTCATATCTGAGAGAATCACAATATTAATGAGTTTATTTCAAAAGTATTTTAGTATGTTCACGGAAATGTCATGACAGCATTTAAAGGTGACTTTTCATACCTTGCTGTCTCTTGTATGTGCCTGTTCAGGAATGGCACCATGATATGTATCAACTACTTTTAGAATCTGTCAGTGATGGCCACTGAAAAGTCATGACTACCAGAGTGAAAACTGACAATGAAATCATCAGCTTATGGTTCAGGCAGGCCACAGAGAGTGTCTTACGTTAGGCAAAAAAACCAACTTCTGTTGTTACTTAAACTGCAAGAATAAAACAATGGAACAGCTTTTTACAGAACATAAGTATGGCCTTTTATTTTCTGAAAGTCCAACAAAATGTTTCAGAGGGAGGAAAAATGCACATTTTTAGTATCAAAATGAGTGTCATGCTGTGATGGGACAGTTCATGTATTCTGGCTATTTTGTTTTGATATTTTACAAATTAAGTTATTTTTTATGATGGTATACCTAGGTGAAATTGGCAGCAAGCTGACATTGTTATGTTCATGGGCTTGCCCAGGTACCTTAGGTTTTGAGAAATACCAATATAGAACACCTCAGCTGCTTATGCATTTTGCTATCAAATTAAAAAGAACCCAAGAAATTAATGGTTTTGATAGTAAAAGATGGGAGGTGGGATTTGGTTTTTTATTTGATTTTTCTTTAAAAAAAAACCCTGATGTTTTGTTTTTAAGCTTGTGTGCCAACTCAAAACACCTGAGTAAGCTACTGACTGAAAAAAAATATTTATTTGGGTATTAGTGTCCTATCCCTTCGACTAAGCATTAAGACCAGTTTCCATGTTCAGAACATTCCTAGTAAAGTCATCTTGGAAAGATGCAGTATTTCTGGTGCTCACAGGATACCGGTATATTAAAGAAAGTGAGTATTTCAGTGCCCTGTTTGGATGTCAGCTGTGCTTGTTCAAGTACACTACATCTGCATCAGGAGTGTTGAGCCACTGTGAGTATATCACCACCCTAATAATTTTTTCCATGCTTCCCCTGTGCTCAATGAGGAGATTGAATAAAACAGACAAATAATTTCATTTGTAAATCTCAGAATTTAATGGACAACAGACAAAACCTAAGAAAAAAGCATTCTCTTGGATATTGTAAAGAACTGCTTTAGCAAAATCATGAGATTCTTTTATCTGACACACATGCAGTAAGAATATTTTAACTTCATGTACAATCAGATACTGTTGTTAATGTTCTCGTCCTTTTGCTAATGAGGCTTTAAAAATGCTAGTAACTGAAAATACAGATTAAAACTTCTTCCTCTCCCTTCTCTTTACCATCATTCGATCTCTTCACCCCTACCCTGCCCCTTCTCTTGTTTTTTTCCTCTTTCCTTCTTCTGCCTGCTGTCAGGAAAATCTGCCTTTGAAGGGACAGTTCTGTACAGAGTGGCACCGGCAAAGATTGACAGCTACAGACGCTATAACAGTGAGTGTGTTTCAAAATCAACAAGCCATAGCTTTAGTCCTCAGCACTTGTTTGATTTATCTACACTTGTAAAATGTGCCACTGCTACTCACTTATGGCTACTCTACATGCATCTATCTTTCTGTAAGCTAAAGTTAGTTTGCTGCTGCTGAACTGCCTTGATGCAATGAGGATGGACTTGTTTCTTTTGTGCATGTGTATGTTATATGTCCATATGATCGATGTGTGCAAGACCGCAATAATATTATTGAATTATATTGAATGTTTACATCTCAGCTATGGTTTGAAATTAAGACCATTTAGTTACATAGTTTTTACTACCTGAAACATATCGATAACAACAACAAATCTTTGAATTAAATTTAAAAGTAAAGTTCCCATTGGGATTGCTGAATTTATACAATACGTTTTGCTTTTCTTAAATAACATTGTGGGATTGGGTTTGGTTTTGGCTTTTTTCCCTCTCTCGAATTTAATGCATGTCCTTCATTTGGCATTCTGTCTTTGACAGCTATTACTCACAGCATTTTGGTTGATCCATTTTTCTCTGCTAAGGCAAAAGATATAGAGCTACTTCCATTTCATGTTCAGGATTTTGCCTTCTGCATTTTGAAAGCAGGGAAGATGCTGCTTTTCATATGCTTTTACTGCCTTGTTGATAGAGAAGAATAAAGGATGATGACATCAGATGCGAGACAGAGGAAGCAAGGAAGACAGAAATCTGTCCTTCCACCTGCTTCCTTATCAAGAAATCTAGCAGAAAGAGATCCTACTGAGTCACATTCAGTGTGACTAAGTACAAAGCGTTCAGTCCTGTTCTCCGGTGAACAGGATGTTGTGCTAACTTTGGTATCTGCTTTTATCCCAGACAGCTTTGTCTTCAGATGATCCAAGCTGTGCTGCCTTTCTTCATCCTTTCTGGGCTGGGGGTGTTTGCTCTTCTGTCTCTGAGTACTTCTCTCTGATGCACGTTCACAGAACAGGATGAAGCAGTCGAAGTGATTGTCTTCTAATAATTTGCATGTACATCTTGGTTTTTTTAAACAAAAATTTTTGTGGATGTGTGCACCACTGAGTATTACCTGATGGGGAGTTATCTTCTTGTCTTCCTGAATTCATCTTTGCAGCTTTACTTGAGCTTCCAGCCAAGCTCTTGCTTAGCCTGGACCAGACCATGTGGCTGGTGGTCTTCACGTTTTTCTGCTGCTTCTCACCTTACAGACTTCATGCACCTTATGCTTCTTATAGAGTTCTTAGATCATAATTTCCTTAAATCTACTGATCTGATGAGCACAATAAGGATTTACAAAAAAAATCTCCAGTTTGCTTCATTTCTGATGCTTCAAATTAGATGCAAGGTCTGCCTTTGGAGCCTTTAATTTCACAATTTAAATCTTTCTGGGCAGTTTTATCCTAACATTACCTTTCAGAGTTTTCCAGAAACCCACTCTCCATGCTCAGCCCATTTTCCAGTAAGTGTCAAATGGTCCTTATTTCTCGAGTACTTTGGAATGACTCGAGAAAGTGTAGTCAGGAAGAATTCAGCCACCTTCCCAGTTGTGCTACAGCTCTTCATTTAGTTCCCCTTGTTAATAATACTATTCCATAGTCATACCATGCTGCAGAAAATTGGTTTAATCAAACTGATTGCATAGAGTGCAGGATTGGTCTGGAACAAGTTGCCCAGAGAAGCTGTGGATACTCCATTCCTTGCAAGTGTTCAAGGCCAGGCTGGATGGGTCATTGAGCAACCTGGTCTAGTGAGAGGTGTCCCTGCCTATGGCAGGGGAATTTGAGCTAGATGATATTTGAGGTCCCTTCCAACCCAGACCATTCTATGATTCTGTGATCTACAGGTATGCTTGATAACCAACTGCCAGAAGACATCTTAACCCACAGAAAATTGTCTCATATTGCTCTGAGCAAACACTCCTCTGAGCAAAATCCAAATGTTGGTTTGAAAGCTAACCAACAATGTCTTTTTTAATATGACCTCCCTTGGCCTTTGGTTGAGGCTTGCATGCTTTTTTTCATTCTTCTGAAGTATTTTGCTTTCTCTGTAAAATTGCATCCCCAACGTCTGGCTGTGTTTATGGCCTGCTTGTTGCTTACTGACTTGAAACTGGGCCTGAAGTGGGTAGTACACAAAATCAGATCACCTGGGAAGATTTTAAACAAAGCGAGGCTTGGCATTGTTGGTACTATCAGAGTTATCTCCTAAACTAACATGCAGAAAGGAGAGGTTGTTATTCTTCTTGCTACATCTATTGACAGCTCATTTTCTCTATGTCCATGTTCTTCCAGAACATATTTCCTATCTGATCTGTGCTCCGTATGTTTAGACAAATATCCACATGCTTACATCTCCAGTGAAAATCATATGGAGACATTCTGCAGAATTTTGGTTTAGGTATGTCTGTTTTGAAATAGTATTAAGCACACAGCTGCTCTAATTTCAGTTTTCTGGTTTTGCCACGAATTAAGCTCATATTAGTTCATGGCTTTAGATTAGTTATGCCCATAGAGGGCTTGGATTCACCCGTATCACACTGCATGAAGCGTTGCTCAACTTTTGAAGCAGTCTTGGAGCTTTTACTTGAGAAACATACGCATAGTGCTAGAATACTTTTATTTTGAAAGCCATTTTGCAGCTGCTTTGTTTAAGGGAAAGTTCATACTTCTCCAAGGCCTATCCCAGCTGAATTAGTGCATAGCTGCTTCTGGAGATAACTTTCACTGCAATGTGCAAGATTGTCTCCTGCATAAGCACTCAGCCTTGCCTTCATATGCTGATACAGCTTTTTTGGTCATTAGGTATGCTAGAATCCACTCAGTAATAATTCCAACTCTTGGCATTCTGCTCATTAACCTGCTGTCAGGAAATTTGTGTTACTGTGTATGCTGGATGAAGAGGGACACACAGCAACAAAAAATTACTTAAATAAGTATTTTGTTGATCACAGGCATCTATTCTCTCATCCTGCAACTTTCCTGCAACTCCACAGAAAATACTTCAGAATTAAAGTTTTTTATTTCTACTGATTTAATTTCTCTTTCTTCCCTCACTTTCTTTTCCTTCGAAGATGCTATAACAGAGGAACAGGGTAGTACAATGCTTGTTTTGACAAATATTTGCCTCTCTTTCCTTATATGTGGATCCACAATGCTGTCAGTAATAGATTTTAGATATAATGGAAGAAGATGAGACAAGATCGTTGAAACAGAAATATTCGTGAGTAATCTTAGTTGTGTTTTCTATTGCTCCACTTTTTTTTTCTTTTTAACATTTTTTTTTCTTCCTCCTCCCTGTAATCCTTGAAGAACCATGTCTGGTCAGAGTTTTCATAGAAATCAATATGGCTGATGTGTTTATGGTATTATTAACTCCATTTAAGAGTGTCTGACTGTGAGAAAAGGTAAATGAGAACCTCAAATGTGAATTTTATAAATTCTGAAGAGAGGACAGTTGCAATTTTTTATTGCACCTCAAAGCCTTCTAAGTTGCTTACAAAGAAGAAAATACATTTAATACACATCTGCTACAATGGAAAATAACATTTGCTAAAGAACAATGCTAGAATTGAGTGTGGGAAATTTTTATGCTTAAAAATAAACATCCTTTTTTCTGGAGAAGAAACGTACAGATGGCAAAGGATGGGATGTGGTGAGTGGAAGAATTGTGTTGTCTGGGGTGAAACACATGAAATCATTCTGCTGATTTGGGCTTCCACCACCAGGTGGTTTTCCATGAGTCTTGCACAAGGTTATTTCTTGATGAATAGCAATTAAAGAATCCTTTTGGGTGTGTTTGCTTGCCTGTCCTTTCACGTGTAATAACATGTTCCTGTACTTGGTGAGAACAATGCTGGTGAAAGAGTAGTTCCAAAATTAAAATGAAGATGGCAATGGTATAGTTATAGAGGTCCTGAATGAATGATTGTTTCTATTCACTTTGACAGTACTCAGGGAAACGGATGGGGATGAGGGGAAGCCACCAACTTCTGTATTGATGGCTCTGTGTTTATGCTGCAGAAGATGCTTGTGCTGCATTGCCCTTAATGCATGCCGCTTTGTGGTGCTGGACACTGCTCCCCTTTTCCCTGCATGATTTCTTGTGCAATCATAAAAATCTTGGGGCTATTTCTTATGTGGCAAGAACAGCTGTGCTAAGGAAAACAAATATGTTGAAAGGAAATGACAATGTGTTTAGATTATATGTTTACATTTCTTCAAGGATTATAACTGAGAATAACAAATTATGACTGATATTGAGATAGTCTGTCTCAGATGTCTGTACAAGTATAACCACTCCTGGTAAAGAAGCATAAATTTGTTTTGTGAAAATGTGAAATTATTAACCTTTAAACTATGAAGCATCAACATGGTATTGTTCTAGACTATTATTTAAAATCCAACTTCCCATTCCAGTTTTGATTGGATTTTGTATGATGCTTTGATACGTTATTGGGGATGGCTTCAACAAAATTCAGCCTTGTAGGCTGTGGGTATTTTTTCTCTCTTCAACAGTATGTGAAGAAAAGGAACACGGACTACTCCTGTCTGAGCTACTGCAATTGCAGTGTATAATTTCACCTTCTTTGTCATTCAGATCAGTCAGTTGGGTGTTCCGCACTGTCATTTTTTAAACAGAAGGAAAGGACATATTTCCCCTTGCCTGCCTTCTTTTCTGTAAAAGGCAAAAGTTTCAATAAGCTCCATTTACACAGTTTTTATTCTATTGAATACAGTTGACAGTATTTCCCTCTGACTGCCAGATCAAATCAGGAGATCCTTTGCATCTTCTCAGGTGTGTGTCTCTGAACAAGTGACCTTTACATTGTTTAACAGATCTGTACTGAGAAGCTCTGAGAGGGCAAGAGCATTATTGTTTTCTATGTTGTCAAAGTGGTCTATCTGTCTTTTGCCCAGTGCCATAAATTGTCTCCAGAGAGAACAATCCAGAATAAAGAACAAAAATTAAATTGCTAAAGAACAGTTCAAAATAGAAAGCTCTGTAAAGCTCACAATGTATTCCCCCTTTTTTCCAGCTATTTTCAGCTATTTAGAAACAATTTGTTTCCTGCTTTGAATGGAGTTAATTTTATCTCAACTGTTTATTTTTGTTTTAACAGCTTTAGTTTACATAGCCCTTTATCTTTCTGATTTAGAATCTTGGTTTGATGCCAGCGCAGCTCTGGGGACATTGTGAATTAAGTCTGATGTTGTGGTCTCTTTTTAATCCCTATTTGAGCTAATCTGTTTTGGTACATTTCAGAATGTTGCTCTCAGAAGACATCTAGCTGGCATAGCAGGAGTGTGGTGTGTTTGAAATATCTTGAGAAAACTAATCTGTCTTATATACCCATAGAGGAAAAGTGTGTGTGAAGTGTGAAATTCCTCCAGGCAGCATTGTGAGAATTTCATCTTCATGAATGCTAAATTATCTTGCATTTGTAAGGAGCATGAAGCAACAGAAAATCTTAGAGCTCCAAGTGTTTTTAAATAGCCACATGTCAGTAGTCTCATATCTTGTCCCAGACAAAAGTTAGGAATGGTTCCTAACTTTGGCTCCTGGGAATTTTAACATCTTGTTGGCAATAATGACCTTGTTCAGCCTTCAGTAGGCTTACTATAAAACATTGCATCAAGAGAAGTGTGACCACCAGGTCCAGAGAGGTGATTTTGCCCCTCTACTCAGCACTGGTGAGACCCCACCTGGAGTATTGTGTCCAGTTCTGGAGCCCTCAACACAGGAAGGACATTGAGCTATTGGAGCGGGTCCAGAGGAGGGCCACGAAGATGGTCAAAGGGCTGGAGCAACTGCCCTATGAAGACAGGCTGAAGGAGTTGGGGTTGTTCAGCCTGGAGAAGAGAAGGCT